>OX463841.1:3010700-3178875 GCA_949825065.1 Odontocerum albicorne
TGTCAAATTTATTATAGAAAATGATTACACCAAAAAAATTGCAGTATTCTTTCTCTTACGGAGTACTTTTTTCATAAATATTAATCTACTTTCGATGATTTGACAAATTTCTAAAAGCTGAAGTCTCCTTGGTATTGTTGACATATTTTTCACGACACATAGAACGCCTAACTCATTTGAGACATTGAAATGTTCTTTCTTTTTTACCTAGTCCAATCAAAATAATATTGTTGTATACACGCTTAAAACTCGTGTTTAAACCTTGAAATTTATTCATAACAATAACTTAAAGTTTGGATTTTTTCTACCATAATTTCGAGACTAGGCATTTGATGCAGCTTTTTATAAATATTCTTTAAATTTTGAAAATTAGAAGCATTATATTTATAAAGTAATTTGAGAAGAAGTTCAATTCTGGTGGAGCATCATTTCTGAAAACATACTAACAAGTTAAACATTTTTTTAAATATGTCAGTTTACAAAATATTTTCTATGTACAAACATTTATTTACAAATGCTGTGTTATATACAGATGTTTTACTTAATCAGTTAAAATACTAGCCCACTATCTTTGCACTGTTTGACATTTCCTAGAACCGGTATTTGCCTTGAAAGCAAATTTCAAGTTCAATATTTTTCACTGTACATTAGTATTCTATATTGTCAGGCCACTTACTTCCTAAGCTTACGATTGCAATCACAGAGAGAAAAGTAAAGTATTTTTCGAGATCTTTCGAGACAATCTTAAAACACGGTTAAGTTTCCTAGAAAAATTGAAGAAATTTTATAATGGATTTCGAATATATTTTTATGTCTCCTAATGCTATAAATTGGTGAATCTCTATACTTACTATGCATCTTAAATTTGTCAACAAATAAAATTTGGTTTATTAATGTAGAATATTTCGTCACCGATGTATTAACATATGTGGTTAGGTGGTGTTGTTGGTGATTAATAAGCTTGCTTCTTACTTTTACGTCCTAGTTTTGATCCCAATTCGACTTTTTTACGAGAATTTATTGTTGTATTAGTTCTTAATAGCTATTTTTACTTGTACACGTGTTCATCGAATGGTGTTCATTATTAAGAAATAGTGCAAAATAAAAGTTCCTGGATTTTCTTTAGTGGGGGTTTTTGTGGACCAATCAAAAACACGAATGGGCGTCGTTCGATATTTCTAGATCAAAACAATTAGATTATTTAATAAGTTTGTTTTTCTTTTTACACCTTTCTTTCTTTTCGTAAACCTAAAAGGAAGACGTTATCCCCTTTAGTGTCACGAAGAGTATCCCATGATGAAAGATCCAGCATTTTCTTTGTTATTACTATTTTCAATATCCTCATTTATGAGTTCAGCTCCCATCGATTTGATTATATTTGCAAATATTTGACACTAAAAGTACAAACATTCGGTTTTATGAAGTACGTGTATTACGGATTGGTTAATTTGTTATCTTCGATTTTTGTATATTTTCATTATAATCATAATAACTGCCTATATAATCCTGGGTGGCCTCTAGGAACATTTTCACTCCTTCCTATCTTCCACTAGGATTTTCGAGCAGGCCTTCAGGTCTGTTTTCAAAAAAGTCATCGATGATCAGACATTGCTTATTTTTACTACGTGGCCCACGCAACGCAGCCTTTCGAGTTAAATAAATGAAGAAATGGGATGGCCTGGATAGGTCGTAAAATTCATGGTTGTATCGGGGAATACCTGGATTCACCTTCTTGCACATACCCCCCATAGATCCTCCGTAGAATCATTATTTCAAAGATATCGAGAGATCTATCATTGGCGTTTGTAGGCAAGTGTCCAACACTCGCGGACTAATATCCTCGTATTAGCACGACTGTAATCGATTTTCTAATAAAGTTTCATGCATCAAAATCTTAATGCAACGTGGAACAGTCACCTTCTGATCCCTTATTTTACTTTTTGTAATATTTTCAATTTTCCAACAGCACTATCTGGCTGAAAAATAGTTTGTCCAAAAACATATTGACTGGTGCAAAGAAAATAATGAGTAGTGTTCAAAAGATCCCCGAAGGAATTAAAAAAATGGAGACGAAAGTATAATATTATATATGGGAGGCGTGTGCATCAAGAAAGCTTTAGAAAGCACTTGAAGACTACTTTTTTTTGAGAATCCTTATCAATTTTTATATGAACAATACACATATACACTACTCCCCACCTAAAGTCGAATGTGTTGGTATTATACATTCCCTTGGAAAGTTTTCCCCGGTGTCCTTACCAAATATGTATTTTAACACACACATGCGACGAAGTTCCTAATCTAATTGCAGCAGCCGCCACCTTTCCATCTTTACACTAAACTAGTTTTTTTAAATATAATCTGTCTATAATAGTGGGTTTGAATTACGAGTAGGATGGCTCTTGAGAAGTCTACTCTCTAAAAACCGCAATATAAATTGTCAAATGTTTCTGCATGAACGGGGAAAACTGGGTAGTCATTCAGCGTTTGGGTTGTGGTTGGTGGGTTCATGTAGTATAATTGTATTTTGACCCTTTAAATTCCATTTTTTTTGTATATACCAGTAACTCCAAATGATTTTAAGCAAAATTAATAACAAACATTAAGCTGCTAATAAAATTTAAAAAAAAATTGAAAAGGTGATGAATAAATGGGCATACAAATGATAAGAAATATGTTTTTATTACCTTTTTATCCCCATATAAAAATCTTTATTTGAATTTCTTTATATTTTATATTTCTTTAGTGTATGTTTGTAAAAACTAAAAACAGTCACACATATGCATTTTTGGTTTATCGGGACAAGTGTCACAGAATCCACTAGTTTCACGTCTTCCGCCTTTTTGTGATATTTTTTAGCACACTACATAATCCCTCTTTGCACCTTTTCTTAAGACATATAGTTTTCTATTCAATCGAATTTCAGATGCAGAAGAAGTAGAAGCTGTATTAAAAAATATTTTGAAAAATCTCCAACCAGTCGGTCTACCAAAAGTTTTACAAATTTCAAATGGCTCAATGCCTTTTAATGTTTATAGTTTTTTATAATGTATAATAGTTAATAAAGCATATCTCCATTCCCCAAAAGAACAGTTTCAAAGAAAGGGATCCTGCTATTGTCTCAGACTAGCACCCCTCCATATTTCCGAGAGGCATTGTCCCTATATTCAAAAGCACTCCAATGAAAGTCCAGAATTGATCTATTTCTACATCATGCCAATTCTGCCATATAGAGTTGGTGGACAATACCTTTGACTGCAGTTTGTTTCTCGCGAAAGTATTAGTTTCCGTTAAAATTTCATTGAGCAGCTCGTCTGTTAAAAATTATTTTAAAAAGTGCGTAGTTTCTAAAAATGTCAAAGAAACCTGTATTCCTGTATTCCGTGATCCGATATCGAAGTTTATAGTGTTTAGATGATCATCCACCTCCGTCATATCAACCCATTTATCCTCTTGCAGATCATCCGCAGCTGAAACACTCGGACTGCTACTTGATAACTCTAGGACAAGCACTTTTCGTTTTTCATGTCCTATGAAATCTGTTTCGCCACTAAAACTCTGATTGTCACTTGTTTCTGTCGAAGTTTCATCTATATGATCACTATGTATTTTGAAAACAAACTCATCTTGACTGTCACTTAGTTCAATTTTTTTCCCATTTTATTGCGTCGCAAAAAAATAACACAGGAAACTTTTACGCGTAATTAATATTGTGTGTTATATGTTTAGTAATATACTATACATGACCGAACACGAACACCAGTAGTGACTACATAGAACTAATGTGATGATGTTTATATCTGTTCAAATATGGATAAGGACCTCTTTATTTTCAACAAGAAATGGGCATATTGTTTGTGTCGCCGTTACGGCGCCTGCGGAGTCAAAGGGTTAATATATTTTGTTGTAAAAAGGGCATCTAAATGCACTGTCATATGGCAATTACATATCACCGGCCCTTAAAATCTTGAATCCAGAACAGTAGCTGTTTTAAATATATTAATGGAGTTAGTTAGAGGGAAAAAGAGAATACAGAATATTGAGAAACAGGATCAATAGGGAGTCCAGAAAGGCGAAGGAGAACTATTTACAGGAAAAGTGTCTGAAAATAAACAGAGATATTGAACAAAGAAAGCTGGAGACAACGTACTCTGAAATAAATATTTTTTTCAATGGTAGAACCAAGACCACTCCTTTTTGAGGACGAAATTATTGTGAAATGATGGAAGGAATATCTGAAAGAACTCTACAAAGAAGAGAGTGTAATAGCAGACAATGATGCTTTAGAAACAGAAGCGGATGTAGAAAATAATGGAGATGCTATTCTGAGATGTGAATCTGATAATGCTATCTCAAGATTGAAGGACAACAAAGCACCTGAAATAGACAATATCCTATCGGAACTGCTTAAATGTGCAGGCAGCGGTACATTTGACACACTATACAGACTTGTCTGCAGAATATATGACACGGAAAAAATACCTAAAGATTTTACCAAATGTCTAATAAAAACATTACTAATGTCAAAATCTGTTTCTTTTTTTATTTTGTATCAAATATGTTGGGATCTGCTGCTTAAGACAACTAACTATTCGTACAAATAATTATATTTTTGAGGATCCCAAAATAAGAGCATACACCTCAATTATCCATACGTATATATACCACATACAGCATTCATTGATTTAATTAATTAATTAATATTGTTTTTATATGCAAATGCATTGATTGGTTTATCTTGTTATTTATGTGCAAATGATCTTGTAGAAACTTTTAGCATCAAGCCACCAACTATTTTTTACAACTCGACAACTTGTAAGGCTATGCAGGACGGAGAATCAGTATATGCACTTGATAAACCTATTTAATATCTCCTTAAAGCCATACCAATTATTTTGAAGACTTTTTTCTTGACGATTGTATTCCTTGTATTTCCGTGAAAGTATCGTCAGAACTGGTTGGATCGTTAATTATTTTTTAACTTATTGTCTTATTAAGGTTTTACGATCGTTTATTCGATTAAATTTTAAAAAAGCAGTTTGTCTTTAAATTGTTTTTAAACTTTATATCAACTTCATTTTTTTTCCGGGTTACAATCCTAGGATTGGTCTGCACCACGCACTCGATCCCTCCACTCATTTCTGTCATCCGCCAGTCTCTTCATCTCCTGGTAGCTGCCACAGTGCACATCCCGGATGACCCGATCCATGTAACTATATCTAGGGCGGCCTCTATGGTTATTGTCCTCAATCATTCCCTCGACGATGATAAGGAGCAAGCCTGGGTGCCTGATGCTATGGCCTATCCATCTGGATCGTTGTTGGGCAACTCTATTTAGAAGTTGCCTTGTTTCTCCAACCTCGCTTAATATCTCGTCGTTTCGGATGTGATCTGACCAATGGACCCTGGCCATGCGCCTGTAGCACCACATCTCAAAGGCAGCCAGACGCCTGGACTCGCTCTGGCTGATGGTCCACGATTCGCAGCCATACAGCAGCACACTCCAGACAAGAGTTTTCACTAAATTCTTCCTAACATTGATATCAATGTTAGGACATTCAAATATCTTGGATTTCTTGTTAAAAGCAAATCTTGCCTGTTGGACCCCACTTATTATTTCTGCCTTTGATCGGCCATCTTGGGATACTCTGCTGCCTAAGTAAACAAATTCCCTTACTTGTTCAACACTGACGCCACCCAGAACGACATTCGCGGTCACCTCCTCTCTTCCAGCAACCATACATTTTGTTTTGTCTTTGTTTATTTTCATATTGCAATTGGATGACAAAACATTTTCCATTTTTCTTAAGACCTCGTTCAATTCCTGTTCCGTCTCCACAAGCAGTGCAATATCGTCGGCATATCTTATCATGTCAATCTTTCTCCCCTGGATCCTCACGCCGGGCCAATCTCTCAACATGAACATAATATATATCTATGAAAATCAAAATTGTTGAGATGCTCTCTTCCTATAATGTATAACAGTTATTACAAAAAATAATTTAAATATTTCGACATAAATGCAAAAAAAAATTATTTGTTATACCTTGAATGCCATATCGAGAAAGATCACTACGGAAACTGAACACAAATGATGATGCTGGATTCTAGACGAATCCTTTTATATGTTTCATTAATACAAATTTTATTAAAAAAAGACTGACTTTTAATGTAATGAAGTCACCGTATCCCATAAAATAAATCTTATCGTTTTTTTTTCAGGTGCCTATACTGTTGTATATCAGTTTCTGATTAATATTCTATTGTTGACATTTGAATGTTTTTTATTTAGGCTTGCTAAGTGGGAAATATACGAGTATGTTATATACTCGTATTTTGATTTTATTAACGCGTGTGAAATCGAACCAATTTATTTCTTTCAATTATATATTATATGTTATCATGCTCCCGAATTTTACCGAGTGAATACCGTGTATAATCAATACATATCCCGCCGTGTCCCTTCCGGGGTAGGCACAGAGAATTTTCAAAACATTCTATCCATGCACCTTCGCCTCCTCCACATTCATACATCTCGTCATATTATTCATACCCTTTGGTTTCTTTCAAAATCTGGTCCATTAGGTCCAGTCACGTTTTCCTCTTCCACCACGCACACCTTGCACTTAGTCATTCTTTCATCATTCATTCTCTCTACATGTTCAAACCATATTAAAGCTGCTTTTCTTCATCTTACTTACAACATTCATTTTATCCATGCATTCATTTCTGATGTCTTCATTTCACCTTCTTTTAAACATTGAGACACAACAAATTTTCCTTATTGAACCTATCTCCACATTATTTATCTTTCTTCTGCCAAGTCCAAATTTTACTTTCATACGAGTATATCAAGGTAGGCATCGACACAACACATTTTTGCTACTATTGATATTGTACAGTTATTGTATATAACGTTAAAGTGCTTCGTTTTCCTTGTTCCCTATCACAACCCATATTTCAATGTCCCTTTCAACTCGCCCATCATACGTTAACATACTGCGCAGATAACATAACTCATCAACCTGCTCCAGTTTTTCTGAGTTAACTCATACATCACACACACTTTTTACCACCTTGTTTATAACCATAAGCTTTCATTTCGCTACATCATTTATCAAACCTTTTACATTATATCTCTTATACTAGGTTAGTCAAAAAGTTTTGAAAGCGGAAATGAAAATACATTTTTTTTTGGGGGGAAATCACTTTTATTGCTCAGTATAGTCTCCCATAAGATCAATACACTTGGTCCAACGATCTTCCAACTTTGTTGTCCCATCACGGAAGTGACTTTCTGGAAGGCCTGCAAAATACTCCTCTACGACGGCTATAACCTCTTCGTTTGATGAAAAATGCTTTCCACGAAGGAATTTTTTGAGGTGTGAGAACAGCCAGAAGTCAGAGGGAGCTAAATCTGGCGAATAGGGTGGATGCTGCAACAATTCGTACCCCAATTCACTGATTTTCGCGATGGTTTTTTGAGCTGTGTGAGCAGGTGCATTGTCTTGATGAAAAATGATTTTTTTCTTCTGCAAACCGGGTCTTTTTTCACAATTTTTTTCATCCAACTGGTCCAAAAGGTCACAATAATAATCAGAGTTGATTGTCTTACCAGTTTGGAGATAATCTATTAATAAAATTCCTTTTACATCCCAAAAAACTGACGCTAACACCTTCTTGGCCGATTTCTGGACACGAACTCGCTTCGGAGCCAAAGTGCCTGGTTCACACCACTCCTTAGCCTCTTGTTTTGATTCAGGATCATGGTGGTAGACCCAAGTCTCATCCATAGTGATGAATCGACGCCGAAAATCCTTTTTATCCTTTCGAAATTGCTCCAAATGTTTCTCAGAAAGTCGCATTCGAACGTGTTTTTGTTGCATTGTTAGCAAATGCGGCACCCATTGTGCACATAGTTTTTTGAAACCCAAAACTTCAGCCAAAATATGCCATGTTGTTCCATGTGAGATGCCTATGGTGTCAGCTATCACATCCACAGTCGATCGATGATCTTCCAAAACCATATCCTGTATTTTCGCTATGATTTCTGGTGTTGATGCACTTTTTGGACGTCCTGAGCGTGGATCGTCTTCAACGCTTGTACGGCCACGCTTAAACTCCAAAACCCATCGGTGAACGGCTGGAAATGAAGGAGAAGACTCCTTTAATACTTTCACCATCTTTGCATGGATCTCAGTAGCCGATAAACCTTCTAAAACAAAGAATTTAATCACTGCACGATATTCGGATTTTTCCATTGTTAAAAAATACACTGACACGTCACCTTCAAATGGCTTGTAAACAAAGAATGAATTAACAGATCGAAATGAAATTTTGAGGACGTTCTTATGAAAGATTAAATATTAAAATGGCGTAGAAATTTTGGTTTTCTACTGCTCCATACATGTCGCTTTCAAAACTTATTGACTAACCTATTATAACTCACTTATCATAACCTTTAAATCACCTTCAATTTCAGCAAGCTTAACCAAATCAGTTGTACACAGAAGTTTTCACATTTACTTCACTCATTCTTACACCTCTCCCATCATCTTTTAAAACGCGTACTAACGCGTTAATGGTTATTTATTCTTAATTACAACAGGCCATCATATTTTGGATGATGTTTTTTTCATTAATTATTAATTAATTTTATTTATTTATTAGTACATACATACCACCACTCTATTTCACTGTCGGGGTAGGCAGAGAGGAGAGACCGCTAGACTTTCCTATCGAGATACACATATTTCACTCTTCAACATTCACATACCTTCTCATACTACTCGTATTTCTCTAACATTCCACATTTTCTTCTTTCAAAATATTATTCTCTTTTTCATTAATCGCTTTGAATATTCTTGATCAAATATAAGTAATATCAACCTATGCCATTTAATGATGTTCTTTGTGATCAAGTTGGTAAGAAGCTTGTCTTCCAACCTGGGGGTTATGGGTTCGATTCCCACTGGATCCTATTTTCCTCATCTCGGTGGACAAATCCTTCAAAAGTTTTGTAGACATAACTGAGGTACTTAATCGTGAGTAATGATTGTTCCTATTGTTATATTTTTAGTCTCTAGCTCTTTGATTATTCTTCTTGTACTATGCATTTTGTTTGATGTTATTTGGTTAGTTATTTAATCAAATAACATCAAACAAAATGCACAGTATTGATTCTATTTGGCTTTAAATAACAAATTTGAGGCTTCGACTGGATATTTATTGTAGAATCATTACTGCAAGAAAATATTGAAAAGTATTCAAAGCAAAAATTTACGAAATCAGGAAATAAAAAAGGGTCCTCACTCTAGTGGTTCAACATATTTACATTGTTTTCCTTCAGAAACCTGTATCGGCATTAAATCATTCCTATACGACAAAACACATTTCGGCATAGAACTGGAATGATTTAAAACAAAAAAAAAACTTTTTTTATATATCGTTTATACAACGTTACGTTTCTTTTGGGATAGGAAAAGAGGTAAGATCAGCTTGATTCTTTATCGACGCACACCTGTTTTGTTTCCCATCTATTACGCCACCCCTAAACGTTCTTCTGTTTGTTTCCCATCTATTACGCCACCCCTAAACGTTCTTCTGTTTTTTATTATTCTTACCTTTCCCTGAATTCAAATTTCTTCCGCTATTTTTTTCCATTCACGGTCTACATATTTTTTACTCTCAAATTTTAAATAAACTCCGTGCTTCTAACTCTGGGGTGGTGGGTTAGATTCCAAATACAATTTTTTTTTAAGTTTTTTTAATTTTGGGTTTCTTTAACACCTTGGTTGGTTTGAAGTAAAAGTAACATCACAATAAGTACGGCCGGTTCTGCCCTTTACAGCTATGTAAAGTACAATTATTTATTTAACATATTTTTTTTGGTATTTTATTAAAACCACAAAAGTGTGACATGTAGATCGTGAATCGGATTGTGACATCAGAATATTATGGAGCAGGAGGTAGATACACTATTGCATCATAATGGAATAAGACAAGGGTGGGCTCATAAGGAGGACGAGAACTGGTCCGCGCTGCGCATGACGTCACTTTGGTAACACCGTGTGTCGCCCGCCACTGCTTTGGATAGCAGTCATACGGCACCGTTTCTGTTTTACTTGTTATTATTTTACTATCTATAGTACAGTTATGGTGGAATAATGCAAGGGTGTGCTTTTTGTATGCTTATGTTTTTCAGTTCACGTAGGTTATGAGGTCTAGACCCTGCCCTACTAATACTCGTAACTGAGAAAATAAATCCATTGGAAATTTAATAATTTATACAAGTATTCATTATTAGATATCACATTTTTATTAAACAATGCATTAAGCTTCCTTGAATCATTATACAATAAATATACTGTATGTAAGATAAATATAACCTTTTTTTATTACTACCTTCTTCTTCTTTTTGGTTTAGGTCGTATAACCTGTTTGTGACGGTGGGCTGTCCTGGGATGAAGACGTCCAGCTGTCCTTCCACCTTTTCGGCGGCCTTCCCGGTAATCTCCTGCTGTTAGGGTTTTCAGTCTAAGCGATTCTTGCCAGTCTTATATCCTCCATGCGGTCCAGATGACCCCTCCAGAAGCGCCTTCTACTTCTTTCCCACCTCACTATTTCTTCCATACCACAGACAGACCTTATCGTCTCATTTCTGATCCGATCTCTAAGGGTTCTGTCTGTGATGGAGCGTAGGGTTTTCATTTCTGCTACTCTGAGAAGGTTTTTTGTCCTGTTGGTATCGGTTTCGCTTCTATCCCATATGTCATGATGGGGCGGACGCATGTCTTATATATTCTGACCTTACTTTCGGTTAGCATGTGTTTGTTTCTCCATATAGTGTCCCGCAGGCAGCCAGCCAAAGCTGTCGCTTTATTGGTTTGTACTCATACTTCACTATATAGGTCACAATAGCTGGAGATCTCTACACCTACGTAAGTGAATCGCATGACTTGCTCGATGGATACGTTATCGATGATCAGTTTGCACCTGAGTGGCTCTTTTGATATTGTTAGGCACTTTGTTTTATTGATAAAAATCGTCATATTGTATTTCTTAGTGGCAAGGTGAAATTTGTAGAGCATTCTCTAAAGATCATCTTCGCTTTCTGCCAATATTGCTACCTTTAGTTATTATATTCCTATCTTTAGTTCCTCCTCTTCTCCCTGGCTATGTTACTATCTTTAGTTATTACATGAAAATAAATACGATTACAATATAACCTATTTTTGTTTCCATTTGTAAACTATAATAACATTTTCTACCCAAATTAATAATGGGGAATAACAATGATATAAATTATTCATTTGAATTGCACACAGCACGAAATTGTTTCTATTATCAAGATAGTTTTCTTTTTCTTTGTGTGCAAAACATATTATTTAATTGATCCAATATTATATAACAATAATATTGTTGTTTTAATAATAATGTTAGTCTATACCAAACAGTAAAGGTAATTTATGTTTTTTTTTTAATTTACATTTCACAGTAAGACATTTATGAATACTTTAGGCCTTTTGATAAGAAATCAAATGCTCAGTCACTTGTATAACCCGGGTTTATATGTTAAAGTTTTTAAGATATTCTTTATTTTTTTTCCTGATTTTATTGTACAATGACGCTTTTTCGACTTGTAGATTGTCAGTTTTTTTCTTGTAGCTCTTTCATCTCTACTTTAACTTTTTTTCTCCATTTCCATCCATTTATCTTGCCCATTTATGCCATTATATGTATTATTGTCTTCCCTGTCATTAAATGGTCCGCTTGAATCTGTAGATTCCTTCAAAACGTCATAAACATTGGCCTTTTCCTCAAATCGCCGCTGTCTAGATGAAGGATCTACTACGTCTTTTGATTTTGGGAGATTCAAAGAAGAGACTGCGTCGGATTTTACATTTCTATGACGTATGGGGGATTACTAAAGCAATCTGTGCTTCAATGGGGTAGATAAACAACCTTGTTTGACGTGCTGAGAGTATAATCTAGCATCTTTTAAATTTACGCGGTCTTTACCTTACTTTCTGACTGACTGAAGATTGAAAGCAGGTGGTTTAGGATCGTGGAAATTAGAGAGCTATCTGTTCTCAGGACAATGGCGTCTCAACAGTCAGCGTGCTGCGAACAAGCGACATCATTACCAGGAGACTCAGCAGGATCACGTGGCTGTGACATCTGCGGGAGGGAGTGCGCATCTAGGATCGAGATGTTTTCTCACAGATCACATGATCGACGGGGAAAGTCAAGATTTACGTAAGAGTGGCGAAGGGATCTTCAACTACTAGGCCTAACAATGACGAAGAGGATTTTAATTTGTGACATACCTTGTATTTCATTTCTTCTTCTTCTTCTTTCTGTGGACTCAAGAGTCTGTTACTTCAGGGTTGTCCTTTTGTGATGCTGAGCTCCAGTTATCTCTCCATCGTTTCGGGGGTCTCCTTGGTGGACGTCGTCCATCCGGTACCCCATGCAGAGCTGTGTATGGAATTCTTGTGAGATTCATTTTCTGTACATGTTGGTACCAGTATCGTTGACGCTGTCGTCCCCATCTGACCACATCTTGGACCTCACAGACCTCTCGGATTGTGATGTTGCTTACACGATCACGCAAAGTCTTCCCAGCATTTAATTTGTGTGTTATTATTGGGGTTGAATGTTTTGGTGAAAAATATATCTTTGAAGATTAATACATGAAATTAGAGCTTTGTAACTAAATTAACGTGAGAAAAAAAAAACAGTATTCTCGTCAAATATGTGAAGGTATTTTATGCTAACCTTAGGTTTAACTGAGTAATACAGGTAGACAAGTAATGAAAATAGTGGTAAAAGAAGCATTAAAATACATTGTTTTATAAAAATTTAAAACCTGTTTAACTGAACCAGATATGAATAATATCTGGTCATACCAAAACTGAACGCCTGTGTTCCAAATAAATTATTTTCCTTAAGTATCCAAACTCATCAACTCATGTTAGAAATAAAATGCATTTTATGGGGTTTTCTTTGGTGTGGCAGAGGTTTTATTCAGTGTATACAGTTTTGCACGTGTGCTGCTAGAGTGATCGAACTTTGGTGTGGCAGAGGTTTTATTCAGTGTATACAGTTTTGCACGTGTGCTGCTAGAGTGATCGAACTTTGGTGTGGCAGAGGTTTTATTCAGTGTATACAGTTTTGCACGTGTGCTGCTAGAGTGATCGAACTTTGGTTTGGCAGAGGTTTTATTCAGTGTTTACAGTTTTGCACGTGTGCTGCTAGAGTGATCGAACTTTGGTGTGGCAGAGGTTTTATTCAGTGTATACAGTTTTGCACGTGTGCTGCTAGAGTGATCGAACTTTGGTGTGGCAGAGGTTTAATTCAGTGTATACAGTTTTGCACGTGTGCTGCTAGAGTGATCGAACTTTGGTGTGGCAGAGGTTTTATTCAGTGTTTACAGTTTTGCACGTGTGCTGCTAGAGTGATCGAACTTTGGTGTGGCAGAGGTTTTATTCAGTGTATACAGTTTTGCACGTGTGCTGCTAGAGTGATCGAACTTTGGTGTGGCAGAGGTTTTATTCAGTGTATACAGTTTTGCACGTGTGCTGCTAGAGTGATCGAACTTTGGTGTGGCAGAGGTTTTATTCAGTGTTTACAGTTTTGCACGTGTGCTGCTAGAGTGATCGAACTTTGGTGTGGCAGAGGTTTTATTCAGTGTATACAGTTTTGCACGTGTGCTGCTAGAGTGATCGAACTTTGGTGTGGCAGAGGTTTTATTCAGTGTATACAGTTTTGCACGTGTGCTGCTAGAGTGATCGAACTTTGGTGTGGCAGAGGTTTTATTCAGTGTATACAGTTTTGCACGTGTGCTGCTAGAGTGATCGAACTTTGGTGTGGCAGAGGTTTTATTCAGTGTATACAGTTTTGCACGTGTGCTGCTAGAGTGATCGAACTTTGGTGTGGCAGAGGTTTTATTCAGTGTATACAGTTTTGCACGTGTGCTGCTAGAGTGATCGAACTTTGGTGTGGCAGAGGTTTTATTCAGTGTATACAGTTTTGCACGTGTGCTGCTAGAGTGATCGAACTTTGGTGTGGCAGAGGTTTTATTCAGTGTATACAGTTGTGCACGTGTGCTGCTAGAGTGATCGAACTTTGGTGTGGCAGAGGTTTTATTCAGTGTATACAGTTGTGCACGTGTGCTGCTAGAGTGATCGAACTTTGGTGTGGCAGAGGTTTTATTCAGTGTATACAGTTGTGCACGTGTGCTGCTAGAGTGATCGAACTTTGGTGTGGCAGAGGTTTTATTCAGTGTATACAGTTGTGCACGTGTGCTGCTAGAGTGATCGAACTTGAGCTGCATTTTTTTTATATTTAAAGTCTTTTTGATTTTTTTATACAATGAATCTTATTGATTTTCAAATATTCAAAAAGTGACTGATTTAATTGTTCTACAGGCCCTGTCTTATGTCAATCAAAATTATTTTTGATTTTCTCACTAGCATGTCGTCATTGATTCGTTCAAATTGCCATCAATGACATCTTTTGAATTGACCACAAAACTTTTCATAACGTTTTCGTAAAAGTCGCAAACAGATAAAAAAATGGAAATAAACTAAAATCATTATATAATTGTACCTAAAAATCAATTATCTTCAAAGTGTGGTTTCTATCTGAGCTATATTCTAGCTCACATAGAAACTACACAAGTATATACTTCGAATATTATTATACAGGGAAAAATATAAATGACAAATACATAATCACTCGTTCAAGCGTTTAAAATATTTTATTTATTTCGTATGGCACCCTTCAATATATCAAATTGGTGATTCAGATATATTAAAGAGCGTGACCGGGAGACAATATTATCGTCGGCTCCAGTGATGAACCTTCAGGCTTAGTCACTGAAATAGCCAAGCTCAGGCAAACTCATGGTTCATTATTGCACGTGTTCGTAACACTGCCTTAAAAATTACCATAACACTCGAATACGTATTCGGTGCGTGCGAGTATTGCGCATTTTTTTGCCAGCTTGGAACCCTGTTTTTCTTTGTGTACCATCGGCAATCAAACCCGTTACCTACGTGGAAGTCAAGCGTCTTACAAACTAGGGCCACGGAGGTTGTCATGAAAATAAATCACTTATATTTAAGTGTGAGATTTTGCAAGTCGTACAATGTTAGAAAAAGTTCGTTTTGATATAAATATGTTACGTAGGTGCCGTCCTGCACTTCATGTAATATTGTTTTTTCTAATGGATACATTCTGCTTATATTAAACATATTCTATTTTCATATTTCCCTTATTGAGAAAATCTAAAACTAAAGGAAGAATCTTTAATTGTTTGACGAACGATGTGAACAGAGGAAATCAAATGTTGAGAGTCAATAAGAGTGAATGCTTTGTCAAACTCCATCGTGGAAGACAATAATCGAGGAAAAATGAAATATTACGGTGTATTATGTCGTCAGTAAACAAAATATGTTCAAAAATTAAGCACCAGAAAACACTATTTTGACAGCAAATGTTTTCATTATTTTTCAAAGAAAACTGTAAAATTTCACCAACCTTAAAAAGAGACTTGTTCGGAATTATTTATAACAGGACTGAAAATAAGAAGAGTATTTCACTTGTTGGGAAATCTTATCCTTACAAACAATCGCAGTTGGACTTGATTTATTTTTGGTGGCGTAAGACGTGACTAACAGCTTAACGGCCTTTGTAGTGAATATTGTAAATATGTTTCTTGATATACTAGCAAATACTTTAAGATTTAATATATTTTTTGATACTTTAAAAATACAACAGTCAACTTTTATTATTTTCCAACATTTAAAAATATTCAAGAAAATAATTAAATTATTTATCGAGTCAGCCCTTCAAATGAATTTTAGTAATGATTTAAATGGCTATATTAAAAGTTGTTTCGTTTTACTTGTGAAAATTGTATCGACGGGTTGAAAATATTTTTTAATAGTACAACCCAATGTGATTATTTTCATCGATTTTCAGAGTGAAATTAAAAAAAAATTGTCATTTTTCATTAACAGGTTTTCATTATTCGATTTATCAGGATAATATTTTGGTTGCTCATATTTCTAAGAAAAGGTTTTAGGTGATCATTTAATCAAGATCAGGTTTTGGGTCTATAACAATATAATTTAAAGATCAAACTAGACGAGTTTCTAATTTAAACGCGTGTAGATATTTATTTGAATAGTAGTTACTTAGACATATGTAAATACTTTATCTAAATAGTTCCCTTTCATAACTGGCCGACGGTATGTCGATATCATAATCACCATCCTTTATTTCTATGAATGTCATACCGATTTAAAGATAATTTGAAATTTTATTTAATTAACTGTAGCGTCACTTTCTTGGTTACTTTTTTCGTAGTGACATTATGAGCATTTTTTGAATAGGCAATCCACCTTAACTAGAATTATTTGTGCCACCAAATTAAAGAAACTATGCAATTTGTCATTTGTAGATAATTTAAAGTTTTCACTGATTAAGCCCCAAAAATGTTACAATCGATCTATAAGTGGAAGAGTTTCTCAAAAGAAGAAGTAACGCAAAATTCATTATGAGCATTATTATACTGTTGTAATTAATGTATTAAATATAACTTTAAATGATTCTACATTGTTCTAATTCCAGATATTTATGAGAGTAAATTCAATTTAAATTTAAAATTGAAGTCAAGTTTCAATAAATTTTGACATTTTGAAAATGATCACTAATTTTGAGAGCATGATATTTTTTTGGATTAAATATTTTTCTTAAAAATGTCAACTGTATCTTTAATACGTTTTTTTAAAACCCCTATTTGAGAATTACGTCAACAAGCCTCTGCAGGGGGTAATAAAAGTTTGTAGTTAAATATTTTAATAGTTATTATAGTATAAACAATTTTTAATAAACTGTGAATTAATGAACAACACAATAAATGATGAATTTTTTCAACTTTATTTAATAACGTGCAACTGCAAATAACAAGTAACCATATTTTTACATATCATAATGTAATAAATAAAAAAAGAAAGTATTTCGAAGGAGATGAGATTAAAAAAATATATTTTGGCAGAGTAGAACTAAACCAATAAAATATTGTAATATATCGACTAATAATTTGGCAGAGTAGAATCAAACCAATAAAATATTGTAATACTCGTATATCGAGTAATAATTATTTTGGCAGAGTAGAATTAAACCAATAAAATATTGTAATATATCGAGTAATAATTTATTCAAACATATTGTATATACATAAATACATGAGAAAATTTACTTCGTTAGGAATTCGTGAGTAATTCATTATGGTAAAATCAACAGGTTTCTTAATATCCATGGACCAGGTGGGATCCGTAGTAGGGAGAGTATCCTGCGGAATAAGCGACAGGAGCTACTCCAGCAGAGTAGGAGAGGGGAGCCACTCCAGCTGAGTAGGAATGGGGAGCATATCCAGCAGAGTAAGAGATGGGGGCCACTCCAGCTGAGTAGGAGAGGGGAGCCACTCCAGCTGAGTAGGCTACGGGAGCCACTCCAGCTGAATAAGAGAGGTGGGATCCATAGGCGTTGTAGGGGGCGGCACGAGCAACAGTCACAGCGGGAGCGGCGACGGTATGAGCGGCGACGGAGTGCACGGAGAGACCATCTTTGCGCACAACAGCGTTGAATCCGTTGATGGGGTCAGCGGCGTAGTCGACGGTGCGACGGCTGCCGTCGGGCTCTACGAGGGAGTACTGGCCCTGCACTACATCTCCGCTGCGGCTCTCGTGCTGGCTCTTGGAGTCTCCGGTGTGGGGATCAGCTACACCGTAAGAGTAGCTATACTGAGGATGATGATCATATTCGGCAGAAGCGTAAGCCAAGGGAGAGATGATGCTAGCATTGGCCACAGCCATACAGGCCAGGAGAACGATCAGCTGGAATGAAAATGTTAAATAGTTATATAGTTAGTGAAAAATTAGAAACCGGACTTGTTTACCCGGTGGAAAAAATCAACTTAAAGATAAATGACTGTTTGGTCCATCTATCGTGATTATGTCTGTTCCATTCCTATGCAACGTGAGCAGGTGCAATCGAATAACTATTTGCAAACCATTTTAATCAACTTAAAGATAAATGACTGTTTGGTCCATCTATCGTGATTATGTCTGTTCCATTCCTATGCAACGTGAGCAGGTGCAATCGAATAACTATTTGCAAACCATTTTAATCAACTTAAAGATAAATGACTGTTTGGTCCATCTATCGTGATTATGTCTGTTCCATTCCTATGCAACGTGAGCAGGTGCAATCGAATAACTATTTGCAAACCATTTTAATCAACTTAAAGATAAATGACTGTTTGGTCCATCTATCGTGATTATGTCTGTTCCATTCCTATGCAACGTGAGCAGGTGCAATCGAATAACTATTTGCAAACCATTTTAAGCTATATTTTGGTGAAATTTGATCTGACTATTATCAGTAATAATTATTTTTTATAAAAGGTAATCTAACATATTTTATTTTTGTTAGTTAATACGAATAATAATAATAGTAAAGTTGAAGAAAAATATTGCATCTTAATCAACCATAAAAAGAAAAAATTTGCATCTCAAAAAATCATTACATATACAGAATTGATCGAATGTCTCAAAAAGGTTAGAAAGCAGTTGTCTAAAATAGAATATACTTTGCATTTAGTACGGCACGAAAACCTTACTCTATTGACGAATTGATTTTTTTATTTATTTACAGATATCTTTTTTTTAACTATTTTTGGTTAGTTCAAGACATTCGAACAACAATACTACATACTTATATTAAGTTATTTGCTCGGTCAATATATCAAATTGTAATAAAAATTTAGGATTCATTTGCAATATAGAACAACATCACCTCAAGAATGTTATGTTTTCATAAGCGGTATTTAATAATTTCTCACGGAGTAAGATAATATGTTCAGATAAAAATTATGGTTGTTCTTCAGATTTTTGACATTGGCAATGTGGTTTGTGATGTTTATGTTTTTTTCATATTTATTATGGCGATTGATCGGATGACGATAGTAGACCGATGGAACTACCATAAACACAATAGAATGGCTAAATAAATCAATGTATATTTAATATATGCAATGTGGTAGAAGATTGATTGAGGAAATCGTTATTAAATTCAGCGGTATAGATTTTGAAATAAAGTAAAATAAGAAATACGAATAATTGCGTCGATTGTATATAACTAGATGTGGTGAACTGGGGTTTCAGATAAGATTCCTGACGGGAACCAAAAAAATGTAAAAAATGGTCTCAGCCTGTTAAAAAGAGTTATCTGAGTATAATACTCGCGCGGTAAACGATGGCGAGTGTTGTTTCTCCCCTTTATGTGCCGTAGAATAGTCAACAAAACCTGCGAGTTGCATGCCATGTATTTAAATGGTTCTAAACTCAATGATCCAATAAATAGGTCCGAAGACAATGGGGTCTCCCGCTCTTCAATATGTTCGTATCGTCAATTTCGATATGTCGATCCAAATGAGCTAGATGTATGAATTTAGACTAAGTGAAGGGAGTGTCTGGTTATAAAAGTAAGTAAAAATATTCGTTTATTCTTTCTGCCCAAACCTGTAAAAGATAAGACATATTGATATTATATGTATTTTAGAGATAATCTAATGTAGAAACTGTATTAGAATTAAGATACTCGAATGTATCCTTTTTTATGAAAGAATTGATTCACTTGAAGTTATTAACATTTTAATTGTATAATTTTAAATAATTATATAGTTCATAAACTAATTTTCTACCCCTCTAATGAATAGTTTAACAAAATTCACACAGAAGGTGCTATTGAAATAGTTTGTTCACGTTAGTTCAAAATATCCAGAAACGTTTTAAATATGAGAACCCCATTCAATTTATTTTCTTTCATTATTTTATGAAAGCTCTTCATTTATAATATTATATTTACAAGATGATAAATCTGTACTATGCACGCTTTCAGAGATATTTTTATAACGATTCTCTTTTATTACAATATAAAACTGTGATGTCATAATGGTAAACTACTTCCTTCCCCTATATAAACACACTTGGCATAATTTTCCTAAATAAAATATCGCATTAAACACAACACTACCGCCCCGACAGATGAATGTAAAAACTGTATAATTTTCAATCGCGATCATTATTTGTTCTCAATTTGATAATTAAATTGCACGCCATATTTTATTTACAAAATTAAAAGAATAGCACATCTGTTATTACAAATTAGAACTATCTAAATTATAAAACATAATATACTATTTGGGCGACATCAGTTTTTATATTTAATAAATGTTGTTCCGGATAGATCTGGGAAATTATAATTATCAATATATACGACCGTAGGGATTTTAAATATACAATCAAATAAAACATTTACATCAAACTGATAAAAAAATAAATTATACAAATAGTAAAAAAGTAGTTAAACTTGATAAATTCATGATGCTATGGATAAAACACAATAAAAGAAAATATTCTCTGTATGCAGAGAAGAAAACGTATCAAAACTTTTTGTTTTGAATAGGTTGGCATTAAAATAAAAAATATCCATCCCGTCAATATATAATATAATATGTATTGCTTTATTGATTGATGTATACGCACTATTGAGGAATTACTATATCGATAAGAGTTATATCGTTTTCACTTGACTGTAGTGGAATAACTGACGCTCTTGGCTGACACGATGAGGGTTGTGAAGGGCGATAAATTGAATTAATGTGCAGTTAAAACTATAAAGATTTTTTTATAAGTAAGCAACAAAAAACTGTTTTGAGGACAAATTTGATTGTTTTAGAACAAAAACTTTGAACTATTCAATATCCAGTTAAGTAGAAAAAAATACTAAGTCAAGCTTTAGAAAAAAAAATAGTCGCAGGCCCCGAAAATATTCACTCTTTTTAAAAAAATATATAAATCAATAATAAAAACGACAAATACGAGAAAATGAAGTATGTTGAAAATCGTTAAACCGATTTTGATCAAGAATGAACAATTGTAACACATTTGATAAAAAACTGAGTTAAAAATAGTTGAAATAAACACCTTGAATGCCATTTTGAGTCTTGTGTGCAGGAGTCTGAACTACAAATGATATTTTCCATCGGAAAACTATTCCTTTTATACTCGTACACTGCCATAGCATCAATCGGACATAAACGTGTTATTAAGGTTGCCCGTTCCCACCACCTTTGTATTTTTTGCATACTCCATATTATTGTTATAATATGTAAAGTATGGTTCAATAAAACAATTTATCTTATTTTTTTCTATAAAAGCGACCCATTTCTAGTTGGCATTAAGATAAAAAAAATAGAGCAAATAATTTTGTTACATACTCGTATATATACTATATATGCTGTTTTTCATTTTCGCATATCGGTTAAAAGACTATTTATCTCATTTGAAACGTAGAATTAAATGATGTACCTATGTACGTTCTGCCACTCTTTCCAATATATCTGTATATGATACACAGTTAGGGTCAAATGTTTCTGACCTAAACGTATAAAAAGGTGATAGAATGAAACGAAAAAATATCTGCCAATATAATATAGTCATCTTGTATTCGATACATTTTTTAGATCGATAAAAATTTTTTTTTCAGTACCACTGAAGAAATATGATTATGTTTTGTTCTCAAAATGATGAACTGCGCAGATAATTTCTTCGTAACTTTTAAATATTTTTTTCATAAAGCTCTCTCAGCAGACCTTAACAAAAAATTAATTTTCAATTTTGAAAAAAAATAAATTCACTGTGTGGCTGGGTTATAGAATCGGTGATTCACTTGTTGGAAGCCACACTATTAAATGGCAGTCTTTGCCAAAACAGAAGTGTGTACGCCATGGCACTGAATTGGCATGTAGTCATATCATGCCTTTTGATAACTTTCCTTAGCGTTTTGTTTTGATGGAATCTTTTAATTTGTACATTCATGACGCATAATACTCGCCAGTAACCACATTGTTTCTTTTTCTAAATTAAATTGGTAGAATCTTACCATAATATTTTTGGGCTTGTGTAGGACTTGGCTTTTTAGGGCCGCGATGATCCCGAACGGCATCAGTGCATCGAGTCCCTTTTAGACAAAAGAATCATGTTATAAAATCAAAGTTTCATGTTTTGTAACAATTGACACAATTATTTATTTTTATTCCTATGGTCATAATAATAAAGACAAATTAAATAGCGCCGTTTACAGAGCAGATTTTCCTCAAGAGTGGTCTTACTCAGGATTCGAATCCACTATTACTAACAGATAAAAAATATTACGAAATAAAAAACAAATTCAGTGTAAGGATGGAGAGGTGTTAGCTAAATTAACAATACTTGGTTGTTTAAGATAATTATTAGGCTTTGTAATTATATGGATGTGTCACGTGTTGCTTTTTTAACTCGTGCAAGATCCACGAAGAAAGCTGATAAATTGAAAAAAATTAATATTATATATTTTATTAAGATAGTTTCTTATTTAACAAGGTGATTGTATTCGAGCTTTGGCCCAAGAAACCCCTAATTTCTCCCCTCGTTTCTCTTATTATAAGGCTATTAAAACATATGAAAGTACACTCATTCCATTAAGACGTATCGTATTGTTGTATTTTGTGTGAAATGCTCATAAATTTATGAGTATTTTAGAAGAAAACCTAGAATTGTTAACTTTTTCTCATAAATATTGCAAAATTGAAAAGATTTTTATCAATAGGTAAAATTTTTGATGAGTGCGTTTTAAACAATCCTGAGGGTGTGAGAGGAAAACATTTTTTCTGTATAGCTGAGAAAAAATGTGATGAACAAGTTTTCTTCAGAAAAAATGCGTATGCAAAAAACTTGCTAGATCCAATAAAAATCTTCTAGAAAAGATACAAATTGATTTTAAAGTCGAATTTTCTTAGCTTAAGTATTTATATTAATGAATCGTAGGTATTTGTCGGATCGTGTAATAATTATCAATTGTTGTTGCCTTTTAATGTATTTGTTTGTTTTTGTTACTTCTTAGCTTTAATCTTGTCTTTTAACCCTGTTGTAATTTTTGCAACAATTTGGATCAATCCGCAGATCACATTTTGAGGTACTGCGATGATAATCGAGTCAATAATTTTCGAAACGATCTTCACTCAGCCTTATATCAATTCATCATAAAACTGATTGACTACTACGATCTAGTGGCGTCAAAAGATAATTCTGATGCATTCGAAATTTTCTGCGAAAGTATTGGCAACTTGTTAAGTTGTTGAACTCCAGATTCTAACACGATTTACAAGTATATTTACTGCTGTGTAACTCATTTTTCGTCTTCCTTGATGTCAGGCTTTAAACTCGTTGTCACTACTTTTCTTTTCACATTCATGTGTATCGTCACCAAAGAAGGAGTTCCTTTGGGCAGTTCCTACTTCGTCACCATATGAGGGTGTGCTCTTAAAGAATAATAAAGGAGACTTCGATCTCCTAGTGTAGATCGCGCTAAATGGCAACTTATTTTGTTTTCCATAACAGCGTAGAATTGAATTGAACTGAACAGTTTTTGTTATTTTCTTTTATTGTTGAACTTTAGGTCTCATGATCGTTCATTTGAATAAATAAATAAAAATTACGACCGTGTCCACATGTAAGCTATTTCAGGGTGTCCTTGCTTACGAATACACTTAAAAACAAAACAAATATTATTTGTGCTCTTAAGTTATACGATATAGCACGATTCGAGTCATGAATTAGCAACAGTTGAATTCAAAAGATCCAGCAAAATGATCTCATTAAACATATATGATTAAAGGAACAAATTGAGCTTGAGACAGTGATCACTGTAGTCTCCCGATGGTGTAGCATCTAGCAGAATTGTAAAGGAAGAAATAAGGTTTAAAAATACGATCGGGTATTTAAAAAACTTTGGATACTCCTGGAAAAGGAACGGTAACCGCAACTTGAGCGGCCGGGGCAAAGGAGACGGTGGCAGCTACGGCTACTAGAGCAGCGCGGGCAACAGTTATACGGGGGCGGTGATAGTATGGGCAGCGACATACTGCACGGAGAGGTCATCCTCGCAGACAACAGCGTTGAATCCATTGATGGGGTCACCGGCATAGTCTACAGTGTATCGGCTGCCGTCGAGTTCTACGAGGGAGTACTGGCCCTGCACCACGTCTCCAGTGCGGGTCTCGTGCTGGCTCTTGAAGTCTCCGGTGAGGGCATCAGCCACACCGTATAAATAGCTGTACTGGTGATACGGACCGTATTCAGCAGAAGCGTAAACCACGGGGGAAATTACGTTAGCGTTGGCCACAGGCAAGCAAGTCAGAAGACCGATTAACAGAAAAATAAAATTTTGTAAAAATTGTAAACTGAACATATTACTTTAAATGGATTAAACATCAACGACGAGCAGTGAGGCGATGCGACAAAGAAAATTATCCGATTCTATGTGACATGTGTTTCATCTTAAATAGAGATCAATAAGGATTGCCGATTCTTGTTTATTTATGTTCCTACACATATATTTTTATATTTTACACTAGAAAAAATCACAATAGAGTAATTACACCTTATTTTGGGACATTTATAAGATCACCGATATGTTTTGAATGGTTTCTTGATGATCAAAAAAATAATAATTATGTGAAATTTTCATATTTGATGGTGACCGAAACTTCGATCAAAGTCTTACATGAAAAAACGTTACATATTTTTATAGCTCTAATTGATTTTATAGCTCTAATTGATCGAAACTTCGATCAAAGTCTTACATGAAAAAACGTTACATATTTTTATAGCTCTAATTAATTTTATAGCTCTTATTGATCGAAACTTCGATCAAAGTCTTACATGAAAAAAACGTTACATATTTTTATAGCTCTAATTGATTTTATAGCTCTAATTGATCGAAACTTCGATCAAAGTCTTACATGAAAAAACGTTACATATTTTTATAGCTCTAATTGATTTTATAGCTCTAATTGATCGAAACTTCGATCAAAGTCTTACATGAAAAAAAACGTTACATATTTTTATAGCTCTAATTGATTTTATAGCTCTAATTGATCGAAACTTCGATCAAAGTCTTACATGAAAAAAAACGTTACATATTTTTATAGCTCTAATTGATTTTATAGCTCTAATTGATCGAAACTTCGATCAAAGTCTTACATGAAAAAACGTTACATATTTTTATAGCTCTAATTGATTTTATAGCTCTAATTGATCGAAACTTCGATCAAAGTCTTACATGAAAAAACGTTACATATTTTTATAGCTCTAATTGATTTGTTTGCGTGGCACAGTTATGACGATTTAAATTATATTAAAATAACTTTCGAATGTCAGGGTCAAAACACTCCTAAGTTTTATGTTAAGGTTGTATTTTATTTGGCGATTATAGGCAAATTACTATTTTTATAATAAATACAATATTTCTATTCCATAGAAACTTTAAAAATAATTATGTACGATAATTCAATATCATTATGTTACTCTTATAATATTCTCTTCTTTACATGACAAAAGTTATATATTATGATAGTTTGATTTTTTATTTAACGATGCCGTCCACCGAGATCCCTAAAGTTGTTAGTACTACGATAATCTTCTACTCGGTGGGTTCAGGTTCAGGTTTGATTTCCAGATAAAAGAGTATGCATAAAAGAGAATGCCTGGTAATAATATTCGCTAACGTATGAGATTGCTAACACACGTGATGACAAACTACAAATTCAATGCTTACTCCAGAGGTTCTAAAACACGAAGGCTCAATTAGTCAAGTAAAATCATTTTTTTTAATTTTGTTTAAGCGTTATCTTTTGAAATAATAAAAAAAGATGATGAGGCATTAAAATAAATATACAATATCAATAATTGGTATAAAATTCATAATCCACAACCATATTGAATAAAATAAGATCATGGTCGTAACAAGAAAGCATGATTTCCATATTAGAAATTTGACTTTCAAAAATGCTCATAGATCATAGTAGAAAATTTGATCTCCAAAATGTTCTCCGAGTATATAAGACAATATTCTTTTTGCAAATACGCCAAAAAAACGCAAATAATTTTTAATCGACGACATAGTAATGATGATTTTATTGCATATTGATTAAAATATTAAGGAAATATGATATATGAAAACTTATTCAAAGAAAAGTGTGAACCAAATATGTGTTTTATTAAAAAAATAATATTAAATTGAATAATTTGAAATGGTTCAAATAAGCAGTTTGAATGCTATTTTGAGACGTGTATGCGCATGCGCTGGAGTCGAATTACAATATATGTTCCATGGAGAAAGTTTTCATTTTATATATTACTTTGTAATAGGTTCACTCGGACATAAACGAGTTGCCGTTGTTAGATGAGAAATATGTTTTCTTTATAATTATTTCCATACTTAGAGGTTTATTATTTTCAATTCTCAGTTAAAAAAAAAATTTAAGTCATACGGGTTTAAAATTTCTCGAGGTTTGTAGGTTTCGAATAAAATGTTTTGTTTCACATTTCAAATGTTTTTTAAAAGAGTTTATTTTTCATAGAGTTTTTTTAAACATTGAGAAATTAAGTAAATAAAATAACATATGTGATATTATTTCTCAGTGTGATTTGGATTATCATTTGTTTAACCTCCATTTATGCAACATTAAGTTCAAATAAATTACTTACTGAAATGCAAATAAAAAAGTTTTTAATAAACAATTAAAGAATGTGATACATTGCGTAAAATATAATAAAATAAGTGGTTAAAATTAAGAAAACCTAGAATTTGAACAATAAATTACTTTGTAATCCACTAATGACATTACTTCCAGGGACATGTGTAATCCACTAATGACATTACTCCCAGGGACATGTGTAATCCACTAATGACATTACTCCCAGGGACATGTGTAATCCACTAATGACATTACTCCCAGGGACATGTGTTTCTACCCCATATCAACTTGGAATTGTCAATGTTTATTTATATGCAAGAGTTGTTGAACTTTAAAATAATCTTAAGATTTTAAACTAAAATATCGATCTTTTAAATATAATTTCGAATTAATTGTTTAACCCTTAATCCATGTACACGATTAACCATTTTTTTTATTTATTTGTATTTATCAACATTTGGACTCGGGGTATCTGAATACTCGAATATCTTGCTTTTTTGAAATTTTGATCTTTAGAAATTGATCTCGATGAAATTAGAAAAAGGACATACGGCAATGTTTGCAATGCTAATTTGTAAACATCTGTATGAGGTGAAAAATATATTTTCTCTTTAAGGGAGAATTTTGGTAACAGCTTGCAGAAGAGCCCATTGATTATTGTGATGATTAATAATTTTAGTAATGATGATCTATTCGACAATTAAAATGTAAAGAAACAACACGATTATCGCAATAACACAGAATAGGAATACGGCAATCTTACAAATTATAATTAAAAAAAAAACAATGTAAATAATTAACAACCAAATATCAAAATATTTTTAAAATCTAATAATTTTGGACAATTATTTAAAGTTATTGATGACTGTAGGGTAAAACGATTTACAATACGATTATAAGAAAATAATACGTTGACAAATCATGTAATGTTTGAATAAATTTGTCAAAGTAATAAAAAAGGAAACTTGGTTTACTTCATTTATATTTTACTAAAAATAACATTTTTACTAGTAAAATTGTATTTTTATGATGCGCAAATTATGTTAAAAATCTATAAAATATTTTGTATTTAATTTTCAAAAGTCAATTAATCTTTCATTCATACGTTATACCACACTGAGGTTAAAACGGATTTTGGCTACCATAAGGGCGATTAAAATCCAACCGATGACTAGTCATAGTATTTAGTAACACAACCGGAATTGTCGTGACTTGTCCACTACCACTTCAGACGCAAAATTAAGGCGCGACAAGGACGAAAATGACGCAGATTTTTTTTTAATATTGTATTATAAATATACAATAAATGTAAAGATCCCGCTACTCCCCGAGTTAGCAGCAGGTGTGGCTTGAAATATATATTTAAAAAATTACATACATAACCAGTTAAAAATAGTCACTATTAAAGTGATTTAAATTTTTTTATAGGTTAATTCCAATCAAACCAAAAGTCATCACATTGAAAATCATTGAGATTATTGCCCCCAACATTCTTTCTCCGTGATGATTATTTGCTTTGGTAATTTTATAGAATCCTTTTCTTACTTACCTAGCGCAAAAACTACTCAATATAGGGATTTCGAAATTTGTTCGAAATTTGTATCCATTGTTATGGATAATATTATTGTTTCTTTTATCCCTTCTTTTCAATGTTTTCTTTTAAAAATTGGTAAAATGTACTTAAGTTTTTTATTAAAGATTTCTATTTGTTGTAAAATATAACGTTTATCTTTGAGAGAGAATATTGTTTTCAATATGGTAAAAAATAAATAATTATTATGATTAATTATGATATTAGCAATTTACAGTCGATTCAATTATTAAAATACCAAAATGTAAACAATTATCAAACAAACACAGAATATGAATACGTCATCTTTATAAATAAAAACACAACGTAAATAATTAATAGTAAACCTATTTGTCTAATAATCTTAAATTCTTTGACAATCTAAGTTTTAAAATTAAGTGAAAGTTTGGAAATTTTAGTAATATTTTTCTTCGTTTACGCTGGAAGACGCGATAATTAAAAACGTCTCGAAGGTTATACGTCTTGAGATTTTTTCCTCATTTAATATTAAAAACACCCCATATAGAATAATACAGTTCTATGAACACCTGAAGATATTTTTTAGTTAAGTATATCAATATTTTTGTGTCGCGCCGTGTCTTCACCAAAATGAAAAAAATGATGTTTCTAGTATTTCATAGGAAAGAAGTGCTAATTTTTTCCCGTGAACAGTTAAAACAATAGAAGTCCTCCATGGCGTAGTTAGTTAGTAAGGCTCTTGTCTTTTAATCCAGGAGTTACGGGAGTTCATTTCCGTTGGTGCACAATTTGTAAGAAAAGGGTTCCAATCTGGTTTTTACTATACTTTAGACCTTTTTAACACCTTTCTATTTGTCAAGAGGAGATTTTGGCAATATTCAGGTTGTACTATAAAACGAAAGTATTATTAAAAACCAAACGAGCTTTTGAATTTTTAACTTTGAATATCTCCGAGATGAGTATTGCGGTTATAGTGAAGTAATTATTTGTTTAAACACTCAAACATATTCATATTTATATACAATAAAAATATAACTATCAATATAAATGCTCATACTTATGTAGAAAATATTCATATTAACGTTAAAATAACATTTGTTATGCAATAGAAAGATACGTTAACTAACATTTCTATTAACTATCGTTTACACTCTTGGCATAGATCAAGTGGAAGCTTCAAAATGTCTCCATTTTTTTCGATTGTCCGCAGTATCTATTGTGAGGGAAACTGTGCGCCCGAAGCTTTTGGGAGCTTTCGATAACCGGAGAAGATTTTTTAGAAAGGCATGGAGATGACGTCTTGCTCACTAAGGCTAGAAAAGTACTTAAAACTCGCCAACCAAATAATCGAGAATGTGCTGCATTTATCTTATACCCTTTAATATGGCTTATTCGGTGACATGACTACTATATGCGGTATTATATGATACTCGTATATGTACGTTTTAACAAATTTTAAAGGATCGAATATTTTTAAAGGACAAATAATCAGAAATATTTAATCTGAGTATGTACGAGTAATACAACATACAGGAGCTTGCAAGGACGAAAAGTTCATAAAATTTTGCGCGAAATATGCAAATAAGTAATTTCTATATATTTTTTACAACAAAAAGTGTTTTTTTTTTCAACAGTTTTTCATTCTTATTGGTTTAGAATGTTTAGATGCATAATTACAGGAGGTATATGAAAAAAGATAAGAAAATAATTATTTAAGGTATTAAAATATTAAATCCACAAATTCGTGATGTAGTTGCTCACGTGAAAAATGCTTGACAACCTCTGTAATCCAGTTCGTAAGGTGCGGGTCTCCAGCCCGCACCTTACGAACTGGATTACAGAGTTATTAGGGATGAATGTGAACTTAAGGTGTATGTATTGAATGAGATGTAGAAAATTACTCTGAGATTGTTTGACATTAAGAACAAATGAATGAAAAAATATTAACAAAACAAATATACAGTGCAAATGTGAGTGGAAGGCGGGGTAAATGAAGACCAAAGAAAGTATTGTTGGGTCAAGGAAATGACAGCTCAAAAGAAGGAAACGTTAAAAGTCAGAAAAATGAAAAAAAGACAGACAAACAGGAATTGACAAGACTTGAGGGTTACAAGTAGAATAACCGTTGCTACTCATTTTTTTAAAAGAGGGTTTTACCTTTGTTTGAAGGTCTGGTTTTTGCTAACTTAAGAGATTGCCACATGATAATAATTCCATCAGGTTGTATTGTTTACAATGAAAGTGTCACGTGAAGTGATGAAACATAATTTTTAATTTATTTTTGATAAATACATACATGATCAACAAGAATGCAAAAGTGGCGTAAAATGTTGAATGATTACACATTTACATACGAGTATAACAGTTTTATAGTTCAAGTATGGGCATGGTTTTGTTTGTTTTTTTCTTTAATTAATTGAAACGTTTCTATTTTTTACACGACAATAGTAAACATCAATCACCTCAGAGTATATCAGAAAAAAAAAACACTGCATTAATGAAATTTTTATTTATTCAAATAATAAAGCATAAATAAATTAACAATTTAGTTTCGTTGGAAAGAAGGCAATGCTGTTGACTTAATATCCATGGACCAAGTTCGATCCATAATAGGGAGAATATCCAGCGGAATAAGCGACAGGAGCTACTCCAGCAGAGTATGAGAGGTGATCCAATCCAGCTGAGTATGAGATGGGGGCAACTCCAGCTGAGTAGGAGAGGGGAGCAACTCCAGCTGAGTAGGAGAGGGGAGCAACTCCAGCTGAGTAGGAGAGGGGAGCAACTCCAGCTGAGTAGGAGAGGGGAGCAACTCCAGCTGAATAGGAAAGGGGAGTCACTCCAGCTGAGTAGGAAACTGGAGCTACTCCAGCTGAATAAGCGAGGGGAGATCCATAAGTGACGGAGGGAGCAGCCACAGCCAGGGTAGAAGGGTGAGCCACGGTCTGGGAGGAGCTGGAGTAGGAGGTCACTGCAGGGGAGGCGATGGCTACGGGGGCGGCGCGGGCAACGGTTACAGCGGGAGCGGCTATGGCGTGAGCGATGGGAGCGGCCACGGCGTGAGCGACAGGAGCGACGGAGTGTACGGAGAGACCATCCTTGCGTACAACAGCGTTGAACCCGTTGATGGGGTCAGCGGCGTAGTCTACGGTGCGGCGGCTGCCGTCGGGCTCTACGAGGGAGTACTGACCCTGCACCACATCTCCGCTGCGGGTCTCGTGCTGGCTCTTGGAGTCTCCGGTGTGGGGATCAGCTACACCGTAAGAGTAGCTGTACTGGGGATGAGGATCATATTCGGCAGATGCGTAAGCCACAGGAGAGATGACGCTAGCGTTGGCCACAGCCAAGCATGCCACAAGAGCGAAGAACTGTAATTAAAAATATATTTATTTATGTAAAAACAAACAGGGCTGTGTAAACAAAATTGCTACAAACTCGAGCAAGGATATCTAGCAAGCCAGATTAGATTAGAAATCCAATAACTTTTAACAAAAATCAAATACTATTCGTAAAGTTCTTCTCTATAACTTCCCTCGCAGAAATTAAACACTGAAAAACAAACAGCTTATATAACAACCGTTTTTTAGTTATGACGTTAAAATTAAAATTAAATATTTATAAAGTTTTGAAATGCCTGTATAATAAATTATCTTAGGAATCATAAAATAAAGGATACAAAAATACGAAATTAATTTAAATTTTCTAAGGCGTAAAAAACTCAAATATTCGTTAGAATGATTAGAAAAAATAAAGCTTAAAACCACATATTGAAAATAATATTTTTTGCTCATTCTTTTTTAGTGGTAAATAGTTACTCAGTTAAGGATGTTTAGAAAAAATAGTACTTACGAAACTTTTTATCTACATTTTTACAATTTTTAACAAAATAAAATTTAGATAACCACTTTAAACACTCATCACCATTTATAAGAAAACAAAATATTGAAAATAAAAGATTGGATTGTGGGGGTAAAATATTTTCTTTGCGATAATATTCATGAGACAATTTTATAATGGAGTATGTTTAAAAATATAATGTTTAAAAATGGAGTATATATATCATAATTTATTTTTATTGTAATTAAAATCCACGGCTCATGAACAAATACTAATGTTCTTAAAAAACTGAAAATAATTTAATTTAAACATTTATCGCTTCCACGAATTTTTTATCCTTCTATGCATTTGAAAATATAAATTTTGGATAAATAAATTTTCAAGTTTCAAAAATACTTAATATATTACTTGTGTTGAATTTAAAAAAATGATGCTTCAAATTCACAAAGACAAAGTAACGTGTATTAATTGTCGATTCGTGATAAAAATTGACTAAGATTTAACAAAGTAAAATTAAAAATGTTTTGTTAATGTTAACTCTTGTAAAAATATGAAAACACAAATGAATTTATTCGACTAAACCAATATTCTTGAGGACAAAGTTAATCTGACAATAATCGTGTCTCAAATATTATATAATTAAGATTTACAATTGTTCAAGTAATCACCTTGAATGCCATTTTAGATACTTGTGTGCAGGAGTCTGAACTACAAATGATATTTTGCATTGAAACACTTCTCCTTTTATACTCTGCTGTAGCTTCACTCGGATATATAACGAGTTATTAAGGTTGCATGCTCCTAACTATAACCTTAATTGTTTTCTTCACAAAATGCCATATTGATTTGGAAATATAAGTACAGTATTTTAAAGTGAATTTTTTTTTTTTGTCAAAGCTATGAGATTAACACGTTAAAATTAAACTAGCGTTCTTTTAATGAAAATAAGTGGATTTTAAAACTTATTGAATGGTTCATTTATCTATCGACAATTTAGGCAAAAAGAATACCGAATGTGCCAATCGTATGTTTTTTAATTTTGTACATTGAAGGTTATGTTTATAAGGACAATTGCCATAAAAAATCTCACTTTAATAAAAATGGTTTAATTTTTTCAGCACATCAAAATATCTTTTTTTATCGATCTTTACTAGAATATCTTTCTCGTAAATTTTCGCCTTTTTATAAGTAGACATTTAACAAAAGTGTATATATGATTGACATGTGTTATGTCTGTAATGATGGGTGATTAGAATTATTTTCCACATTTAGGGGACTGTAATGATATTTTCAGATATTTTTGTTTTTTTTTTTGACACAATGATTTTTTTTCGAGAGTGATGTTATGTAGTTTTTTCCAATTTTTTTAAATACTGTTTCATATTTTTATGATAAATCTTCAATATTTGGTGTGTCAATAATCCAATAAAAATACTTTTAAGTAGCAATATTTATATTGATAAATTTTATAGGCTTTTTGAGGAAAATAATCAGAGAAATGCTAAAAATCACCGAGTATGTATTATGATCGGTCATCATGATTGGAAGTCTTTTTAAAAAATCTGGGTACTAGCAATAATATATCTGTCTTTCAGCCCAGAGGTTTTTGGTTCAGTTCCTGTTAGTATCTCCATAAAGGTTTCAAGTCTGGTTTTCACTTGAGGGTTGCTTTAAAAAAATGTTGGTTGATAGGAAAATATTGTCACATGTCAATTCACCCATAAGGTCACATGTCAATTCACCCAGTATACAACAAAAGTGTAATAAAATATTTTAAGCTATGAAACATGTTTTTTATTTTTTTAAACACACTCTAAAAAAAAAGGAATAGTGACGTAAAAATGTAAAATGAATACACATTTACATATCATTAGGACTAATCCGTCAATAATGACGAAAGTATTATTTTTTTCAATATGACGCAGTGCTTGGCTTTGTGCTGCTTTATGTTGCCGTCTTGTTGCTGTTTCTCGCTTGCTCGTTGTGCTTGACGTGATCGTCAATTTCTTTTAGCTGCAGCTGCAGCTCTTTTCAGCCATCTTGCTATTTTAATAAATAAATTAAGTATATAATTGATTACATTTTAATTTTAACAGCAAAATGATGAGTTGAATTGGATTCCTGAAAGAAACTTCAAATCTTTAATAATGTAAAATTTGAATGAAACCAAACTCAGAACAGATCGTATACGTAGGAAGGTTCAATAGTTTCTTACCCAAGGATGTAAAAAGGCGTTAAAATGAAACGAACATTGTTATTTTTCAATAAAGTCACCTTGTAGTTCAATACATTTTTAGAACGATTAATAGATTTTTCAATACCACTGAAAAAAATGTTTTGAAGTTTTTTTTGTCAAAATGCAGTAACACCGCGGAGATCATTTTTTCATCCCTTTTGAATTCTTTCCCACGCCAATCAGATTTCCGTTTTAAAATAATAAAAATAAATTAGTGGAGTCAAGTCGGAATTGTAAGGGGGGTGAATTAACTTTTGGAAACCACAGTGTTGGATGGCAGCTTTCGCAACAACAGAAGTGTGCACTGGCAACATAGTCATGCAATAATCTCACGTCTAGTGACAGCTTTCAACGGCGTTTCGTTTTTATGTCATGCTTTAATTTGTATATTAATGACGCACAATACTCGTCAGTAATCGTTGTGTTTCCTTCTTTGAATGTAATAAGTATAATTCTCTGACAACCCCTAAAAAATATTGCCATAATCTTTTAAGGCTTATATCACATTAGCTTTTTTGGGCCGCGATGTTTCCAGACGGTTCCGCTCCATTGAAGTACTTTTTTGACTATGAATATGATATAAAACCATAGTTTCATGCCCCGTAAAAATGTATTAATTATTTATTTCATTCCCTTTCGCAGAGTATTAAAAAATCATTGCAACATACGAGTATATCACTTACTTTGTCTTTGGACAACAAAGTGCTTTTTCACTCATCTTACGATCACCTTATTCATGTCAAGATGATCGTGCAAAATTTTAATCACTGTGGTTTTCAAAAGCCTACACTTTGCTGCGATATATTTTTATAGCAATATTTTATCTTGTAACACTTCGTTTTGCATTGATGTGACTGTTTTAATTGGTATGCTTTGACGATGGCCATATCCAATCGATCATATATACCTCAGTGAAATTGTTAAGCCCAATCTTTCACTGTGGAATATGACGTAAAATATTTGCCATTGACATCCTTTAAACATGTTTAATTTCTGTCGGGGTTTTCTAATCTTTTGAATGAAAATTGATAACCTCCCGATATTTAATTTAAAACATTTTTGAATATAACGAAACGATACGTCTTTTCTGGGCTGTAGAGGACCATTTTAGCTGTCACATTGCTTGAGTACTATATACGCTGTAAGTAGCCGTAGAAATACTATACATGTCCATAGACGCTCTTACTTGTTGAGGACGGAATCTTTTAAAGCTTAGTGGTATCTTTTTTTTATTTACACATGACAAGAAATCTATAAAATACACCATTTGCGAAAAAACAACAGGTAATTTAATTTGAATACACAATTTAAATGGATCTGGGTTTGTCACCTTTCATTTGTCGTGTCCCCACTAAACTAGGCTTTTGCCTGTATCTCACTGAGGACTATTGTCAAACAACTTTATATAAATGATTAAAAACCAAATTCATTTATTTACATAGCAACAGTATACAGGTAAATATTATGAATGTTAGAAGAATTAATCATTCTCACTTAAAATAAACGTTTTTCTCGTTTTGTTATTTTAATTTTAACAGTAAAGTCATATCTCATTAATAAACTCATTTTTTTTTATGTTTTATTATTTATTGTCTTACAATCATATTAAAAACTGTCAAATATTGTTGTAAAAATAAAAATGTTATAACTATGACATTTATTAAATTTAAACTATTTATAACTTTTAAACCGTAATTATGATAAATCAACCGTTAAAAACGCCCCCAAGTTGAATCGATTTTCTTTTGTTTGTTTGATGATGATAGTTTTATAATTTAGGAATGGTCATGCTATTTATTTGAATTAATTGAAATGTTCACATATTTCTACACGACATTGGTTAACATCAGCCACTTCCCTTCCCTAGCCTCAATACCTGCTCTGACACAGCTGACTTGCACCCGCAGAATTTAAACATAAAACATTAACGTAAAACAATCAAATGCAATGCTTTTACAAGTTTGAGCGATGCACACTTGCTAAATTTGATCCTCAGTACGCAAATACAACAGAAAATGTATTGGCCTAATTTATACAAAATATTTAAAACTGAGTGTTGTTATACTAAACTCAAACTAACGAGATCTTAAGAAAATGATAATATGTTACGAGGTTAATAAAAGGAGTTCAGAAAAAACTTAAGTTGTGAAATTCTTATTTATTCAAATAATAAGGCATAAATAAATTAACAAGTTTGTTTCGTTGTAAAGAGGCAATGGGTTGACTTAATATCCATGGACCAAGTTGGATCCGTAGTAGGGAGAGTATCCAGCAGAAAAGGCTACGGGAGCTACTCCAGCGGAATAAGCGATAGGAGCCACTCCAGCAGAGTAGGAGAGATGATCCACTCCAGCCGAGTATGAGACGGGAGCAACTCCAGCTGAGTAGGAGAAGGGAGCAACTCCAGCTGAATAGGAAAGGGGAGCCACTCCAGCTGAATAGGAAACTGGAGCAACTCCTGCTGAATAAGCGAGGGGAGATCCATAGGCGACGGAGGGAGCAGCCACAGCCAGTGTAGAGGGGTGAGCAACGGTCTGGGAAGAGCTGGAATAGGATGTCACGGCAGGGGTGGCAATGGCAACGGGAGCGGCGCGTGCAACAGTTACAGCGGGAGCAGTCACGGCGTGAGCGACAGGTGCAACGGAGTGTACAGAGAGACCATCCTTGCGTACAACAGCGTTGAATCCGTTGATGGGGTCAGCGGCGTAGTCCACGGTGCGGCGGCTGCCGTCGGGCTCTACCAGGGAGTACTGACCCTGCACGACATCTCCGCTGCGGGTCTCGTGCTGGCTCTTGGAGTCTCCGGTGTGGGGATCAGCTACACCGTAAGAGTAGCTGTACTGGGGATGAGGGTCGTATTCGGCAGAGGCGTAAGCCACGGGGGAGATGACGCTAGCGTTGGCCACAGCCAAGCATACGACAAGAGCGAAGAACTGTAATGAAGAATATTTAAATGAATAAAAAAAATGTTATTTTAAAAACACAAACTTGTGGTAGGTATATGAGAATGAATAACGATGACGCAATTCAACAATATTTTAAAATTATTTCGTAACGAAATATCGAAGATAAAATTTTGTATTGGCGGATTTAATATTGCCATAATATTCAAGAGAAATTTTAAATTTATTTAGAAACATATTATATATCATAATATTTTTATCATTATGAATAAAATTATTTCGTTTGATATTTGAAGCTTTACATTTAAGTGATTCACAGCGTAAGAACACATACGGATTCGCTAAAAAAAAAAAAATTTAAACAGTCGTTTTCATTCCATATGTTACATTAGAAAACATAAAATTCGGAGAAATCAATTTTGATGGAGAGAAAATAATTGACCATGTCACTTTTGAAGAACTGTAGGAAAATCAATACATTATTTTTTACAAAGTAGCAATGACGTGCTTTAACGAAGATTCAATAAAGCGAATTTGAAAAATGTTTGTTAATATATTTACACTGGTAGAAATATGAAAAATCACTTATGAGCTAGAAATATAATTAAGATTTAAAATATTTCAAGTAAACACCTTGAATGCCATTTTAGATACTTGTGTGCAGGAGTCTGAACTACAAATGATATTTTGCATAGAAATACTTTTCCTTTTATACTCTGCTGTAGCTTCAGTCGGATACTATATATAACGAGTTATTAAGATAGCATACTCCTAACTTTAATCTTAATTGTTTTCTTCATTGTAGTGCAATATTGATTTGGAAATGTAAGTATAGTATTTTAAAGCGAATTGTTTTAATTTTTTTTGGTCAAAGCGATGAGGCTTAGACGAAAATATTAAACTAGCGTTCTTTTAATGAAAATAAGTTTGTTTTAAATCTTATTGAATGGTTAATTTACTTATTTTGCTATGAAATGAGGGGCATAATTTTATTGATAATTTAAGCAAAAAGAATAGCGAATGTGCCAGTCGTATGAATTGTTTTTATAATTTTGTGTATTGAATGTCATTTTTATAAAGATAATTGTTATAAAAAATCTCATTTTAATACAAATGTGTTATTTTTTCAGCAAATCTAAATATCGTGTATTGATCTTCGCTAGAATATCTTTCTCGTAAATTTTCGCCTTTTTATGTCATTTTACAAATGAGTATAATGATTGACTGTTGTTGTTGTTGATGGTTGGTAATGATAGGTGATTAGAATTATTTTCCACATTTGGGGGACTGTTATGACATTTTCAGATGTTTTTGACGTAATGATTTTTTTTTCGAGAAATTGACGATAAGTCAATTTCGCCAAGAGTTTTTACTACTATTTATTGCTAATTTCGAACATTTTCGTATTTTTATGATATGTCTTCAATATACGATGTGTCAATCAATCAATCAATAAATTTATTTATATGTTGCAATATTTATATTGATAAATTCTATACAGGATATATAACGAGTTATTACGGTTGCGTGATTCTAACTTTTACCTTTATTGTTTTCTTAATTGTAAAGCCATATTGATCTGAAATTGTAAGCATGGTATTTTTAATATATTTATAAAAGCTGAAAGGTTAACATAAAACATTAAACCAGCGTTCTTTAAATTTAAATAAATTTGTTTGTAAAACTTATTAAATGGTTATTAATTTTTTAATGGTTATTAACACTTATTAAATTGTTATTAATCAATACACATTTTAGTGAAAATTTAGATAAAAAAATGCAAATTGCATTTTGACAAAAGTTTTTGACAAAATCATATTTTTTTTTGCCAAACGTTTTTTTTAATTTATTTTTGTTTTTTTTTTACATGCAAATATAATGAAACACTTTCCATGGTATTTTTGGATTATTTTATATATTTCTTTTTTTAGCAGTTTGAATCCATTTTACATAATAAAAATATATAATATAATCCCATTTAAATTACAGTTCTGGTTACATTGCTTTCCTTTTATTCTCAAAGATATGTTTTGAGTTTATACGAGGACTGCTACTTAAGTTTTGAGATATGGCAACACCAGTGTAGATACATCAAATTTGAAATCAGCATCGTAAAGTTTGACGTTTTTAATAGTATACGGGCTCAGAGAGTTTTGTCATACGAGTGCTATTTGTGTTGTTTACTGTGACTTGAAAAATTCATCTCGGCCAAAAGTGGAATTAAATCGTGAACATTTTCGTGCGATGATTTTTTATGATTTTCGACGTGGACTAACTCAACAACAGTGTGCCGATCAACTCGTTTCGACTTTTGGTGATGAAACAACGTGTTTCGCTTGTTTTCCGAATTCAATAGTGGTCGTAGTTCGCTCCAGGACGAATTTCGTGATGGTCGTCCAAAATCGGTTGTTGTGCCAGAAAACATCGATGCTGTGCGTGAACTGATATTGCAAGATCGTCAAGTGACTTATCGTGAGATTGAATCATGGTTGGGCATTAGTTCCACTTGCATACATTCAATATTGCATGAATATTTGGTCTTCAAAAATATTTGATCGCGTTGGATACCGCATCATTTTCAATCGCTCAAAAGAAGGCTCGTGTCGATTGGTCCAAAGAAATGTTGAAAAATTTGATCGCGGTGCTTTAAAATACGTCTTCAAGATCGTGACAGGCGACGAATCATGCATATGAGCCAGAAACTAAACAGCAGTCGACTGTATGGGGTTTTCAAGACGTGCCAAATCCAACAAAAGTTGTTCGCGCACGAAGCACTTCGAAGCAAATCGAGGTTTGTTTCTTCGGTATAAATGGTCATATCGCAACAGTGCCTTTAGTGGAACGTCGTACGGTCAATTTTGAATGGTACACCACCATTTGTTTGCCAGAAATGTTCGGAGAAATGAGGAAAACCAACCGCCGAAGACGGATAATTCTCCACCACGACAATGCGAGCTCTCACACATCGGCTCAAACAAGTGACTTTTTGAGCATTCAAAACATTGAATTGATGGGTCATCCACCGAACAGCCTTTATTTGGCACCCAATGACTTCTTTTTATTTCCGAACACCAAACATAAATTGCGAGGTCAACGTTTTTCGACGCCTGAAGAAGCGGTTGATGCGTTCAAAACGCATGTTTTGAAGTTACCGCATTCGGAGTGGAAAAAGTGTTTCGAAAATTGGTTTAAACGCATGCAAAAGTGTATTGATCTTCATGGAGAGTATTTTGAGAAACAATAAAGCCATTTTCGATGATAAAAATTGGTTTTTACTTGTCTGTCTCAAAACTTAAGTAGCAACCCACGTACAATAGTATCACAAAAATATATTTGTTTTTAACTATTATATGTAAACTGTTGTATTAAATATATTCTTTAAGATATGTTTTGAGTTCATACAACAGTCTCATAAAAATATGTTTTTTAAACTATTATATGTAAACTGATGTTTAAAGACATTGTAATTTGTTTAATACAAAACAGTTTATTCCACTTAACAAAACGGTATAATCATATCGGTTTCAAGATTTTGTCTTGTTTGTGCTCACCTGACGATGAGTTGAAAACCTTGAAACCTGTAGGGTTAAATCGTTATGTTAAGTGGAATAAACAGTGTTTTACTAAACAAATTACAAATATTAATATATATTTTAGTTATGTTAAGTATAACCTGATGGGTGTATTGCCATGTGGCAATCTCTTCCAACCGACCAGAAAAATGTGACTGATGCCGTAATTGAAAAGTAAACTGAAACCATTTTTAAAAATGGGTCGAGTCACGGGTTTAATTTCATTTCATCAATGGAAATTAAACCCGTGACACGAGCAAATATTAAAACATTGAAGAGAAGACAATTTTTGGGAGAAGTTTTGATATGAAATAGAAATGTTCAAAATGTAACTTTTTTCATAAACAATAATTTTTATTTAATTTTCAGTCGAAAAAGCAAATTATTGCCAGTAAAAATAACAAATATTTTTTCCATATTTTTACAAACACGTTCAAACATATGGTATAACTGTTTTTAATTATGAATGCAATACACTGGAAGCTTTATAAAACAAATGGGAGTGATAAAAAAGTAAAAAGAGTTTCGGTGGGTCAATTTTTATAAAAATGCAGTGTTAACGCTTTTGAAATACAATTTAACCCTAGTACATGATTAAAAAAATATGATTTTGTCTAATATAAGAACGGTTGAAATATGCTCATTGAATGCCATTTAAGAAACTTGTGAACAGGAGTCTGAACCACCAATAATATTTTTCATTGAAACACTTTTCTTTTTACAATATATTCTGCAATAGCGTCACTAAGCTATAAATGTGTTAGTAAAGTTGCGAATTCTTACCTAAATTTTCATGATTTATCATACTTTTTCGGCGCACAGATTTAAAACGCATTTCAAAATTTGTTTACATCATTTTATAGTAATTTTACTATTTATAGGCCATTAAATAAAAATACACGGATCTGTAAGCTAAGCGAATAAAATTAATATTGTGACTTAATTCAAGTGCGTTATTGAATTTATTATTTAAGGCTTTTCTCTTATGTATTATATATGTGAAGATAAATCATTAAACGAAATGTGCTTAAATGTTAAAAAAATAAGTGATTATTCGTTATCAATGTATTATATATTTAATGACACATAAAAATCTTGGTTGAGGTCACTATACGGAATCCTTTAAAGGGAAAATTATTGGCAACTTGTATTCAAGATATGTGATTGAATTGCCCAATAAAAAATATTTTGAAAACCTAAATAAATGCATTAAATCTGTTAAGACATTTAATATATTTTGATATTTATTTTTTTAAATCACGTATTAAACTATGACTAGAATCATAAATCCATTTTTTTGTCATCTATCGTAACTAAGGTAGTTAAAGACTTTTACATTTTATTTTATTTTTTATTAAATACAGCCCAATCTCGTAGATTGATCTCGTCTATCTTTTTTTACCAACCAGAAGAATATTGTGAAAGCGACTTGTCTGGAATAAGATAGAAAATATTAAAATCCGCAAAATAAGTTAACAAGGGTGCTTATTACCTATTGCATCTAAGAGTCCAGCCAAAAAAATATACCAAAATCCACAGAAAATCGAACTAGGGCGTTAAATTAGATTATTGACATCGGCAATTGTGTATCAGTCAATTTTTTTAATGCAAATACTCGTACATGTCATTTATAACAGTTACTCTTACGGAACCGAATGGAAATCCATTAGAACTGATTCACTGCTGATTCAACAACGATTAAGACAAGGACGACTATGACGTGGACAAGGTCTTATGTAAATAAGAGAATGATAATTGCTTGCAATCTGTAATTTAAATACAAGAGTAAATTTAGTGCTGAAAAATGATTACTCTTTTAGGGCATTTAAATGTTTTTGTGACATTGCTTTTCCTATAACAATAAATGGTAGTTGCAAAGATGTTTTTGATAATTATATTAATTATTATTTTACTGTTAATTTTTTTATTTGTGCAAATGTCATAATTCACAACTTTAGAATAAAGGAACGGATTTTTTAGGCAGTCTTTACCGGTAGCCTCTAAGAGAAATATAATATAAAAAAGGCTTCAGACCATTGCGTTAATCCCCCGATGGCTTTAAAATTATAAAATACCCTATCCATAGATTGCCTCAGAACTGAGTCCACTATGGCCTCAACCGAGTGCTGGGTTATGGACCAATCTAGATGGAGGTGTTTTATAACATCTCTATGCTCCTGGTGGAATGTAAAGGGTGACGATTTGTTTTAGGAAACAACATAGATCAGCACTCTTTGACGCAGGGACGGCCAGGCTCTAAAATATCTTGAACCGTAAAAAATATATTTATACACTTTGCGAATAAATTAAACACTATTTTATTTGCATTCCACACTGTTTTATTTTTTGAGTTCACTACCGATTTTAAATGCATTTGTTCACTAGTAAAAAAAGAAAGGGGTTAGTGGCTATTAATGAGAAGGGGTGTGTAGACCAAGGTTCATATTTTGCCTGACAATGTGGTTTTCAAGCCTTTTTTTTTCGCATGCCCATACCATCAAAATTTTTTGCATTATTTTCTTCAGTAGAAATATCTAGGCTGTTCGGCATATGTAAATTTTATCTCTGACAGCGATTCTCGCAGACCACCTATGCATTCGCATTTTAACACAATTTACTCTTTTCTCGCAGGATTCATAGATGGTCCAATATTCCTAACCATAGAGAAGAGCTGGTTTTACAATAATTTGATATATTGTCCCCTTCTTTCTTTGACCGGTATCTTTTTGTAAAAGAGCATTTCAGTCGTTGATATAAATTTCCAAACTACAACTTTTCTGTGACTTTCATATTAATCCCCGCTACCATTCATATGAATTCGAGCGCCAAAATATTTTGCATTTTGACAAGTTGTTAAGGGCTACCATCGAGGAGCTCTGTCATAGAAGCAATACTAGTCTCTATTTAGGAATGGTGAAATATTCGGTTTAGCTTCTTCTTATCTTTAATCCATTACTTTCTACTATCTTCCTCCTTTTTTTGTGTGTTTTCTAATTGTTTATAATTTGCGATGAGCAAAATATTCTGCAAATAGTAAAAGATCCAGAAACTCTTCCATTTCTGCTCTAAATAGTTCATAATAAATATAAATAAAATAATTAAAATAAGAGAATACACTATTACTCGGTGTGTATTCACTTATTTTAATTATTTTATTTATACAGTTTTACACAGACATCTGGCGGGCTTCTTGCTATTCAATAATTTCTTTCAACCAATCAGCTCATTTTACATATGTATATCTAAAATATCTTTTTAGATATGTAAAAAATTTACCAAAAATAAAATAAAATTGGGCCACAAACGTATCGATAGTGATGCTGCGAGGTGTAGTTTTTAGAGTTTTGAATGAATGAGATACTCTTTAACGTATGAGAATAAGTATTCAGTTAAGAAATAATTAAAAATAACTATCTACTCTTCCATTCTGTAGCATTATCGATTTTTTTCTATTGTAGACTGTGGATTTTTGACATTGAATTTTATTTCATTTTAAATTTGAATTATGCATTTTTTTTCGTAATTTATATTTTAATTCTTGTAACTTAATTGTAATTTATTTGTTCCAATTAACATAAGCTAATTGTGTAAAACAGTTAGGCAGTCTGGAAAATTGTATTAAATCTGTTAAAAACTTATCATAATTTACCATTTGAAAAATTCAGCCAAATATTTAACTATACATTGCACTTCAATTTGTGAGTTTTTTGATGACTGGTAGCTTTCATTGTTTATTTAATGGTTTAAAAAACACCTGTTTTTTTGGTTTACTTATTTATTCATCTATTAAAAATAAACATCAATAAATTAACAAGCCGGTGTCGTATGGGCATCTCGATAATTTCTTTGCAGTAAAGGCATTAAATTCTTAATAAGCACGGACAATGTTGAATTCATAGTGTGGGGAGATCCGTATCTTGTTTCGTTTGAAAGACGCAATGGGTTGACTTAATATCCATGGACCAAATTTGATCCGTAGTAGGGAGAATATCTAGCAGAATAGGCGACGGGATCTACTCCAGCGGAATAAGCGACTGGAGCTACTCCAGCAGAGTATGAGAAGGGAGCCACTCCAGCAGAGTAGGAGAGAGGAGCTACTCCAGCAGAGTATGAAAGGGGATCTGCTCCAGCAGAGTAAGCCACTGGAGTCACTCCAGCTGAATAGGAGAGGTGAGATCCATAAGTGACAGCGGGAGCAGCAACGGCAACTTGCGCGGCACGGGCATAGGAGACGGCGGGTGCCACGGCTACGGGAGCGGCGCGGGCAACGGTAACAGCGGGAGCGGCGACGGCATGTGCGGCGACTGAGTGCACGGAGAGACCATCCTTGCGGACAACAGCGTTGAATCCGTTGATGGGGTCAGCGGCATAGTCGACGGTACGTCGGCTACCGTCAGGCTCTACGAGGGAGTACTGGCCTTGCACGACATCTCCGCTGCGGGTCTCATGCTGGCTCTTGGAGTCTCCGGTGTGGGGATCAGCTACACCGTAAGAGTAGCTGTACTGTGGATGATGATCGTATTCAGCAGAGGCGTAAGCCACAGGGGCGATGACGCTAGCATTGGCCACAGCCAAACAGGCCAGGAGTGCGATCAGCTAAAAGGATAGATAAAAATATAAGTAACACATTTCCGGAATATATGTTTCAGGTACGATTTATACGACATATTTATTCACTTTGCGAAATAAAAATAAAAATAAAATTTTTTAAAGGAAAATAAAAATTAAGATATTGCAAAACTTGAGATAGAAAAATTAAAGTCCTTCAGAAACATTACTATTAATAATTTTCAAGGCATTGAGTTAATCCAAGAACAAAAATATTTTTTTTTTATTTTACTAGTGAATTAATTTAATTGGTTAGTTTCCATTTAATTTGAAATAATTAACAAATCCATTGGAAAATTCATGTAATATAGCGCAATCAATAATAATACGGTTTAAATTATATTTATAAAGAATGCAATGTATAATTATATTTATAAAGAATGCAATGTATAATTATATTTATAAAGAATGCAATGTATAATTATTCACTTAGCACCTTGAATGCCATTTTAGAGACTTGCGTACAGGAGTCTGAACTACAAATGATATTTTCCAGTGAAACACTTTTCCTTTTATACTCTACAATAGTTTCAATCGGACATAAACGAGTTATAAAGGTGCGGTGCGGTGCGTTTCTACCTCCTTCATAATCGTTTCCAATACTGCGTATTGTTTCAGATTTTTTTATGTTGTAATAAGCCAATTAATCTTCCATTTTTTTCGCATCGAACGATCCATTTCTAGTTGGCATTTGGTTGAATATGAAGTAAATAAATCTGCCTTCTTAAAGGTGACATTGCTTATGAAAGGGAATTGGATGTTTTTATTATAATTTAATTAACAATGAGGTTTCATTTTTATGTTTTTTTATTCATGTATGAAAATACTGAAAACATTTGTCTTAAGAGTATTTAATATTTTCTTAGCTGTGAAGTTTTTCGTTGTTACAGAAGTTTCAATTTTTGTAGAGGAAACTGACGGATTAGTTAGATGCTGTCAATTTAAAGTTCATGGAAGGTATTGTATTACAACATTGTATTACTTGTGTTTTGGAAGTGCACAATTAAAAAAACTTGTTAACTAAACTCGGATGGATCTCACGGTGTAAATGTTTTTTTTTAAATAAATCAGCATTATTTTAATAAATTAAAATGCTTGTATAATTTTACTACACAATGTAAACGGTCTATATCAGTCGTCTCATAAGACAATATAAACTGTAGACTTATACCTGCGAAATTTACAACAATGCAACAAGACTGAGCTGAAGTCACTCGTGAGATTTGATAACTCTCAGCAACTAAATATATTGGCACAATTATAATGTAATACCTAAAATTAGGTATATTTACACTTTTAAGTCATTAGGGGGAATTAAGTTTATCGCATGATGTAGATCTCCTCCAAGTTGTCGGAAGAATAGTGACATGGAAAGTTTTAGGACTTTTCTTAAGTTAACACTTATTGAGAGATTCTACTCTACTTGGTTTTGGATGCGTCCCGGAAGTTGTTTTGATAAATAAAATGAATGAATGTTTAAATTAGACATACAATATATTTTTGATATCTTGTGTGGTGACAGATTTTTGAAACCATAGATTTTACAGATTACGTAATGTTTTGAGTCGCTCTATTTTATACAGTTGGTTTTTGTACGATTTTCAATTAGTTCTCATTTTTTTCAAGCACTCTCAGAATTGGCTGAAATTGTCAATAAAAAGAAAATACTTCGGCCAATTTTTTGTACAATTGTAGGATAAGATTCTTGCAATTGTTTTAACAAAAAAAATTTAATTCATGTATAATAAGGCAAAATAAATTTTAATTCATGTTCAATAAGGTAAATTAAATTATTTAATATTTTTAATTCTTAAAATTCATAAGTAAACCTACGTCAAAAACGATTCCTTATGTTACCATCGTCTTTAAAAAGATTTACATATTAAACGTTCGAAAAAATAGTATGGTATTATTAAGAAAATATATTAAGTTAAAGATATAATATTAAGTTTTGTAACTGACTTTTCAGGATGCTGAACAAGCAAGCATTCACAAAGGTGAATTATTTTGTCCTCATTAGCAACGTGGGTGGTGGTGGAATTGAATTGAATTGTGTCGTATTTCTCTATTTTCTCGCCAATATTATTATGGAATGTGATTCAAAAAATATTTCAGAATGCTGTACTACTCCCTAGAACCGAAAAAGACAACCAAAACAATTTCAATTTAAAATATTATGATTATCTAGGATATGGGTCGGCAACCTTTTGATGTAAGAGGGCCAAATATTTTATGTGGGGATTAGTGCGGGCCGCACTTGGGCCGTATGTCATTACAGTATATCGATCTGTAAATATGAAACCGGAATTTGCTCATAAATGGCTCTAGTTGTCAATGTAGTGACTGTCAAACCACGTCATTCGCGCGTTTTTCTTGTGTTTACATTTGTCAAAGACTTTTAACTCATAACAATACAAGCTTAATACAACTACATATGTTTTCGTGCCTGAAAACTACGATTCGCGGACAGCATTGATTTTCTGTTACCATTTGAAGAAAACTGTTGCAGAATCGCATCGAATGCTTATCAAAGCGTGCGGTGAGCATGCTCTTGGGAAATCACAGTGCTTTGAGTGGTTTGAAAAATTCAAAAGTGGCGATATTGACGTGAGAAACGAAGAACCTGGAATACCACCGAGAAAGTTTGAAGATGTCGAATTGCAAGCATTGTTGGATGAAGATGACGCTCAAACGCAACAACAACTCGCGGATCAATTAAATGTGACACGAGAAGCCGTCTCCATGCGTTTGAATCCCATGGAAAGATCCAGAAAGTGGAAAAATGGGTTCCACATGAACCGAATGAAAGACAGCAGGAAAACCGAAAAACCACTCGCGAAATGCTGCTCGCCAGGTAAAAAAGAAAATCATTTATCTATCGAATTGTGACTGGGAAAACATGGGAAAAATGGATATATTTCGAGAATCCTAAGCGTAAAATATCATGGGTAACTCCAAGCAAACCAGCGACATCGACTGCAAGGCCAAATCGGACGGAAGACAAGGCTTTGTGTTTGGTGGGATCCGAAGGGTGTTATCTATTATGAGCTGCTTAAACTTGGCGAAACCGTTAATACTAAACGTTACCGACGACAAATGATGGATTTGAACAAAGCATTGCATGAAAAACGACCAGAATATCAAAAGAGGCAATACAAAGTGATTTTGCTTCATGATAATGCACCATCGCACACAGCAAAACCGGTCAAGGAAACGATTGAGGCGTTTAGTTGGCAAATACTTTCGAATGCGGCTTACTCAGGCTTGGTTCCATCCGATTACTACTTATTTGCATCGATGGGACACGCACTTGCTGAGCAGCGCTTCACTTCTTACGAAAATGGCTCGATGATTGGTTTGCCTCAAAAGAGCAACATTTTTTTTGGCGTAGCATCCACAAATTGCCAAAAACGTGGGAAAAATGTATAGTTAGCGATGGGCAGTACTTTGAATAAAATATTTTTTACCATTTTTATACAATACACGAGTATATCTATAAAAAAAATCCGGTTTCATATTTACAGACCTATGTACGAGTATATCATCTTGTTACACAGGATTTTATTTCCATTTATTTAAAAGGGTTTATGTTTCATATTTACAGACCTATGTATGTAAAATATTATTATATTGAATTTGAAGTCAGTATATTATTACGAAAATGTCAAGAAGTTATGTTAAGTGATTCACAAGGAATAATCATATTTTTTTGGTAAGAATAAAATAATAGCTACGTTATTGTTATTTAAACTTCTGATAAAAAAATACACATTTTGGAAAGGAAATAGAAGAATAAATTGATTTTTTTATTTATTTTATTTCAATTATTTTGAATACATGGTTTAACATGGTATATCTGGCAGGTTTATTAAATTACAACATCCATCCTTAAACAACATCCTTACCTAGAATGTAGTAATTTTGTGTGAGTAAAAAATAGAGCAACCCATATTTTGCATAATAAAGATATAGGATAGTTCTATTCTTAGTAAGATACAAAAAGTTTTTCGAAAAAATACTAATTAGTTTGAGAGATATGGTTTTTTTACGAAAGTCTAATTTTGGCGCAAAAAAGTCTAAAAGTACCCGCATTGCGTCATCACTTGTCGCGAAAAGTACCCGATTACAATGTGTTAAACTTTTCTATCATTTTTGGAGGTCTCTTTATGTGTTTTGGTTTCTCCATGATTATTTTCCCTATAACTAAGTGAAGAAGCAGAAGGCGCGTCTAGAGGGATCATGTGGACCGCATGGAGGATATAAGACTGGCAAGAATCGCTCAGACTGAATACCCTAACAGCAGGATATTACCAGGAAGGCCGCCGAAAAGGTAGAAAGACAGCTGGACGTCATCATCCTAGGACAGCCCACCGTCACAAGCAGGTCATACGACCTAAATCAAGAGGAAGAAGAAGAATAATGTTTAAAACCAATGAGATTTGTGTTTATTGATTTTTGGGCGGTGTTTAGTAAACTCTCTTACATTCTGAAATCTCTAAAATACCCCAATCATTTGAAAAAGAGAGTCTTTGATTCATGCATCTTACCGATCCTCACATATGGAATCGAAACCTCTGTCCTAACAAAGCTAATAACGCAAAAACTACTAATAACACAGAGAGCCATGGAGAGAAGAATTCTGGGAGTTTCACTGCGAAATAGAAAGACCAACAAATGGATAAGAGGGAGAGAACCAAAGTCACGGACGTAGTTGAGAGAGCAGCTGCCTTAAAATTGAGCTGGGCAGGACATATTGCCAGATGCTCTGGCTCTCGATGGACGAAAAAGGTCCTGGAATTGCAGCCTAGAACAGGCAGGGGATGTGTGGGGAGACCACAGGGATGATGGTCGAACGATGTAAGACGGGCCGCAGGGGTGAAGTGGATGCAGTGTGCCCGAGATAGGGAGTTGTGGAAGACCGAAGGGGAGGCCTATATCCAGGGATGGATCCAGAACGGCTAAGGAAGAAGAAGAAGACAAGATTTTTGTGGCTGCATTTGACTTGCAAGTTTTTTTTATATTAGCTTGCATGTTTGAAATAGAGACGCGTAGTAACGCGTCGCGTCTAAATGTGAATCTGATAACCGAGAACAGTGTTTGTTTTTTCGGTAATTGAGAATTGAAAAAGTTTGCTCACAAATATATGTACTACCAAATATAGTAATTATTTGCTGAGCAAACCTTTTTAACTCCTTGTATTTTTCAGAAGGCAAACTCCTATAGAAATCCACCAACTTAGTTTTTGAAGCCATTTTAAGTGTGTATGATATCTTGCAGCCGCATCAAAATGCCTCGCGGGCCGCGGGCTTCCGACCGCTGATCTAGGGTGTTGAGTTACGTTTTGTCAACTGTTGTTACGAAAAGTATATAGAAAATAATACAAGATTTCAAGTTATAAATATTTTATTTAAGTAATCGTAAATAAATACATCGTAAAGTTTGGTTCGAAAGTAAGTTTAGAGTAGGAATGTCATTTACTTTAATAAGCACGAACGATGTTAGATCCGTAGTAGGGAGAGTGTCCTGCAGAGTAGGCGACGGGAGCCACACCAGCAGAGTAAGATAGGGGAGTTACTCTAGCTGAGTAAGCGAGAGGAGCCACTCCAGCTGAGTAGGAGAGAGGAGCCACTCCAGCTGAGTAGGAGAGGGGTGCTACTCCAGCAGAATACGAAAGATGATCCAATCCAGCTGAGTATGAGATTGGAGCAACTCCAGCTGAGTAGGAGAGGGGAGCAACTCCAGCTGAGTAGGAGAGGGGAGCAACTCCAGCTGAGTAGGAGAGGGGAGCAACTCCAGCTGAGTAGGAGAGGGGAGCAACTCCAGCTGAGTAGGAAACTGGAGCAACTCCAGCTGAATAAGTGAGGGGAGACCCGTAGGTGACGGAGGGAGCAGCTACAGCCAGGGTAGAGGGGTGAGCCACGGTCTGGGAGGAGCTGGAGTAGGAAGTCACGGCAGGTGAGGCGATGGCTACAGGAGCGGCGCGGGCAACAGTTACAGCGGGAGCAGCCACGGCGTGAGCAACGGGAGCGACGGAGTGCACGGAGAGACCATCCTTGCGGACAACAGCGTTGAATCCGTTGATGGGGTCAGCGGCGTAGTCGACGGTGCGACGGCTGCCGTCGGGCTCTACGAGAGAGTATTGACCCTGTACCACATCTCCGCTGCGGGTCTCATGCTGGCTCTTGGAGTCTCCGGTGTGGGGATCAGCTACACCGTAAGAGTAACTGTACTGGGGATGATGATCGTATTCGGCAGAGGCGTAAGCCACGGGGGAGATGACGCTAGCTTTGGCCACAGCCAAGCAAGCCAGGAGAGCGATCAGCTAGAAAAATAAAGTTGAATAAATATATTGTTACAATCTTTGAGTATTTAAAATGTCAGATTGTTTTTATTATTCATTGTTTGTTCCTAGTTGTTAAGGATACAAATTGAATAATAACTTAAGAAATAAATTATTTGTTAAGAAAGTTAAGTTAAGAAAGAAACCTTCAATGGCGTTACAAAACAGTTCTAATTTAAAACAAAGATAATCACATGCGTTTATAGTATATATTCTTAAGTACCCCTGAGAGATACGTTGCCAAATAAATAATTTAAAAGCTTTTAGAGCTTTTTTAAACGTACGAGCCACACATAAATCACCGTTTTCCTAAGATTATTAAAAATTGTTCAAATAAGCACCTTGAATGCCATTTTGAGACTTGTATGCAGGAGGCTGAACTACGAATGATATTATCCATGAAAACACTTTTCCTTTTATACTCTGTAATAGCCTCACTCAGACATAAACGAGTTTTGAATAATCCCACCTCCTTCAAAATTATTCAAAACTCTTTATTGTAGGAGAGTTTTTACTTTGCTTTAATAAGTCTTAATTCTTACTTTGGTTCAATTAATCTTCCACTTTTTAGTTGTTTAATCTATTTCTAGTTTGGTATTTTGAAGTTTAATTCGAGCAAATGTATGGTATTTATGTAACTCAAAAAAAAACGTTAAAAAGATAATTTTTTATATTTTTATTACAGATCTTTTTACATTCCTCGAATTTGAAAGTACATTCTCAATTTTTTTTAAGGAATTATCCTATATTTATATTTTATTTGATTGTCGGCTGGAAGTCATTTTTATGGTAAGTTTCAAACAAATTAAGTTTTTCTATCATTAATATGGGTATTTTTCAATATATTCCAACAAGTTATAACAATGTCGAGAGATACTGCCGTCTTCAAACCCAATAATTGAGTCTTCAGGTTTATAACAATTCGAGTAGGTTTATAACAATTTGAGTAACTCACACGTGTTCGAAATATTACTTGGCACGGAAAGTGGCTATCTCACTTGTACACGTATAGCGCTTGTTAGTATTGTTGGCAGATGAACTCTTTTTGTCAGACTGGGGTAAATTTTTTTTTAATTCGGTATCATCGGGATTCGAACTCCCTGATGGAAGTCAAACATATTATCAACTAGACAACACAAGTCATTACAACGCGGATGTCGTTAAAATAAAGAAATTCAAATGTTTCCAAGGTAATCTTCATACTTATTTTGCTGACACTTATTTAAAAATGTATGATGTTAATGTTACATGTTTTTCAAAAGGTTTTTTTCGTATTTTTATAAACCTTTTCACACTTTCTCTTTTGTTCATCTTATTCCTTACATTTCCTTCTTTTAACATTTTTTGACCTACCATACTTTTCTCCATCATTGTTTAACACTATTCTCTCTTATGCTTGCATCGTAATTTTGTTTAGTCAGTCTATCACCCCTCATCCATTTGACATGTCCAAACCACTTAAATGTGCTCCATTCCACTCTACCCAATACATTCGTTTTTATCTTATATTCATTCTTAATGATAAAATTGCATCGACACTCAATACATTCATCTCGGTGCATGTAATTTCATCGCATTTACTCAGTTCCTTTCATTCATTTTCCATTTCCACGTTTTACTTTCATACGTCAAGGTCGATACAATATTTTTTATTTTTTTAGTAAAAAATCAAAATTCCGGTTATGATGTTTACTTTATATATGTTAAGGGACTTAGAGAAGTTTTAGTTTTAATTTTACTTCCTAAATTTTAAATTATTAAGACATTCAACTCAACAGACTATTTCCTAAATATTTTGTTGAAAAAAAGCACATCATATTGTGTTGTGAAATATTTAAACTTTGACTATTTATTCAGATAAAAACTCGTTCTAGATAGTCAAACTCACGTTTGTATAATGCCATGAACCTTTGCAATCTCTAAGACATAATATGTTTAAAGTATTTGTCGTTTAGATACAACTTAACATTTCATGTGAATGTATTACATGTTTCTGAAGAAATTTTCATTTATAGAAAAACATTTTCATTATGATTTTTACCTTTCTCTTTGAAATTGTTTATTTCATGTTATTATTTTCTGTTGTTTTATTTATTTTATGTGTCACTTTCACATAATTATTGCATTTTATAAACTAAAAACTTCATTTATATAATTTAACACAATTATTGTATTTTATAGATTGAACACTTCATTTGTACAATTCAACACAATAATTGTATTTTAAAGACTGAACACTTCATTTTAGCCAAGTTTTACTGTATACAACAATTATTGTATTACACTTTAGTATACAGTAACACCTGGGAGGGATAATTGCTACTTATAAACCTCTTCTAACCAACCAAAAATATGTTACAAATACCTTAAATTAAAACCAGACTGAAAAAAAAATATTAAAAAAATCGGGTTCCAACGAGGATCGAACTCGCAACTCCCGAGTTGGGAGATATGTAGGATAGGTATATTATAACTAACTGGGTTACGGGGATCGCAAAATATTTACTATTTCACTTCGTTTTTAAATATTCAAAACTTATAACAGTTAATGTATATATATTTCAAAAATATGGTTTCGCTTTAATATTAATTTGAAATATATTTTTAATGCACTGATTAAGCTTGAAACTAAAGAAGATTGTAATTGTTTAAAAACATATTTCTCAGAAAAATATTTTACTGTGATTAAAAATTAAAGCATTTTTATGAAAAATGTTTTTAAATTGATTTATTATTGAAACATGATTTTATAAGTATCGACTACATAGCTTGATACACAATTAAAAAAAAAAGTTTTTCATAAACAAATTTCACAGTTTATTAATTAAATGGATGGTAAATTAATTGAAACATAAATTTGCCATACATTTAATTAAATGTTGTTTTCTCCTGAAATCCAATACCAGTGAACTCCCTATATCTCTATCTTATCAAAACTCCATTATCCCTTACTTATCCCTTGAAGAAGCAAAGGGAAGGAAAACCCTAAAACTCTGGTACTTCAAGTTAGGAGTTGGGAGCTGGGCGTAAGGCCGACAACTCCGCCCGGAAGAAAAAAAACCTCGTTACGAATTCTAAAGGAAAAATAGCCGGACTGATAAAGGAACAGGCATTCGTTTAAATGAACTTTAAATGCCATATTATACAGCTTATTTATTGCTCTTTTGAACATACGTGAACATAGTTGTCCAAAATGCAACAATAAGATCATTTTTGGGGAGCTAATGCTAACTTGGGGAAAGAGTCTGCTGATTTTGATGTATCTAAGAATTATATATTACGTGGTATCATTATTAATAATGGGAAACTACTTGTCAAGTTATTTATTTACAGATATATTTTATTGTACAATATACAAATTGCGAGTTTTTTGCCATACGGCAATCCCTTATAATGAATCAGACGTGAGTTACACTACTTAGTGTCAGTTGCTGGGTAAAAATTACAGCACTATCTACAAAAATACACATGTATAAAGCTATACATAACATATAAAAAAACCTTAAAACTAAATATTTGCAAATATCACAAAATATTGAGCAAGGAGAAGGAAAATGTGAAAGGACAAGAACATAGAATTTATGAAGAAACATTACGTCATTGAAAATATATTTAATATTTTATAAGTCGTTGTTTGAAACAAGCAAACGAGGGTGAAGGCAACCGGTAACTGAGTCCAGAGTCCGAATCGTGGATAGTAACGGACAGTATGAAGAAGGAGGAGCGACGACCTGGAAATTAAAAAAAAAGCAATCTCTACTTGAGCGTAGTGCAAGACCATGATTTGAGAAGCACTGAATATTTTTGGTGAGATATTGAGGACTGCATAAAACATTGCCATTGGAAGTATTCCATTTCTAAGAAAGAATACATAAAAAGGCAGTGGAGGTCACCATGGGGATATACAGTTGACCAGACATACCACATCCTCATTGATGGCAGATACATATCAGACATTCTAATTGTACGGACATATAGAGAAGCAAATCAATATTGTGGCCACTTTCTGGTGTGTATTCAAATTAAAACTGGAATTTCCATCGAGCTCTAAGTTACAGTTTTCAGCAATTTAAATAGTTTCAGCGCCCGGGGTAGATCTTTTGGTATAGAAAAAATAAAGCGGTAGAAGAAGATTGAGCAGTACGAGAAGCAAATAAAGTATAAACTGGTTGGCTCGAGTGACGACTGAAGAAGAATTGTCAAACTTAAACCATATTGGTAGTAATGTAAAGCGACCATGATATTCAGCATCAACAGTACTCTTGTACTCAGATCATAAAGAATAAGATTTAACTTTAAATTCTTAAATTTAAATTCTTTTTATAAGGTTTGAAAACAATTTCCAGCCCGTTATAAAAAGAAAACAATAAAATGCTTCAAACTAACAGAATCAGAGATCAAGTCAATTAATACAAGAGGTTCTTAAGATTTGCTTCTCTCCTGGAACATGAGTCAACTTTATAAAACGACTTGTGCTAACTAACGCATTGGATACCAGAACACAAAGTTTTCGATATCTTTGAGGGAAAGATTTTCCGTCGTATGCTCCAGTTTATGGCAATGCGGCGTTGAAACAGCGAAGAATACTACAACCTGTATAGCGAAGCAAGTGAAGCCAAAGTTACGTACTTAAATCAAGAGTACATCGATTAAGCTTGCACAATGCCAACGGTGCACCCTTATGACATCGGACCTTACCAAGTTATTATATAAATAATTGCTAGACTGCGTTTGCACAGGCACAAATATCAGAAGCAAGATACTAACTCTACAAAGAAGGCTCTGTTCCGCGATCCGGTGGGGCGTAAACTAGTAGAGAGATCAAAGTTAAGTTGGCTGGGTGGCGTGACAGAAAAGTATCACATACTGGGTATAACCAATTAATGGATGGTTGTTGCAGAAAAAGATAAGTAGCAAAGAATCCGACAGATATCCAACACCCATCCTCGGTTGTAAACTTTGATGGATGAGACTAAGATCCACCACTACCATTGAATGAGTCCAAACAAAAATTGTAAGAGTGTCGCCTCTGAAGAAGGCCAAGTTGGTTTCGCCAGCGGCCAGGTGATTGTATCAGTTTTCTGGATTTCTGGATATTACGGACATTATCGTGATTGACTATTTGGATAAGAACAAAACAACTAACGAACAGTACTACGCTAGCCTCATAACCTAATCGAGAGAATAAATTAAGTCGAAGATATCCGGAATTGTGATAAAATGCATCAACTTTCACCAGGATAATGCGCCTGTTCACACAGTGGTAGTTGTAATTACCTCAATATATTCCACTGGTTTCTGATTGATGAACTTTATTCACAGACATGGTTCCGTTAGGTTTTCACCTCGTCCCTGATCTCAAAAACCACTTTGGTGGGTAAAACAATATCTTAAACGATACAGTCATAGCAGTTTTGAAGCGGTATTCTAAAGACCTTACGTAATATTTAAAAATAAAACTGGAATACCATATTTGAAGTATCGTTTGGAAAAATAATCCCAACTTTACACTAGTGTGTTTTTTTTTCGAGGCTGTGAAGTTTTCAGCTTACACTCTCATAATAAAAATACGTCTGGTAATTACAATATTTAAATTGGTTACTTATGGTATACTTGTTACAGTATAAAATCAACAGTTTTGTACTTCCTATGAATCTAAAATGGAAAAAAATAATATGTATACGTCTCTGAATATAAAAAAGGCCTCTCTTTAGTTTTTTTGTGGTGCCGGTGATAAAATATTAACTTAATATAATACATTATTTGATTTCAAGTGGTAAATATACTAAATGCAAGAAAAATATAACGAAAAACATTTACAATCCAATTAACTTAAGTCTGAATTGACATACCTTTTTCGTAGTCAGTAGTTAATGTATACATTGGATTTAACAAATGTTCAAGATATTCATGATCGCGCTCTAAGTTACAGTTTTTAAAACAACTTGAGTATTAATCAGCCTTGGAAATATAATTAATAAAAAAAGTATAACAAAGTTCAAGTTGAACTAGTTAGAGATGTACGGAAGGATCGATATTTAATTATATGGAAAAAAATGGAGGCTGGTTAAAATGTACGCCAAACTTGGGCGTGACAAGTTTATAAAAAATAGATATGAGAAATTTGTTATTCAAATTCGAATAGTTGGATATAGCTTGGATAGTGACTCGATGGTTTAATGCAATATTATTATAGAAAAAAAAAACATTGTTAAGTTAGTCTGAATATTTTACTGATTTAAAGGTTAAAAATACTCGAATATCTAGTTATCTTCGTCAAAAACTTTTTTACTATATTAGTTGCTTTATAATGTTGAATTCCTTTAAAAATAATCCATGAACATAGCTTTTACTCGTAGATATATCTACTACAGAAATTACACTTTGGGTGTACTCTAGTATATTACTCATCAAGTATTAGGAGCTATATTTTTACTTGTATGAACAAATGTTAACTCCCTAATATTAACATACACGTATAACAAACCCCTCGTTGATCGATACATTTTTGTTTAATGTGACCGACAATCTCCTACATAATCTTCAATTGAGATTATATTACGTAGATTTTTCTCAAAATCTTTATAAGATTAATTTTAATACTTCTTCTGCCAAATTCAAGTTTCATTTCCAAACGTCGTGGTGGGCATCAACATACTATAATACATTTTCATTTTTGCTAATTTTGATATAGTGTAGTTGTTATATGTTACATTGAATGCTCCGTTTAACTTGCTCCCTGACGCTTCCCATTTTTCTGTGTCCCTTTAAACTCGCTCATCGTACTGTTACACCACTGGAAATACCAATTATTTAGAATCTATTTCTAGACCAATGCGTCACTATTTTAAAACGTATCTCCCCCTAAAAAACATCATCCTGATAAGATATAAAACCACATGTCCGTGTGAACATCCTGTTACGACATTGCTTTCGGGTATATATACGGGTACCTCCTTCAGTTCCCCGTCTTATAACTTTGTCTTCACTACTGTTAATACTGTACTATACTGTGTGTTCGTTTTGAAATCAATAAAACATCTTTACATTGAAACTTCAATCTTTCACTTTGAATCAAGTATCATCGCTACCTTTGGTCATCACTGCATCCCTAAAACGAATAACTACCTGACGAGTTATTCACAACAGAGTTCTATCTACCGATAGCCCTCTACGAGGATCATTCTTCGAAAGGAACTTCGTATAGGAGACGTCCATATACTTAATAACTTCGTACTGATTGATCTTCAACCGTTCTCTTTATTCTTCTGAATAATTGGGAACGTAACATTGGTGTCAGAAGTGGGATTGCTTCGAGATCACATCGAGATAACATCGTGATAAACACACTTCAACTTCGCAGACGTTTTCTTCAAACTCTCTGGTAACAACTCTGGATTCCAGCCACCGAGAAATCAAGAATCGAGTCTTCTAAGACGAATCTGCTGAACCTCTGTTTGCCGTTGCTGCTTGCTGTTCAAAACCGTCGCTGGTTGCTTCTACTGCTGCTGCTATCTGCTGCTGCTGCTGCTCCTGCTACAAGATTTTGACTAGAGAAGGTACACCTCTACTCAAGAAAATCTACATTGGAAGATTTACGACACTATGAGCCTCTCTGTGTTCCTGTAAGTACAGATTTTAATTCGACATTGTTGTTAGATCAAATTTCATCTTTTTTATATACCTTTGTAAATTTTGTATTTGATATTTTTTTTTATATATAATATTTATTCACACTAAAACTCAAAAATGAGTATTGAAAAGAAGGAAAACCAAACATTCATATGTTCAATTTCTGATCTCATGAAATTTATTAAACCCTTCGATGGAAATAGGGAAGACCTTATACCATTTTTGCAAAATTGCGAACGAGCATTAGAATATGCCACGGAAATTCAACAACCGACATTGCTCTCGTATATTCTGTCTCAACTAACTGGCAAAGCTCAAGTTGCATGTTCTATGAAAAGAATTAATACTTATGAACAATTAAAAATATACCTCAAGCAAAACTTCTCAGATTCAAGAACTCCAACTCATTTGTACATTGAAATGCAACAATGCAAACAAAAGCACAACGAAAATGTAGCATCTTACATGCTTAGACTAGAGATGTGTGCAAAAGAATTGAAAACTACTATAAGTCATTGTACAGAAGATGAATCTGAACTAAAGGGAAAGTTCGCTTATGCAGACCATAGCGCACTAACACAATTTATCATTGGAGTAAATTCAAGGATATCAACCCTTTTACGAGCTCGTTGTCCTAAAAATTTAACAGAAGCTTTAAAGATAGCGCTGGAAGAGGAGGAGATAACAAATCTTCTCGAAGAGACAAGACATTTATCATTTCGCAGTAAACCAAACTGCAATACTTGCGGAAAAACGGGATATACATCGCATAATTGTTATCGTAATAAAAATAGGCATAATGATACAAGAAGAATTAACAATTTTATACCAAAACCTAACTTCCAGAATAAAAATAAAAAGCTCTGCAATTATTGTAAGAAATCAGGTCACCTAATAGAAAATTGTTTCAAAAAAGATCCATCCAAACGCGAGAAATATCTAAGAGACAAAAAAATGAGTGTGAATCTAATATCAAAAAACGTAGAGTCCCCGTTGTGGTGCATTTCAACGGAGGATTAGGTATAAAAAATGATAATGTACAATTTTTTGATTCATGTGAGGAAGCAAATAAAAATATTTTAGCTTTTTCCACCCCGCATGAACATAAGACATTTAACGAAAATGACATGTACTCTGACCAATCTATTATTTTAAATAATAATTATACTTCAATAAATGAAGTGGAAATTAATAAAAATCGTTTTGGGAATTTACCATATATAAGTTTGAAAATATGCTTCAAGAACATTGCTAAGACCTGCAAATTCTTAATTGATACAGGCGCTGCCATATCCCTTATAAAAAATGACGTCATAACATATTTTAAAAATAATAATATTAAATTAAAGTTGGGAATAGGCAAATTGCAAATAAAAGGCATTGAAAAATCTGAAACTATATCAGAAACGGAAGGTACTCTTATTTTAAAATTTAAAATTAAAGAAAATTATATTGAACAATTGTTTCACGTTATAACAGACATTAATCTCGACTTTGATGGAATTATTGGTAACGATTTCTTCATAAATAAACGCTGTAAAATAAATTACGAGTCAAATATGCTGAAAATAAGTGACAAAATTGAATTGCCACTAATGAAGAATACGTTCTTATATCAAATAAAGCCTAGGTCTGAAACATTCTTAAAAGTAGACGTAATAAACCCTGAAATTAAGGAAGGTTTAATTCTGGACCTTAATATAGGAGAGAACTTGAAAGTATCTAATGTATTAACAGAAGTCGATCAAGACAATAATGTTTAATATCATTAATAAATACGAGTGATAAAATAATTACTATACACAAATTAAAAGTGAAATTAATACCGTTTGAGTACAAGACTAGCGAAATTAATAAAATTAAAGTGTTAAATAAAAATTCAAAAATAACGGAACGCGTTCACAAAATCAAGAGTTTAATTCCTAATAATCACCTAAAACGTATCGATATCCGGAAATACATAAAGAAGAAGTCAATAAGCAAATAAGCAGAATGCTTAATCAAAGGATAATAAAACCTTCTAACAGTCCTTATTCATCACCTATATGGATAGTTCCAAAGAAATTGGACTCATCTGGACAAAAGAAATGGAGAATAGTGATAGACTACAGAAAGCTAAACGAGATAACAATCGGAGATGCTTATCCTCTACCGAATATATCGGATATTCTCGATCAACTCGGAAAAAGCAAATATTTTACAACACTAGATTTAGCATCTGGGTTTCACCAAATTAAAATGAAAGAAGAAGACAGTCAAAAGACAGCCTTCTCAGTTCCTTCAGGACATTACGAATATGATCGTATGCCATTTGGATTAAAAAACGCACCTGCCACTTTCCAAAGATTAATGGACAATGTATTAAGTGGATTACAAGGAGTAAACTGCTTTGTTTACTTAGATGATATTGTAATATATGCCAGTTCCTTGGAAGATCACCAAGAAAAATTGAATAAGATATTTCTTAAACTACGTGAATATAATCTAAAACTACAACCGGAAAAATGTGAATTCTTAAGAAAGGAAGTCGCATATCTAGGACATATAATAACGGATAAAGGCGTTAGTCCTAATCCAGATAAAATTAAAGCCGTAAAGAACTTTATAGAACCAAGAAATCCTAAAGAAATTAAACAATTCCTTGGATTGGTTGGATATTATCGTAGATTTATAGAAAATTTTGCAAAGCTATCTAAACCATTAACATCACTTTTAAAGAAAGACATCACGTATAATTGGACTGAGCATCAACAGAATGCATTTGATGATCTTAAAAATAAATTGATCACAGCACCCTTATTACAGTATCCAGACTTTAACAAACATTTTATTATAACAACTGATGCATCAAATTATGCAATTGGATCAATCTTATCACAAGGAGAGATAGGAAGCGATTTACCAATATGCTATGCTTCGAGAACGCTAAACGCATCCGAAGGTAATTATAACACAACTGAAAAAGAACTACTTGCTATCGTGTGGTCAGTAAAACAATTTAGACCATACATATATGGTAGAGAATTTACCATAATCACAGATCATAGACCCCTAGTTTGGTTATTTAATGCTAAAGATCCAGGATCAAAATTAGTTCGATGGAGACTTAAATTAGAAGAATACACATATAAAATTCATTATAAACCAGGAAAAATCAATTTAAATGCGGATTGTTTATCAAGACTACCTGTAAAAATATTAACTACGGGAGAAACATATAAAGACTTATTAGATAAATTCCATAACGGAGAAACATTTAACGTTACATGTAATGAATTCGAAGAATACTTGTTGAAAACTAAGGATAAAGACATTGCTTATCCTACTGCAATAGATTTGGATGATGGAATTCCCTATTGTACAGATATTCTTTGTAAATCAGAGAATGCTGAAATATTCAAGTTGAACAGTCATGAACTGTATCAAACAGAAACTACTAGCGGAAATGCAAAAACCTATTATCATATATTTACCAAAATAAATCATTTTGACAAACCTTCATATCCCGACATATTTACTGCATTAAAAAATTTTAGAGATAATCTTATAATAAAAAATATTAAGACAATTTCTATATCTGATTTCGTAGATCCATTCAATATAATGGACTATCACAAAATAAAAGAATTAATAATGTTCGTATTTCACGACACAAATATAATCATTAACATATACAAAAATACAATTATAAGTGTTGAGGAAAATGATATACCTCAAATATTAATTGATAACCATGATGTACCTACTGCTGGACATTTGGGATTTTATAGGATGTACAACAGAATAAAACACCAGTACACCTGGCCTAGAATGAAACAATCAATTGAACTATATGTAAAAAATTGTAAAGAATGCCAACTGAATAAAGTTAACCGTCAAAATAACACTGCATCTATGGAAATTACTTCCACATCTAAGGAAGCTTTCGAAAGAGTAGCCCTCGATTTAGTAGGACCTCTTCCAGAAACAGCTAGACAAAATAAATTCATCTTAACACTTCAAGATGATTTAACTAAATTTAGTCAAGCTTACCCTTTAAAAAATGCTACTGCAGAAGAAATTGCAAGCAAATTTATAGACTTTTCATCATGCTTTGGTATACCTAAATCAATTTTAACCGACCAAGCACAAAACTTTATGTCGCAATTATTCGCAAAAGTCACAAAATTACTCAACGTAAAACATAAAAATTCTACCCCCTATATGCCTCAATGTAATGGAGCTTTGGAAAGAATCCATAGCACATTGAAGGATTATCTAAAACATTATGTAAATAATGATCAAACAAATTGGGACGAATTTCTATCAATTGCCATGCTTAGTTATAATACTAACATACACTCGACTACAAAATTTACACCTTATGAATTAATATTCGGAAAGAAAGCCATAATACCGAATAGTTTATATCGTAATGATACTCCAACATATAATGACTACTTCACTCAATTAAAATACAAGTTCTCACAATCTCATAAAATCGCTAGAGAAAACATAATTAGATCTAAAGAAAGATCAAAACAAAGATATGACGCTACTGCTAAAAATAAAATTAATTATAAAATCGGAGACCTAGTACTTATAAAAAAATCATGTACGATTACGAAAGGCTTTATCAGCTAATTATAAAGGACCGTATGAAATCACAGAAGTGAATTCACCTATAAACGTTACCTTAAAAATAAGAAACAAATTCGTAAAATATCATATAAATGAGATAAAACTATACCATCAAGAGATTACTAATGTCGAATAAAGAAGTACCAATGCCAAATAAGAATAAAAATTGAATAAAAATTGAATGAAAATTGAATAAAAATTGAATATTGGATCGAATAAAATTAATAAATGAACGTAAAATAATAATAAATAATCCTATAAAGAAATTAATAATAAAAATTTCATTTCAGACTGTTGACGCTACTATACTTGAGAACGAATTCTTGTTCACACATTGAAAAGATTAATAGCGGTAATGGGTTATTTTATGACGAGATAGGTAAAGTAAAAACCTACAATGATTATTGGAATGTGGTTACATATCAAGAAACGGAAAACATTATTCCACAACATGATATAATTTTAGATATCTACGGAAGAACCAATTTAATATGTTTAAAAGTTATCGAAAAAGATATGGGAAATACCTGTCGCTTAACATTAGCCGACATTAAAAGTGACATACAGAACATGAATACAAAGTTTGAATCAGTGATTCACCTGATAGGAAAAGAACACCTCAAGAGAACTAAAAGAGGATGGTTTGATGGAATCGGGACTATGTTTAAAACCATTATCGGTACTTTAGATAAAGACGACGCAACATATTATGATAATGCAATCAATAAAGTAACAGAAGATGAGAAACATCTTAATGAACTCTTAAGAGATCAAACACAGGTCGTGACTTCAACAATACAGACATTCAACGAAACTATAGTCAGATTCAGAATAAATGAGATTGTCATGAATAGCAATCTACAGAAACTAGAACATTATGCAAATGACCTTAAAAAGGAGAACGTTTTATTAGATGCTAGAATAACTATAATAGCACAAATAACGTTATTGCAAGAAGTTGTAAAAAAGCTGGACCGACAGATCGATAACATGATCGAATCTGTTCTATTCAGTAAAAACAACATAATTCACCCAACATTATTATCCCCAACTAAATTTTACCAAGAATTATCTAAAAACATAGGTAAACTAACGCAAGGTCGCGAACTACCTATTCCTCCTACAATGGATAATATTCATTTGATAATGGATATTTCAACATTAACTTCATATTTTTATAAAACTAAAATTATCTATATAATTTCAATTCCATTAACAAAAATTCAGGAATTCCAATTATATAAGATCACCCCTTTACCAATACCACATAATGCAGATGAACCAAAATACTTCTCCCTAATTCAGAATGAATTTAAGTATGTTGGATTCACTCGCACAAAAATGCAATACATAAGGTTTAATGATCTAGATAGATGTAAAACGCTGACTGAAAATCATTTCTTATGCAAATTAGATGATGTATTTTCATCAACAGAAAATGGAGTCTGTGAGTCAAAATTAATTACCGAAAATCCTAATAAAATTCCACAAGATTGTATTACAAAAACTCTGTACGGAAATCTAAATATCTGGCACAAAATACTGCACAACAGATGGATATATGTATTGACCAATAAGGCAAAAATAACTATAGACTGTCCGCCTAAACCAATCGAAGAGACTGATGTAATAGGTACTGGACTATTGAAATTGGAGAAGAATTGCAAAGCATGTACAAAAACATTGCAATTCATAGCTGAAAACGATATACAAACAAATATATCTGTAGTAACGAATAAATTTAATATAATAACGGAAGATTGTTGTATCAAAGAATCAAAGTTCAACGAAACTTTACCACATTTAACACCCTTAACCATAACTAATATAAATTTAGACGAATTGCGCGTTGCAACACATAAATTAAACGCAGTTCAAGATGAATTAAATAAAATTAATGAAAAACCCGCTATAGTAAAACATTCGCATTATTATGTAGCAATTATCTACACAATATTATCACTACTAGGATTACTAATGGGAATAAAACTATATAAAAGATTCTTTAAAAAACAGAATCATGATAGCGGATGTATCCAAATATTTAATCAATGTTATAATCCAAGAAGAAACTCTCGGAATAGAGAAAGAGAAAGAGAAAGAGATAGAAATAACTATCCAGCAATCTCATTAACAAATATCAATACAGGATACGATGACGAAGATAATAAACAAGAAGGTTTAGAAAGAAATAAGACTAGCCCTAGGATGGTTAGCAATCGATCTGCCTTACTTCGTGAAAACACGTTCAGTTAAATCGATCAAAAATAAATAAATAAATAATATTCAATAAAATAAAATAAATATATAAATAAATAATATTCAATAAAATAAAATAAATATATAAATAAATAATATTCAATAAAATAAAATAAATATATAAATAAATAATATTCAATAAAATAAAATAAATATATAAATGAATAATATTCAATTAAATAAAAATATAAAATGTTCAATTAAATAAATAAAAAGGCATATATAATATAAAAACACATATTTAAATGAATATGAATAAATAATATATATATATATATATATATATATATATATTGAAATGGTAAACAAATAAATGAAATTATAAAAATATATCCCAAACGTTATAATTTTTTGTCATGTTAAATTGTCATGGTCAAGAGTAGATACATAAATAAATATGTTTGTTTTAACGTTACTGTGTTAACGTATTCTTTACGATAATAAATAAAAATTTATCGATTTTTGACAAATAAAGTCATGTTTTAACGTTACTGTGTTAACGTATTCTTTACGATAATAAATAAAAATTTATCGATTTTTGACAAATAAAGTCATGTTTTAACGTTACTGTGTTAACGTATTCTTTACGATAATAAATAAAAATTTATCGATTTTTGACAAATAAAGTCATGTTTTAACGTTACTGTGTTAACGTATTCTTTACGATAATAAATAAAAATTTATCGATTTTTGACAAATAAAGTCATGTTTTAACGTTACTGTGTTAACGTATTCTTTACGATAATAAATAAAAATTTATCGATTTTTGACAAATAAAGTCATGTTTTAACGTTACTGTGTTAACGTATTCTTTACGATAATAAATAAAAATTTATCGATTTTTGACAAATAAAGTCATGTTTTAACGTTACTGTGTTAACGTATTCTTTACGATAATAAATAAAAATTTATCGATTTTTGACAAATAAAGTCATGTTTTAACGTTACTGTGTTAACGTATTCTTTACGATAATAAATAAAAATTTATCGATTTTTGACAAATAAAGTCATGTTTTAACGTTACTGTGTTAACGTATTCTTTACGATAATAAATAAAAATTTATCGATTTTTGACAAATAAAGTCATGTTCTAACGTTACTGTGTTAACGAAATCTTTACGATAATAAATAAAAATTTATCGATTTTGACAAATGATCATATTTTTAAACGTTACTGTGATAACGTATAATGCATTATTAAGTACGAAAAATGTACGAATTCTAGGTATGATCATACAAAAAATTGACGAAATTGTTATCTGTGGAAAGATACTTTTCTAAGAAATATATAAAAAGTTAATTAACAAGAAAAATCACGAAATATTTCATGTATAAGAGACATATTCATTGACGGTTTATCGCAGACTTTCATTGAATTGTTTCACTTATTGGAAACAAAATTATCTAAGTTGTTTCAATACTATAATAGAAGCAAGAAATTTAATTAGTTTCACCGACAAAAATCATGATTTGTCAGGGTTTTCTGATGAATTCTTTGATTTATTTTATTAATGAATCTTAGATTTTATTAGAGATTAATTATAAGATTTAATTAAGACTTAACTTAAGAATTTTATATAAAATAAATTATGTTAAAATATTGGAATTATATAGAATCCTTATTTTATTTATATAGAATCTTTAATAATAAAAGTATGAATGAAAAATGTAATCATGTAATAAGAAAAATATAATCATGTAAACTAAGAAAATGTAAATGATGTAATAAAAAAAAGGAAAATGTATCAAAGAACAAAATAGTATATATACTAGACTATCTTCCAAATATGTTTGTAAAAAGGGAAAATGTACCCCTAAAAAACTTTTGAAGAATCATTTGTAAAAAAGGAAAATGTACCCCTAAAAACTCTTGAAGAATTATCAGAATTCAATACTAATAAAATAATTAATTATCACAAGGATGATACAAGATGTGAAATAAACTATGACATTTACAATCATAAAATTCAATTAAAATCTTGTAGACTTCAATTAAATAGATTGCAAAAAATGAATAAAAGGCTAGAAAACAATATTTTTGCAATTAAATTCAACTAGTACATATTTTTTTGAAAAAAAAATGTATAGTTTCAATTTTATGGTGGAGGAATGTTACACCACTGGAAATACCAATTATTTAGAATCTATTTCTAGACCAATGCGTCACTATTTTAAAACGTATCTCCCCCTAAAAAACATCATCCTGATAAGATATAAAACCACATGTCCGTGTGAACATCCTGTTACGACATTGCTTTCGGGTATATATACGGGTACCTCCTTCAGTTCCCCGTCTTATAACTTTGTCTTCACTACTGTTAATACTGTACTATACTGTGTGTTCGTTTTGAAATCAATAAAACATCTTTACATTGAAACTTCAATCTTTCACTTTGAATCAAGTATCATCGCTACCTTTGGTCATCACTGCATCCCTAAAACGAATAACTACCTGACGAGTTATTCACAACAGAGTTCTATCTACCGATAGCCCTCTACGAGGATCATTCTTCGAAAGGAACTTCGTATAGGAGACGTCCATATACTTAATAACTTCGTACTGATTGATCTTCAACCGTTCTCTTTATTCTTCTGAATAATTGGGAACGTAACAGTACGTGAACTTACTATCCAGATAACAGAACATATCAACCTGCTTCAGTTTCGTTGAGTTAACACATACATCGCTTACACTTTTTACCACAGCTCTTTCTATAACCATCATCTTTGATTTCACTTAATTAGTTTTTAAACTTTTTGTTAGGTATCTCTCATACAACTCACTTATCATACATCTTTAATCGGCTTATTTTTAGCTAACATAACCATATAATCAGCGTATAGAAGAAAACCTAGTTTTCTTTAGCGCATTCCATTAATTTATTCTTCTCACTTTCTCGATCAATTTTTTTGCTTACAGTTTACCTACCACACTTAATAAACTGATCTGTAGTTATTACACTCCATTCTAGAGCTCTTACCCTTTTTTTTTAAATAGGCAATCCACCCGAACTAGGATGATTTGTGCCACCAAATTAGAAATTATATGAGTCAATATAAAAAAAAACATTTATAAAATGACAATTCAATATAATTCAAAGTTTTAACTCATTAAGCTTAAAAAAATTAACAATCGATCTATAAATGAAAAAGTTATCTATAAATGAACGCGGCAAATATATGGCTTTTAGTAAATCATATCTGTTTCGCAAAGGACAACCGAAAAATACATTCGCAGCCGGGATTCGATTACACTCGCAGCCGGGATTCTAATATCCCATTCTATAAAGTTGACCGAGTGAATGGCTCGTCCGCAAACGACAAATGACAGACACTTCCATCTTATTTTCTTATAATATTAAACCATGGTTTCAAAGGGATATATTGTTGGATTGATTTATATCTAGAGCCCTTATTTATATCAATTATATCCCAATCCAACGCCCATCGGTTCCAATCTGTCATGCTTAATTTTATTCAAAAGATCAGTTACTGGCAGTGAACAATCAGATAGAGGACAACCGGTATAACATGCTTTCTTTGCCAAAGAATCAACACATTCATTATCATACCAAGGAATCAATACATACCAATATGTGAAGGAATCCAAGCTAGAGAAACATCTATATTCTTAGACATCAATTGGAATAACTTGGCTTCGAGAAAGCAAATAATTTCTTTGTATGAATTACTCAAACAATTATCTAAAATTTAATGAAGTGCACTTAGCCTTTACCATTATGCAGTGGTATAATGGTTGTCTTCTTCCAGTCAGAAGGAGTGTATCCAGATTTACAGCATTTAAAAAAAATACATGCAACCATTCCATTAAAGCCATGTATCCTCCATAGACAACATACTAAGGGGATATACTCGTACTATCATACCCTGCAGGATTTTTCTTTTTATATCCTTGACAGTCACTTTTACCTCCTCTAAAGCAATTTCACACATATCATCCATCACGATATGGTCACTCTAACTCTTACATCTTGGATTATTATTATGATTGCTCGTCGTATTTTCATACACTTTCTCAAAGTATTGCTTCCACCATTTCTTCATACTTTCCATCTCTGCTATTGTTTAAACATTTTTGTCCTTCACTCCACTCAGTACAGCTGCACTCTAATATCTAAGAGTTTTGTTTATTTGTTTTTAAGAAATATTTTTCTTAGATTTACATTAAGATTTCTTTCATTATCTTATATTATTTCTCGCTCCTTCGCTGCATCTATTGTTTTTATATTCCTCTTGTATAAGAGGAATATAAAAACAATAGATGAGAAAGAACTGAGAAAGAACAAAGAGTATTCTTTGTTTTTTCTCAGTCTACTTTGTTAATTATTTTTTTAGTTTTTTTTAGTATTATCTCCAACTATTGATATCTTTTCTTATTATTTATAATGCAATTGAGTACAACCTGTATCAAAATAATAACATTAATTCATTCCACACAAGGCAGTTTGTGTAACCGATCAATATAAAGCCAAATGCTAATTATGAAAATACAATTGTTTGAACTCCTATGTTTCCTGATGTGGTGGTCCATATTATCAATTCTTCTTCCATAAAGAAAACCCAGAGATCTTTAAAAGAAAACGAAAGTAAGTTGTGAAAAAATAATTAATTGTAAAAAAGAAAACAAACTTGCTAGACCCCGGTGCATCTTAACTAGATTTAAAAGTTTCTAGAAAATTAAGTGTTTAATAAAATCAAGTCTTAGGATTGCTAGATTCTTATTCCTTTCTCTGAATTCCTACCAGTTCTTCTCAACATTTATTTGATTTTTCTTAACCCATTTACGCATTGAAACGAAATGAGTTAACTGGTTCATATTTGTAATAGTTATATTTTTGCTTTTATAAATCAATGAAGCAAATATAAACGAAGTAACTTTCAGTTTCCATCGATTAAGAAAACGTAATATATTTTATGTTTAGATGTTTGTGTGATCGAAATTGTGTTGTATATTGATTGAATAAAAAAATGTATCAGTATAAACAAAAAAAGCGTCATACTTCTATCTAAAAGTAAACCGAATAAACATTGTAAAAATACAACGAAACATTTAAACATTTAAACCGAATGTTTAAAATTTGCGTTGTGAAGCTCGACTAAAATATATGATAGCGCGCCAAGTCACCATCTAGCGAAAATCTAGCGCATCACGTTCCTAAAAAATGTCAAGAAGATTTCTGATGAGCAGTTGTCTAAATCAAAGAAATGTCATACAAAACATCATAATTCATGTATGGTAAAAATATAATAAAAAGTTTAATATCTTACAATTCTGTTTTTCACCAAACCTTGTTATTTTTTATACATGATCAATTTATTAAAAATGCAAAAATTCTAATAGTTCGAGGATAAAACAAACATATTTTCTTAATTTTTAGAATTTGTCAACAATTTTGGATTGAAATTGTTTTAAATTATAATATTATATTTTCTTTCCGAAAAAAAACTTATGTTCAAGTATCATGAAATAATACAGTAATGACTAAATCGTATTCAAGTAAAGTTTATCTGCATCTGTTTTTCTATAGATGGTTCATGACGTTGTTCCAAAATTGATATATTTTGGAATTTGTTTTATCAAACACTGTTTATTCCACTTTATGTAACGGTATAACCCTACCGGTTTCAAGGTTTTCTCATCACCAGGGGAGCACAAACAAGACTGGTGGTGAGGTGAAAACATTGAAACCGGAAGGGTTATACCGTTACATAAAGTGGAATAAACAAATTAGTCTTTAAACCTCCACGATGTTAATGCCTTAACTATAAATAACATACGATATATTTTATATTTACATTCGATTAAAAATAAATATTTTTATTAATGGACGCGTTAAAACACTTACGCGTGTTGCTCAATGAACGTCGACTGAATGGTGTGAGGAATGAATGTAATCGTTGGTGAATACCATAGTTACGAGCTTCAATGTATGGTTGGAGGTTCAAATAAGAAATGCACACGGGTTGTAAGAGGCTGTAATAACATCTCAATAGCTCAAATGTTAAACCTCAGCTATACATGGTGTTAAAGAACTGACCAGGCCCTACCAGCCGGGTTATACCGTAGAGGGAAACGTTATGGTGTAAGTTATAGGCATATTCGTAAAATATTTTTATTGTTTTCTCTTACAATTTATAATAACCACTACCGTACATGAAATCCATCAAGTAAATGGTTTTTTAAAATTAATTTAATATTTTTTTTTCATAATTGTAAAGTTATTTTAAAATTCATTTACGTAATTCAAAATTTTATATTTTAAATATTGTTATATTATCTTGTTTTGATATTTTCCCCCTTTAACGGTTTATATAAAAACACTTTAACTTAGTTTTTTACTAATAAATTATAAAAATATTTAACAGTACGTGATATTCAATCATTGAGATAAAAGTAATACAAGTTGCAGAGAAAACTTTTTATCCCTGGAAAAATCTTACATAGTTTTCAACAATTTTTGTTTTTAAAAAACAAGTATGTTAAACTCGAATGTCTTTTATTTGAAATTATTGTTTGGAAAATACTTAAAATTAAAAACTCGGGGAGGGGGGGATATTTTAATTATTTAATTCAAAATATTATAATATAAAACTATTAAATTTTTTAAAGGTCATTTTGTGATAAATATTTTTTCTAATGTGTTTGAATTCCGGAATATAAATATTATGTTTGTTTTAAGCTTTCAATTAATTTATTTAATTCCTTTCAGTTTAAGCATATGCCATATTCAACGTTGATGGGGGTTTGGAAATCTGGCTATGTGATAAAAAAATAAGAAAAGTTCTTCAAGTTTTTGACGAATTTATTTAACAACCAATCTTATATTTTATACAGCCAAAGTCAAAGTAGAGTATTTTCCATTCATTTTAAATAAATTAAAATTATTGTGATATACATTTAATAGTAAGTGTAGGGGGCAATTCCTGCAGAGTAAGCAACGGGAGCAGCACCGGAGTAGGCCAGGGGAGAGGAGTAGGCCAGGGGAGAGGAGTAGGCCAGGGGAGAGGAGTAGGCCAGGGGAGAGGAGTAGGCGAGGGGTGAGGCGTAGGCGGTGCGGGCGGCAACCACACCGGGAGCAGCGGCGTTGATACTGAGACCATCCTTGCGGACGACAGCGTTGAATCCGTTGATGGGGTCAGCAGCGTAGTCGACGGTGCGACGAGTACCATCGGGTTCGATGAGGGAGTACTGGCCCTGGACTACATCTCCGCTGCGGGTCTCGTGCTGGCTTTTGGAGTCTCCAGTGATGGCATCGTTGACTCCGTAGGAGTAGGTGTATTGGGGGACGGGGTCGTATTCGGAGGTGGCATAGGCAAGGGGAGCCACAATTCCAGCGCGGGCCGCGGCTACACACGCCAAGAGGAATACGAGCTGGAATGTCAAAGGCATTTTTTTATTAATTTTACAGTTTTTAATTATTATATTGAGCAAATATTTGATTACTAAGAAAACACAATCTTAACGTTATCGCGCACAAAATTGAGTTAATACCCAAAACACAATGAATTACTCGTAAATATATGTAATTTATAGCATTAACTTTGATAACACTGATATTTTTCCAAATTGCTCTGTATTTAAAATATATTTCAAAAGGTATTATTATTGTATTGTATCATACTTTCGTTATATTAAGTATAATTTGGCAGGTTAATTATAAACAGAAATATATCAAACTTAAGTGAAAACCAGACTGCGACGATTTTTTTTAATAAATGGGTACCAATAGGAATTGAACCCGAAATCCCCGAGTTGGGAGACATGCGTCTAACCAACTAGGCCACGGATGTCGTCATGTTTTATTTTGAGTTATTCCATGGTTAATTCAATGTATTTAAAATATTAGGTGGAGTGAACGACTAAAGCTAAATTCAATTAAAAATTAAAGGATTAGTAGCGTGAAGTACTACTAGTACTTTCTTTTTTTCTAAAATAGTCCATATTTTTTTAAAATACATCTCTACTGTCGATAGTATATGAAAATAAAAATGAAAAAGTTATTATCTTTTACTATACATGCTGAAAAGTGTGACAAAAATAATAAAAAAGTTCTTTTTATCAAAAATTCGACTGTTAGGATAATGTCGAGACGCCATAAAAACATTAATTGATTTGTCAATATGGAATCGAAAAAAATAAGAAAAGCGTTAAAATGTCAACATAAAATTAACGACCCAACGGATTCCTAAAATAAGGAAATATCACGATAAAAATAAATTTAACTAATAACTACTACTTATTAAATATATATTTTAAAAAATACACTTTATATCAGCACAACACTAGCTTCTACATAAAATGCATACAACTGTAATCAGTTTATTATTTGTTCAATTACAAACGTTTTTAAGATTTCCAGTTGTAACTCGTGACAAATAATTAAAAAAAAAAAACAAATTATTTTAAGGTGAGTAACACATCTTCAATTGATGTTAGTATTGCTTCAATCAATCACCTTGAATGCCATTGTAAGAGAACTTGTGTACAGAGAACTGAACGACAAATGATAATCTTCAACTCATCGCGCATGCCTTTTATACCAAAGCAGAATTGTAACTGTTGAAAAAACACATTGTCGTTTTAAGTTTGGCACAAATCCTCGTCTTACTGCAACGTCGTATATTTTACCACTTGATCTATAATAATTTATTAACCTTTGAGTAACATTTAATTGTTGGGCAGTTTATCAAAATCTATAGTCTAACTGATAAGTAGAACTTACTAAAAAAGGAAGCAACAAGAATTACCGGTATCAAAATGTTAAGGGTAACTCATAAATATATACGGTCATTGATTGTTAAATAGCCTCATGTGTCCAAAGCATTTTATATTTGCGTGTATGCAAATAAGTATCATTTGGAGGCTTTCAACCACGTTTGTATAATTCCATGGTTTAGACAATTCTATAAGATAATTTATAATACTTATTTTAGATAAAAATAACAATTTTGTAAATAAAAAAAATATTGATTTATATAAAAAAAATTGTTAATCGAACAACAAACGTTTATAAAACTGAAACATCCTGAAAATCACACGAAATGCCCATTTTATTTTTATATTTAGTTTCATATTATAAGATATAAAATATATCGGTGTTTAATTGTTCAGTAAATCCAATTCATTAGAAATGTTGACAGGAAAAAAGTTGACGTTCTCCGTCGCCTAGTTGGTAAAACGCCTGTATCCCAACCCGAAGGTGAAGGACTCGCTTTCTATTGCTATCCAATTTTTTTAAATCGGTTCTGATCTGGTTTTAATTTCATGCCTTTTTAAAATCTTCTGATTGGCTGGAAGATATTATTACCACATGGCAATACATCTGGCCAGTTTTTGTTTTGGATTGTATTAAACTCTAGCATTTAAAATAATTACAATACAAAAAAAAAACGAAATGAAAGGAGTTTTTCGCTTTCTGAATATTTTTGTTGTTGCCATACTTAAAAAATATATTTATTATTATTTTTTCATCTATAACAAACAAGTATATGAATAAGATGTGAATTAATAATAATCTATGCATTAAATTAAACACTATGATGACTGTATTATCAAATATGTGAAAATTTCTTTATTGTTAAATGATTCATGTTTAAATATTATAGAAATCACATTATTTTACCCCTTTTGTTAAATCATTTATCTTTTCATGTTTTTACTTTTTAAACAATTTATGGCATTGAAAGTTTACCTTTATTGCCAGGTTCGTAGTTTTTTTAGGGAGATAATTGACTTCTTTCTTTAAGAATGGCGGCGAGCCCTCTCGATGGGAAAACTAACTTCACTTTCCTTTCCCATCGACTCAAATAACTTCTTCCTGATTGAACAATAACACCATCTAGCGAGGACATATAGATAGCACCCCTACAAAAACAACCACCTAACACGATAGAAACGAACACTTCCACCGATAGGCCCACCGCCTCTCTCTCTTTTTTTTATAAAATAAATATGATATATACACGTGAACTATTAAATGTCGGGTGCGAGAGATAAGAAGGGTTAGAAAATAGATAAAATAAGAAATCAGGAAGGGAAAAACATATTTATATTTTTGACTAGTTCAAATAAAAATTCCTCTGAGAAAACCAAATTTATATCATAAATTTGGTCTTGAATAAAACATTAGGCAAATTAAATCCTTCAAATAGTAAGATGTGATATGTATTATATTGTTATACTCGTATGTATGTGAGTGTTATATGTATTGTTGATATAATTTCCCCTTCTCCTATCCATCATAATGTGACGTACGGTGGATGGGAGAAATGATAATCTTGTTCTGTGTCAGAAAGAATTGATGATGAGTGAGTGGGATGTATTACTTGAACTTATTATATTTTGTAGAATTAATCATAAACCTGACTCATATTTTTTAAATTTTTAAACCAAGACACTGTGCCAGTTATGGATTATGTCGGTGCTGCCAATATTATCTTAACCACACATCAGCTGTCTCTTCTTCTCCTTTTGAGTATGTCACAAGAAAATCCATATTTTACATTGATTATCATTTCTTCGTGTACTGCAATGTCGCTGCGGTACTCGAGAACGAGATCATAAAGTGTGTATATGGGAGAACCTGCCTTAGATGGCCATTCCACTCCTGTAGAGCTTTATCATCCCGGACGATATTTTTCAAACTGTTTGGTGATTCGTCGTCTCCCTCCTCCTATCCCAGTTTTTTTTTATTATGTTCCACGGTATCTAAAAGGGCCTTTTTCGCTCTGCCAAGTGGTCTTTTCCGTGTTGTTCGGCTTGAAAAAAAAATCTTTGTTGTCCCTGTCAATATGAGAGATCATTGCACCAACATTTTGGTAATACCCTTTCTACATCATAATTTTAAATATGTCAAAGTGAATCAATCTAAAAACGTGTTTGGCATCAAATCTTGATCAAAGCGACATGTTCCTAAGCCCGATTAGCCAACCACTCGAACAGTATTGTTGCTAATCACTACGACGTGAGAGACCTAGTTAATAGAAATATTGTTTTTCATCCTAGGGGAGTTTTGGGTATGAATTTTGATGTCTAATTAAAAATGGGTACTATTGAGTTTTTTTCACAACACGACTTAAAATATGTTTTAAGTGTGCCGGAAGAAATTACCACGTGGTAATTTTAGTCATGGTAACAATGTTGGACATACGTGACTGTCTGCCAGTTATCTGCTTGCCAGTCACTTGAGATTACTTATTCGAAATATTTCATAATTATCTTACTTAATCGAAAGATTTTATAAATATCTTAATTGATTTTTGGAAATACCTCTTAGAGATAAATGAACCATGAGAATGTCCATATAAACTTTTTTTGTTAAATTTTTTATTATCTAACCACAATACGCGTATGCTGCTACATTCTCAATTGAAATGAAATAGAGATATTTATTTCACAAAAAATGGGTACATGTAATAACTCAGATCGACTCTATAAGTATGAGCAAAGGCATGCAGACCGTATTTGAGCTATCCGACTTTTACATGAGGCAAAACCAAGTGATCTATGATCCATTGGTAGAGCATAACAGCACCACTGAAGAGTGTGCACAGAATACTTAATATCTTTCAAGATGGAGTTACATTATTACGGAGGATGGAAAAAGGTAGGGTCCCTTAATCAGACAATTGTGAAAATTGAAAAGGGAAGTCCATGTTCTTCTTAATTTTCATAAAATGATTATTGGAAATTAAGAAGCCTATAAAGTAAACAAAGGAATAAAAAAAACATCAGTACATGTATGTTACATATTGTTCTTACAGCTTTTTAGTCAAAATACACGTTATAAAACAGACTCCTATCGTTACATTTTGAGTAAAATAGTGGAAGAATTTACCATGTTATTATAAAAAAAGAAATTATAGCGTTGCATTAAACGTGTAAAAGACAATGTATGAAATAATAAGGTATATATGTAATAGGAAATAATGTTGTTTGAAAAAAAAATTGCAATGCTTAATATGAAGAAAGGAACATTAAGATGGTCCTACGTTGTAGAAAGAACGCATTGTGAAAGATTTACAAACAGTATATATAAAAGTACAGAAAATACAAAAAGTTAGGTAAGAGTCCAACACTGAGACAAGAATAAATAAATCAAATACTGACAGAACAAAAAATGTAAATATAGTAGTTCATCATTATAAGCAGGTTTATGAACATGGTAAAAGCGAGAAATGTATGCCGGAATAGAATAAATTGGAGCTCTATTATCTCTGCTAATCACAATAGTTATGACTGATGGTGATGATGATTTTTATAATACTACAAAAAAAAATATTTCATACGATATAAGAAGTAAAAAAATTAAAGTTCAGATAAGCTGAATCAGAAGCAATGAATGAACGAGATTGACACGCACCGCTCCAGTTGTGTTATAAAAAAAAAACAGATAAAACCATTGAGTAATACATTATATAATCAAAGAAGTTGTTTTATATTCGGTACATTTCTAGTAGATCTAAATATATATTTTGATCACCAAATTTTTTCGTTGAGTTTTCAATGTGAGATTTTCAATTCAATTTATTGTATTTTGTGATTGCTAAATATGTTATTTTATAGTTCATGCTTTCACAACCGGGACAAATAAAATAACTAAATCCGGCGTCAAGAAAAATAACTAAATCCGGCGGTGGGAGATTATGTTATGTAAAAAGAAGATTTAAATATTTAATTATATTTTTTTTTACAAATGTCCAAAATCTCCAATTTTTCATTATCTTCTTTTTAAAAATATGCCTGATACTGAAATAGTTATAAGTAAAAAGACTATATCTTGAGGAATTCACATATCATATAATACATAGGATACTGAAACACATATCATATAATATATAGGATACTGAAACACCTATCATATAATACAAAGGATACTGAAACACCTATCATATAATACATAGGATACTGAAACAGCTATCCTTTTAATTGAAAAAAAAAAACCTTTAAAATTTGATTAAAATATTTTCAAACGATACCAAAAGACTTGAACGGGCATCTATTTCCCAGATTTGCTCTCTAAACCCTAAACCTCTTCCGAAACCAACCCTAGCCTTGTTATACTGAACATGAAAAGACTTGAATGGGCATCTATTTCCCAGGTTTGCTCTCTAAACCCTAAACCTCTTCCGAAACCAACCATAGTCTTGTTATACTGAACTTGAAAAGACTTGAACGGGCACCTATTTCCCAGGCTTGCTTTCTAAACCCTAAACCTCTTCCGAAACCAACCCTAGCCTTGTTATACTGAACTTGAAAAATATCTACCGTCAACTCACTCAGTACTTAAAAATATCCAAATGATTACCTGAATTTTTATTTAGCTAAATAAAAATTTCTCTTAGGTGTTTAGGAAATTCAATTTTGCCGAAAGAATATGTATGAGAGTGAACGAGAATGTGGAAAAGGAATGAAAGGAGCCGAGTAAATGTAGTGAAAATGCCATCACTGAGAAGAATGTGTGGTATGCCGATGCATGATAAAATAAGAAATGTAATTATTAAAGATGAATTGAATCAATTAAGGGGGTTGAAAAAGAGTATGTTGAGGTGTTTTGGATAAGTTGGATGGATGCGTAACGAAAAACTTACTAAAAAATGTATGATATAAGCATCAGTGGTAAAAAAATACTAAAAAAGGGAATGGTTGGACAAGGTGAATAAAATTTTGAAAGATAGAACGATAAGGAGTAAGAGAAACACAAGGAACTGTATGAGAATATATATGGGTGTGGAGGAGGCGAAGGAAGTATGTCGTGATAAGAAAATTTAGCGTTCTGTTTTATCGGCCTACCAGAACAGGAAAATGGCGTGGTAGTATTAATGCATGTATAAATAAAAACTAAACCGGAAGAAAACTATTGATGGACGCTTACACGATATTAATACGTTCAGATGACCTTCATGTGAAAACAATATCGACTCAGATCTAGATGGTTGTGTGGGCACAACCCGAGAACTTGAAACCAGTTTCACGGCCGAGCACGAGATAGGTTTGCTGAATTATGGTCGTACACTCGCCACTATTCTATAATATTATATTTAATTATGCAATCGACTTGGTCACATATCGGTGATATAAGAATGTCAAATAAGTCTATAGAAATGCAAATGGCACGGATAAAAATAGGTTTGTCGGTGATTCATTTTTTTTTGTTCTTGATCGTTGTATTGGTAAGTATTAACTGATCGCTCTAGTTTTTTTTATTTCGATTATCATATGACTATTTAAGTAAATTAATGGTAATTTCTCCAGTGATTCTGACATATCTTTATTTTAATTAGCTTGGTATTATGTATAATCGGGTGACCCGAAAAATAGTTTCGTATTTTTAGGTCAAATTCAAACGCTACGTTTGTAGCGCCATTCTATAATGTATTGTATATACTTGTACAAACTTCCTTTTGGTTTGTTTGATTGATCCATATTTAAAGTCTAAGTGTTCGTTTCAGTATGAATAAAGTAAATTAAAATTCGCATAATAAATTTTAAAAAGTCTTGGTTCCCTTTTAAACAATTCTTTTCCACATTACTTCAATAATACTTAATCATGACACAAATTGAATCCTTCGTAGATTTGATGGTTAAATGTATGTCGTTTTCAAGAAGCTTTCGGATCTGTTTCCCGCAAGGGTCAAAAAATGGTTTGTAATCTGGTTTGGAGTGTGTCCAATGCCCACTTACAAGGTTATTGTCTTATTTAATCTCTGTGTGTAGTAGAATTACTTATTTTACGGACTTCCGTGGACTATTTGATAACATGCTGGTCTTCCACCCGGAGGTGTTGGGTTCAATTCTTGATGTTGCAAAAAAGAAAATAACAAAAAAAGCGTATCAGTCTGATTAAAGAGTTCGTCTGGTAGCATTAATCTTACGAGCTAAAGGCGTGCCGTGCCGGTGTTGTTGCTTGTTCCGATTTATCAATTCGGATATTTTAAGGGCTGCCATACAAATTAATGAATACATTATTATATAAACGACGATTTCCAAGTAACGTGCATATGATACTCCAGTTCTAAACTTAAATAATAAATTTATGGAGCCAAAGACAATTTCGTCTTTAAATCACGTTCTTTGTTTGACATATCCGTATCTCAAATTGGATGAAAAAAAAACAGTACACTACGAATTCATTATATATTTGACTTGCGAATTAGAAGGATTTCGTCAATATATTCGATATAACTTTTGCATTAATTTACAAATTGAGTCGCTTTTAATTCCAATATGCTTTGCTCCATACACGTATAAATAATTTCTTCGAGTGAAATATCAATATATCAAATGTCAATCATAACGTGCAACTCACTACGCGGAAGAGGTGGAGTTCTTTCTGATGTTAATTGCAATAGCGTAGGTAAATATCAATTAAACATTTGTTTTTTATTGTTTTGTTTATCGCACACAATGAAAGATTTTTATAAAGTATTAATTTCCATAGAAGTCAAATTATTAAGGTTATGCGTGCAACTGTCATTCAAATGTCAAAAATTTTGTATAATCATTTTACACGTTTGATATTTAATAGATTTAAATATTAAGCTGTGAGTCATCCCTTAATGTAATAATGAAGTTTTATTTTATAAACTAATATATATTCAACTATTTTATTATTTAAATATTTATCGAATATGATCAATATTTTACTGGATAAATATCTGGTGAATATTAAAATAACAGACTCTTTCAAAATTTATCATTTGTTTATTGATCAAGAATTTAAAACATTTAAATAATAAATTTGATTAATCTTAACAACTGTTAAATTTAAAAAAATCCTTCTTATGTTTTTTTCTGTAGAAGTTTATTGAAATCATGAAAATATAAAACTTTTATCGAATTTATTGTTATTTTTTGTAATACTTCACATTAATACAATTTATGATAAATATTTGAAAAATAATATTAATTCACATAAGCTATTTGTAATAATTATTTAATTTCACTTATCAAAACCTGATTTGATTTAAGAATCATTTATTTTCGTTAGCCATAAAATGTCTTGTTATTCTATCATCAGTGGTTCAAATTGTGCTGCGAAATTCTCATTTGTGGATATGTGACGTAGGAGTTGTCAATTAGAACAGGCTGAGCCTGTGCCGCATACTTGGGCGAGTGGGTCACAGGGCCAGAAGTATGCGCTATTCTTGGAGTCATAATTGTTGGAGTGTGGACCCTTAAAGCTTGAGTGTGCAAGCTGCCTTGTGGAGGCTGCTCTAATGAGGGGACTTGGGAGGGAGCCGGTGGGGCAGGCGTGGAAACCACCTGCATTTGAGGGACATGAGCCGATACTTCAATATTTTGTTGTGTCACGTGGATAGGGTCATTTCTTACAACAGCATTCAAGTTGTGGATTGGAAGAGACGCATAATTTACGGCTTCAACATTTTGGTATATCGTATGAATGGGGTCTTTTCTTACTACAGCATTGAAGCCGTGGACCGGATCAGACGCGTAATTGACAGTTCTTCTAGTTCCGTCGGACTCGATAAGTGAATATTGTCCTTGCACTATGTTTCCTGAACGAGTTTCGTGCTGGTTTTTTATGTCTCCTGTTCTTGGATCGTGTACATCGTAGGAGAAACTGTATTGAGGGTTGTCGTCGTAGTCTGGTTCGGGTAGTCTTAGATGAATGGGTGATATGATTATTGGGATCAGGCTTGAGCTTGCTACTGCGATGATAGTCGCCAAAACAACAATCTGAAATAAAAATTTAAAAATCAACTTTGTCTTTTTTATTAAAAGTAATTCATTGATTCAGGGCATTGAGTTAATTTGAATGGCCGTTTATTTTATCAACATTGATTTTTTTCGTTCACATTGAATTTGGATATTTTTTCTAGTGCTATATATAACATAATAAAAGTTTTCATAGCCCAGCACAGCATATCATAAATAGTTCAACATTTTAACAGTTTTTATTGAAATTCAATCATCTATCTTCGATTTGTCGTATAATTTAGTACATACAAAATTATTTATTTTAAAATTATGAGAAAAATATAATTGCTATACGCTTTCATAAAACTTTATAAAAATAAATAAATACTTCTATTAAACAGCTACGAAACTAAATAAAATTTAAAATTCTATTTTATTATAAATAAAATATTTTTATCTAAATTAAGTGTAGGGAAACAAAATATTATTATTGATTGGCATCGATCATCTTTGCACGGAAAATAATTTTAAGATGTTTTTATAAAGAACTTAATACTTTGATATTAAATTAAAACAATTTTGAAACACTCAAAAACATTATATTTTACCGGTTATCTCAAAGCGTGTTGCTAATAGGATACCACCGACAATATGTGGGTTGTCGATTCATTTTTGGTAAATCAACCTGTTGTTACATTCAGCGGATAATTATTCTTCGGTGAAATATTTTTCTTTACAATAGATTTGTCATTCTTCCTTCAATGTTTAAAAGTTCAAGAGCAAATCATTGAGATAATGACACGAAAGATATTGTTTCGATAAAAGTTACAAAATAAAACAGTTTATTCTACAAAAAGTTAAGCATATCTGGAAACGTGAAAAAGTGGACATTTTTTGAGATGTGGTCTTGAAAAGTTATGAGAATTTTTCAAATATTTCCGCAAAAGTTGCATTTGAACACAGAGATGTTGAAGCAAAGTTTTCAAACTCAATTCGATAATTTGACATTTACTTATATTTCTTTGTAAATTTATATTATAAATTATATTTAGATTTATATTTATTCCAATACGTGTGTGAGCAATACAATACAGCAAATACAAAGTGGAACAAAAACACATAAAAAATAATAAAATATGAAATAAGAAAAAGCTTATGTATAAACATAAAAATAAAACACTATAAATATTATATTGTGACTTTTCATTCATTGTGTGTAATACACATACTCGTACATTCATGGTAAGTTTTAAAGAAAAAAATCATTACAAGTTTTTTAAATATAATTTTTGGAAGTATTTATAATTATTTGATATAAAATTTCCCGCAAAGATTCTCGGAATTCTTAACGCGAGATGATCAATCAATTGAAATTAACAACTTTTTGAAAGTGATACTAGTAGCCAATACGTTGCGGGCTCGATCCCCGTCGGTATATTTTTTTTTAGAAAAAATCCTGTCTTGTAATTTGAGATAAATACAGTGTAATACGATACGAGTATCAGTTTCTCGCCGGGAATAGAATTTGAAACGCCAAAATGCTTAGCCGTTGAAAACGGATGCAAATCTAAGTAAGTGATCTGAGTCTCAAAGGAAACGATTACTGTTAATTGATTTAAAGACATTTATTTTTTTCCCATAGGTTATCAGAATTTAAAAAATTATAGACATAAAGCTTTTTTTTAAATTATTTTCAAATTTGATTTAGTATAAAGCCTGTGGTAATGTTTTTTTTTAAATCTCATTACCTATACAGCGCACGTCAGGTTCTTGGTCATACATTCTTTTATGTATGACCAAGAACCTCGACCTACCTACGATATTCGAAGAAGAGATTACCTATATTGCGATATGACCTAATATCATTCAACCTTATAGCGGCCGTGGTCTAACGGTTAGCATTCATGCTTAGTTAAACTGGGGGCCCAGGTTCAATTCTTGGCAGATTCACTTCCGGACTGGTTTTCTCTCTGCTAGAGAGTTCACATCATGTTGCTAATATTATGTGAATTCTCTTAGCGCTATTAAGGAACACAAAAATAGCGCTTTAAAAAACTTTGCCTAATGAAAGCTGCAGCAGATTTAATCAGTCGTTAGTCATGGAAGTTATATCTCCATGCCGTCGGAACTGTGGATTAAATAAATCAAAATTGTGTGCTTGAAGTGCAACAACCACACAATAAATCAATACACGTACACCCGTTTCCCATTCAAAAGATGGCAGACAATCATACTGAATTACGAGAGATAACCTATCATATCGTTTGATGGCGGACAATCATACTGAATTATGAGAGATAACCTATCATATCGTTTGATGGCGGACAATCATACTGAATTATGAGAGATAACCTATCATATCGTTTGATGGCGGACAATCATACTGAATTACGAGAGATAACCTATCATATCGTTTGATGGCGGACAATCATACTGAATTACGAGAGATAACCTATCATATCGTTCGATGGCGGACAATCATACTGAATTATGAGAGATAACCTATCATATCGTTTGATGGCGGACAATCATACTGAATTATGAGAGATAACCTATCATATCGTTTGATGGCGGACAATCATACTGAATTACGAGAGATAACCTATCATATCGTTTGATGGCGGACAATCATACTGAATTACGAGAGATAACCTATCATATCGTTCGATGGCGGACAATCATACTGAATTATGAGAGATAACCTATCATATCGTTTGATGGCGGACAATCATACTGAATTATGAGAGATAACCTATCATATCGTTTGATGGCGGACAATCATACTGAATTATGAGAGATAACCTATCATATCGTTTGATGGCGGACAATCATACTGAATTATGAGAGATAACCTATCATATCGTTTGATGGCGGACAATCATACTGAATTATGAGAGATAACCTATCATATCGTTTGATGGCGGACAATCATACTGAATTATGAGAGATAACCTATCATATCGTTTGATGGCGGACAATCATACTGAATTATGAGAGATAACCTATCATATCGTTTGATGGCGGACAATCATACTGAATTACGAGAGATAACCTATCATATCGTTTGATGGCGGACAATCATACTGAATTACGAGAGATAACCTATCATATCGTTCGATGGCGGACAATCATACTGAATTATGAGAGATAACCTATCATATCGTTCGATGGCGGACAATCATACTGAATTATGAGAGATAACCTATCATATCGTTTGATGGCGGACAATCATACTGAATTACGAGAGATAACCTATCATATCGTTTGATGGCGGACAATCATACTGAATTACGAGAGATAACCTATCATATCGTTCGATGGCGGACAATCATACTGAATTATGAGAGATAACCTATCATATCGTTTGATGGCGGACAATCATACTGAATTATGAGAGATAACCTATCATATCGTTTGATGGCGGACAATCATACTGAATTATGAGAGATAACCTATCATATCGTTTGATGGCGGACAATCATACTGAATTATGAGAGATAACCTATCATATCGTTTGATGGCGGACAATCATACTGAATTATGAGAGATAACCTATCATATCGTTTGATGGCGGACAATCATACTGAATTATGAGAGATAACCTATCATATCGTTTGATGGCGGACAATCATACTGAATTATGAGAGATAACCTATCATATCGTTTGATGGCGGACAATCATACTGAATTATGAGAGATAACCTATCGTATCGTTTGATGGCGGACAATCATACTGAATTACGAGAGATAACCTATCATATCGTTTGATGGCGGACAATCATACTGAATTATGAGAGATAACCTATCATATCGTTTGATGGCGGACAATCATACTGAATTATGAGAGATAACCTATCATATCGTTCGATGGCGGACAATCATACTGAATTACGAGAGATAACCTATCATATCGTTTGATGGCGGACAATCATACTGAATTATGAGAGATAACCTATCATATCGTTTGATGGCGGACAATCATACTGAATTATGAGAGATAACCTATCATATCGTTTGATGGCGGACAATCATACTGAATTACGAGAGATAACCTATCATATCGTTTGATGGCGGACAATCATACTGAATTACGAGAGATAACCTATCATATCGTTTGATGGCGGACAATCATACTGAATTATGAGAGATAACCTATCATATCGTTTGATGGCGGACAATCATACTGAATTATGAGAGATAACCTATCATATCGTTCGATGGCGGACAATCATACTGAATTACGAGAGATAACCTATCATATCGTTTGATGGCGGACAATCATACTGAATTATGAGAGATAACCTATCATATCGTTTGATGGCGGACAATCATACTGAATTATGAGAGATAACCTATCATATCGTTTGATGGCGGACAATCATACTGAATTATGAGAGATAACCTATCATATCGTTTGATGGCGGACAATCATACTGAATTATGAGAGATAACCTTTCATATCGTTTGATGGCGGACAATCATACTGAATTACGAGAGATAACCTTTCATATCGTTCAACATTTAAATATTTTTTTATTTAGATATTTTCTCGTGAAATGTATAAATAGTGAACTTACTCTTATACGGAAATCTCTTCTAACCAAACAGACAAAAGTTACACAGATTCGTGTTTGGTTGAAAGGTTGTAATTATGTTTTTTTCTGACTAAAGAATTAATTAAACATACTTAAAGCAATAAAAAAGTTTAACAAAATATTTGCAAATGCCACCAAATACTGGAAAAGAAGAAGGAAGAAGAGAAAAGAAGTAGAAAATATAAGTTATCAAGATACACACTTCGTCACTGAGAAGAGATTTAATATTTTTTAGTTCGCTGTTGGAAGCAAGCCAACTTTTTGGTAACAAAAATTTTGCCGTATTTATGTATATACAATATACATATTATACATATATACCATCACATTGTTTCCCTGTTGAAATAGGCAGAGAGTACAGATCATCAGACATTCTTATAACAACACACATCTTTCCCCTCTTTTCGTACAACTCCTACGATTTTTCTGACTTTTTATTATTTCCTTAATTTAAAATATCATTCACTCGATCCGACCATACTTGCTTAGTTTTCTCTAACACCTTTCATTCACATTTGCACTGTATATTTGTCTTGTTAGTCTTTATTCGTTCAGTTATTCTTCATCCTTCTGAAATTTAATAGAAGAGAAACAAAAAAGAGAAATGTCATCTGATAATTTTTAAACAATATACTCGTACATTAAATTAGATGAATTTTGTGAAATTAAAATAAAACATTTTTTTTGGTTGAATTGACATTATTTATAGTATAATGCCAATTCAGTCAGCATCAAATAATAAACAAAATTAAAAAATACCATGTTTTCTAAATGAACTCGGAACAAAAAAAAAACGTACACTAAAAAATTCTAATAGCGTAAAATTTAACAAGGAAACTAAAATTAGAAACAGTGAGTGACCTCTATTCAAATAAGTTCTTGCGGAAATTGGTTAAAAAAGGTGTTAAGAATGAAAATTCACATTTCGAAGGAAATGAATTCTTGTTAAGTTGAATGTTTTAATTAAACATAGGATCATTCATCGATATATTATTTAGCCTTGCAAAAACGTACACACGATGAATACTAAAGATGCGCATTTGAGACATCGTAACAAATGAATAAATTAGTTTAACAACAGACACTTAAAATAATCTTAATATACACCGAGTTCCTTTTGCAACAGCGGATAAATTAAAAGAAACGCACCTTGAATACCATGGCTGCGATTTAGAAGGAACTTTTGTTACCGATGGATAGTATGCAACTCTTGATTGTCACCGATGGATGGTATGCAACTCTTGATTGAAGTGATTCTTCTGACAGATTGATGTCTCCAGTGCAATCGACATTAGTTTAAATACTATTTTATATTGGAAATAATAAATACACAATTACTTATTTAGTAAAGATGAAATTTCATACTTCCGAATATAATATTCTTGTAGATAAATTATGACAAAAATATGCTCTTCTTTTTGCAAATCTATAAATAATTAAAAAACAATTTTACAAAATGCTTTCTAAATTTGTTTATTTATTCGTTTTCTGGATGTATACGTTTTTAGGCTGTAAAAGTTTCATTATCATCGTCATCAGCCTTACAAGCCACGATGGATCTTGGCTGTCAGCAGGATTCTCTGTCACTAATCTATCACATTTCCTTATGTCTCCCACTCACCTCTATCGCTATCGAATCACTAAACAAAGCCATTCTTGCGAATGGGTACGAGTATGTAGTAGCAAATGTAAAACATACGCAAACTATGAAAAAACTCAATTTCTTAATTTCGATGAATAACGTTTAACATGTTATGTGAAATGTTTTTCGGAAAAATATGATTTCTTTTTTTTAATCTATATGTACACGTTCAGTGCTTTCTATTTATCCTGGTTTGGACTGTCAAAGGAATTTAAATACGTATAAACAATATTTGAAAAAAAAAAACTCACATAAGATACAATTTAACTATCAAATATTAAAATATTAAATCATTGAAATGTATCAATAGGAAAAACTTGAGACAAATCCGTGTGCTAGTTGGTAAAATGCTTATCCTCCAACACAGGGAGTTGCCGTTCGAGTACCGTTTGATACCCAATTGAAAAAAAATCAATCTATTTTTTACTTAAGTATTGTATTACCATTTCTAGTTAGTTGGAAAAGATTGCCATATGTCGATCAAACCTCCAGGTTAAGTATATACAACGAAAGTTTAACACAACTCAGTTTTGTGTTATAATATTTAAATTTGTCTTGGACTCTCCGATTTGTGTAGAGAGGGTCAACAACCAATTCCCCACATCGGAAGAAAGTAAATACAGCTTACACAGTCTTCCAAATATGCATATTAATGGATACACGTATCTATGGCATTTGTGGGAGGGAGTCCACATACAGAATCGAGCTGTTATCGTAGGGAAGACTGAATGACACGCATGAATGAACAGTTATATTTTGTTTATGTATCGAGAAGATTCTAGACTACGAGGTCAGCCAATCGATGATTCGCTCTACAAAATACCTAAACGAAATTTAGACTATTTAAATGCTCTCAAAATTTACGATAATCAAATATAAACAATGATCAAGTAATTGACATAACATTTTTGAGCAATGATTGTATTGCATTGTATTTTTTTTATATCATTACAATCTGGCAAGTTTATTGGCAGTTAACAATCTCTTCAAATCTAGCAGAAATATTTTTAAAAGGCTAGAAAGGGAAAACCAGACTTGAATTCTTTTTTTAAAAATGTGTGTTTCCCCCTTGAGGATACTCGGCTCTCTAAACGGCGCTATAAAAATTGTCATTATATTATTAATGGAAATCGAACCCGCGACTATCGAGCTAAAATACGTCTTACCTAGTTAGTCACGAAGGTCGTCATATTGAATTTATTGTATAGCACATTTGTGATACAAGACAAACACAATTTACACATTACACAAAGTTATGGTTATTGAAAGGGATGAATGGAAAATAAATGCGATATTTTCAATAGGTAACAAAGTTAATGAACCACTAAAAGATTTATATTCAAATCGAGATTTGCCCAAAACAGTGTCAACATTGATGGTAGGGAGTGAATCATGGACGTCGAAAGTGAATGAAAAAGAGTTAATGCGGCGGGAATGCGTACATTGAGGAGAATATATAGGAATATGTGGATGTCGATGTATGATAAAAAAAATATTATTAACAATGCATGTGAGTTAAGACTGATTTGTTAAGTAGGGGTTAAGAAAATACATGAACTGATGAATGCAAAAGACTAACTTCAATTAATAATAAAATCGTGAGTGGAAATTGTGGTAGCGGATAATCAAAACTCTATGGTTGAACCGAGTGTAAAAGTTTTTGAAAGAACCAAAAGTAAGGAGTAAGTTAGTGAAACAGAAAGAACTGTGTGAGAAGTTCCATGCTTGGAGGAGATGAAGTATACCGTAACAGCAATGCTTAAATCTCTATTCTCTTTACCTCTTCAACTTCGAAATGGCGTGATGGCCTGTATGTTTGTCTATATCGCTTAAAATGTTATCAAGAAGAGAATTTAAAAATATATTTATAGTGCAAAACAGAGAATATTTTCATTACAATCGTACTGTATTGCATTATTGTGCATTGGTGGTTACTGTAATGCAAATATCCATCTTATCTGACAAATTCAGCGAGAGTTCCAATGTGTGTCACAACAAGACGTAATACTACTCCACATTACTCGTAGTTGTGATGCAATGCGGGAACTCTACGACATCCACCACAAATCAGAGACATCACATCTTGCATTCATAATTCATCTTCCAAATTTTATTTTTAATTTAAATTAATTTTCTTCAGAGTATTGATCATAGTATTGCTTAAGTGAGAAACACCGTAAGTCACTTTACAGTCAAAAGATTATAAAACTTTAATGAAGAAAAAAAAAATTGGTGATGCATAAATAAATATAAAATAAAAAAAAACATAGTTTAAAATAAACGTACTAATAGATTTTTTTTAATTTAAGAATTTGATTGCATTCCTATATAAATATTTTCTACTAAAATTTTATGGTAAATACATATTTATTTTTCCAGACATTAACTTCCACCACCTTCAAATGATTTGTTTATTTTACTTTTAAGCGCTTTTTAAGTAAATTTAGAAACAGTCTTATACCAATATGGAATTAAAACATCAATATTAAAGGATACGTCGTTTCCCCCACTAAATCACCGACACTCATAAAGCTGCCTAATAAATAATTTATATGTTTCTTTACGTTACTTTTTAATGAGATATATTAAAAAAAATAGAAAAGAAATAAGTTACTAAATAAATAAACGTACAATTTAAGCACAACAAATCAATTCATTAATACTAAAATAATGTTCATCATGAATTAAAAAAAATCGAGTTAAAACATTTTTTAATACGAATGGAAAGTTTTTTTAAACTATAATGGTATTAATACTAGTATAAAAAAGTTATATCGGTATATAGAATACAGTTTTTTAGTTTTTTATATGCACAATTACATAAATATTTAAAATTTAAATCTCTTTAGTATAGAATAATGTAAAAACATTTTCAGGATAGAAGAGTGGTCTCATTCCATTATCATGAATTTCATATTTTTGCCCTACATACTAACAACACTCAGCTGAACACTCATACGAGTACTTTGCATTCACATCCTTAGCCATATTTAAATCTTAAATTATCTATCAGACGCATCGTAATCTCAACAACATTAACTTTTTTTGGCAGCAGTTATTTAATAAATGTCTATGATATATCGAGTTCGTTCTTGTCATTTTTCGTAAAAAGTTGTAATTGTTGCCTAATTTTGGTGTTAAATTTATTTTTTGACAAATTCATGTTTTTTTATAAAATTTGTTCTCGTATTTATAAAGATTTTTAAAATAGCAGTGCGTTTAGGAATTGTAATTTGTTTTTTGGATTTCAAAATATTTCTATTTGCAGTATCTAACCAATTTAGTATAAACACGAGTAAATTACGGTATTTCCCTATCGATGTAGGCAGAGAGGACACACTGCCAGATTTTCCTATCATGACACACATCCGTCGACTTTTTACGGTTCCTTCTATCAAAATATTATTCACTTAATGTAACCATGCTTTTCTTGATCTTCCTCTAGCACGCATTCTACCCACATTTGCATTATATATTTGTTTCGTTCGGTTTTCTTCATTCACTCATTCAACATGTTTAAACCATCTTAAAGTGCTCTAATTCATCCTATTCAACACATCAGCCTTTCTGCAAGTTTCCATCCATCCCAAATCACTTCATTCCGTATTGTGTCATACATTATCATCTCCTTTATTCTTCTCAGCGCACGCGTTTCGTTTCACTCCTCATCACGTTTCACTCTCATAATTCAATGTTTGTATTCAAATACTTTTGTGGTATGCCATCTAAGAAAATTTGGATACTGTTCGGTTCAAGTATATACGAGCATGTTTATAATAAAGGCTCCATTGCTTTTTTTCTTATCGCTACACGCAGTTCAATATCTCGAGTAACTTTTTTTCACCGTCATCTGAGAAAATACTACATAAATAGCAGAATTCCTCAACTTGATCCAATCTTTCATTTCAATATATTGTATTTAGTTACTAAAATAAAAATATAACCAGTTTTTTAACATACACGTATGTGTGTAAAATATATAACCCTGAAAAAATATTTTCGGAAACGAAAATTTAAAAATATGTCCGGAATAAGATTAGTTTCGATTAAAATTGAAAAAAAACTGGATCTCAGCTAAATGTGAACAGTTTACGTCGGAGGCAAATGACTCGACTACTTTTAGTTTCATCGTCCGTCCTTGTAGTCCTTTTAATATAAACGTTTAGTAACATTTGAGTCACTCATTGCATTTCTGTTTTATTTTGTTGCTATGTCATTTGGTATCATATCATTGATTTAAGATTATTGAGTTAAGACTATAAAATGCAGGAAAATTCCCAAATATAGGTCGATTTGATACCCAATCCCTTACGATCGAGTATAATTATCAGTTATTCTGCGGATGGAAGATGAATTTGTTTGTATTTGTTTATTATACGCAAGCTGTTGCACTTCAGCAAGCACATAGTCTTGACATATCGAACATAAAATTCCAATGGCAAGGAGATGAAAATTCCAAGACGATCTTATCTTTAATAATTAGCTGCAACCTGCCGTTAAGCAAAGATTTTTTCCTAATGCTATTTTAGGTTGTTTTACAGCGCTATAAAATTTAAGATAGGAAACAGAAACGCTAAAATTCAGATGTAAAATGGCCTAAAAGTAAAACCAGTCCAGAAGTGAATCCACCAGAAATCTAATCTGGGGCTCCCATTTACATAGCATAAATACTAACCCTTAAACCACCGCCGCCGACGATCAATCTACATACGAGTATTTAAACAACAATAAATTGATGAATGTATAAAACGTATGAAAATGTCATCATTGTTGCTGGGCCTGATAGTCGAGGATCCCCTCACCATTCCAACATCAAGTCAGTTAGAAATCGAAACTGTGCCATGGATTTTTTTAAAGTGAGTATACCGTTGCGCACCAGCAAACTCATCTACCACACCGCTGTACTGGATCCGATGGCAAATTGAAGTTAGACGATCGGAGCCCATCGACATCGGTTCGCTCTTTTTTCCTTTTTTTTAAAGAAAATTTATGATCGAAGTCACAGGTATCCTTATACCCCCAAACACTTGGCGGGAAGAATGTCTGTGTCATTTGATGGAAATAGCATACCGGAGTCGAACCGGCGACTTTGGGCACGGAAGTTAAATCCATTACCGTGCGCTCTTGCACCTCTATGGGAATATACAAATGGTAAAAATACTTGAGCGATTAAAGATTTACAAAAATCATCTATAAGAGAAGTACATAAGTTTAGGAAGAACTAAGTAAACGTGTTACGACCAAATTAATCCAGTTCTGAAAGACGGAAGAGTTTAAATCATGTTTAAAAGGAGATTATATCATACATGACGAGGTGTGTAGGTGAGGCAGAAGGGAAAAAATGTGTGCCAGGATAGAATATAGTGGAGATCTCCTTATTTGGCTTGCCTCATTAGGGACACGGCGTGAAGGTGACTTGTATTACTGGTATATTCCCCTCATATTGTACACAATATAATCTGGTAAGTTTATTATCATTAAAATTCAATAAAAGAAATTTAGAATTTAAAATTAAAGTAAAATTACTGTATTTTGTAATGATAATAAAATAATCTACGTTGGTTCAAGTGTCGCAAACATCTACGTTGGTTCAAGTGTCGCAAACAAATTGATTTGAAATTTTGTCTCTTTGTGTTTAAGCCCTATAATGGGATATCTCCATTGTTTTTTTTATATTTGTGTCTAACAGATATTCCTTCAGAGAGAAGTAGAATTTTAAGGACAATTTCGTCTCCATCGAATAAAATTATTGTTCCGAATAGATCCAATACGTATGACATGATGGGGCTTTTGCCATTTCTGATCTTGTGGCGTGGATAGTCTTTCTTAAGTGTTAGAGACATGGATGGTACGTACAGCTTAAGGAAACATTTGAAGAGACCCATTTGTGAGAGGTTTTATCAAAATTTATGATTTTATATGAACACTAAAGACATATGATACATTACACTATAACTAAAACCGAATGTATTATTATCGCATATCCGAAGATATAAAAATATTTCATTGTAGTCCTTCTTCCATTGGTGAGTTTTTTTTTTTTACCAAATATGTTTTTTAAACATATGTTAATGCAGAAAGTACTTCATCTAATCTTTATATTCAACTTTTTGATTTGTCAACGATAGTGGGTTCAAATCCCGAGTTAGAGCGCCCTTAAGAAGAGTCAGCCCTTTAAACGGCGATTTATTAATTTTCGTTACTTTTCACTACTTTCCTATTTTTATATTCAACTTATATTTATAATGTAATACTTTTAATTTGTATGTATTAGTGGTTTTAAATCCCGAGTAGGGGCACCCTCGAGGAGATTCTGTTATTTAAATGGCGCTTTATAAATTTTATTTTATTATAATTGTCCAGATAATTGTTCTTTCCTATCTTTATATTCAAATTTTATTTATTTATTTATTTTTAATTTGTCAACAATGGTAAAATTGTTGAAAAGCATTTCATATCTTTTTGTGAAAAGAGCTCATTTAAATGACGTTACTTACACACATATATCCTATCTTAGGATATATACGGTAGACGAAGGACATGAAAATAAATATGATTTTGTGGGCAATTCGATTTCTTCGCTCTATAACCAAAGGACACAAATACTTTTATTTTCACCTGTCGGCCTTGAGATATTGTGTTTCAACACGGACGTTTGATCCTCGTTAGTGTGATTTATTTGATACTAGAGTAAGTTTTAATTTTCAATATAATAAATAATATCTATCAAAGAGCTATGTGGATTTTTGTTTCAAGTTATATTTTATTGTTCACCAATAACATTTAAAGGTTTTGTGTCATAAAGCATCGAAACCAGCTAATCAAATGAAACTTTGTCAACACACAAGGCACAGTGTGATCTTAATATATTGTGAGCTATTGAATGAAAAATTAAATACTAAAACGACAAAAATAGCTTAAGATATCATAAAGAATCAATATATCTCATCGTAAATGTTCAGCACCTCTCCGATCATCGACTTGCACTACGCTCAATTCTTCATATCGTCCTTTAGTGTCCATCTCATTAGACTCTGAAACCAGTTACCGGCTGCCGTAAAACTCTCACCCTGGTTCGCTTGCTTAAAACATATTACAACTCTGGTCAAAGACGAAATGTATTTCTCCCTTTTTTCATTTATTTTTTTATGTACTTTAAGCATATTTAATTTGTTTTTCAAAATGACGTAATATTTTACTGATACTTACCTTTGCGCCTTTTATTTATTGTTGGTTGGAAGAGATTAGTGTATGATAATAAATGTACAGTAAGTATATTTTACAATAAACTGACTTTATAAACAAATACATAATTACGACATTTCATGACGTAGGATGATAGTGGGTTCCTTCATTCCTATTTACTTGAAATATATTATATCCATTACTTGTGTGGCAGACGGTACAGCTTAAAAACAACACTACACAGACATCAATATAGATGTCATTATACTCAGTCACCTGTCTTATCTCAGGGGCTTAGTAGCCTGCAGCATCAGTTTTACCTAGACGGGCGTAGTCCAATGATAAGGTATCCAACAGTAACCATTAAATATTCGTAAAGAAGACGATATTCATAATTTATTTCAAAAACCATATATGATATATGAATCAAGATTCATTTAACTTATTTTTAATACTCATAATAAAATAATATTTTAGGTTTTATAATAGAACTCAATCTGATATAAATTAATGTACCATATATTAATTTACTACTATTTTTTTCCGGAAACAATATTATTAAGGTTAAACAAATCTTGGCAACTGTACAAAAATAAATTAAAACGAGGGAATTTCCATGTATTCGACGATTCTCACAGAGAAAGTATTGAAAAAGTAGTATAATGATTAAGATGTTTTCTAGGTAAAGAATCAACGGATGAACAAATGCAAATTTTTAGGTTGATATATCTTAGAAAAGCTAGAAAAAGAGAAATAGCCTTGTATATTTTTAGTTAATAGTAACAGTATTTTTTAATGTCCATTGAAACGTCCAATTATATAAATCAGTAAAGCAACATACAAACAAGGATATATCTTTACATATACAATGAAATTGTTGAATGGGTCCAAAAGTATAAATATCTGTGATGCTGGCTGAATGATTAATGAGAACAGTCCAAGAGATCAAAGTAAGATTGAAGATGACATGAAGCTGCTTCATCAAAATACAGGATCTCCAATGCAACGAGGATTTCAATTCCGACTTTAGCTTGCGAATTTCGCATTGCTTTATATTTTCTCTAAGGTGTTGAAATATGGACACTTACTGAGCCGCCACAAAAAACTAGAAGCTTTTGAAATGTAGCGCTTTCGAAAAACTCTGAGAGTAACGGATCAACAAAGTCTGTAATAATGACAACTTGAATCGGAAGAATAAAGATAGAGAAGTATAATCCACCATCAAATGGAGAAAGGAATATTAACATGGGTATATAATGCGAGAAGAAAAATGTGAAATCGATCAGCTGATTTTGCCTGCAAAATCAGCCTTGAATTCTCTCCTGAGAGAATTCAGGACAGAAGAAGGGCTAAAACAATATGTATCTTCTGATTGAAGAACTTGTTGAGTAGTTATAATGTGGTACCGTATCTTTATTCAGAGCATCTCTCTCAAAGGCCATGATAGCAATAATGATTGCCCACCTCTGAAGAGGAGAGGGACTCGAAAAAAGAAGAATACATAAAACTTTGTTACAAAGTGGAACAATGAAAACAAATGCGATTAGTTTTTTGAAAGAAAGTTCGACATTTAACAATGTTAAAGAGTCATGTGTCGAAAAACAACTAATTTCTTGGCGTTTGTGTGTAGGTAGCGTCAATAAGAAACATTTAAAGACCTGTTTTATCCGATTGATTTATAATGATTATTTTTTCCTGGTTTATCACATTAGATTTTGACAATTTTACGTTCCGATCTTTGATTTTAGTATTCTACATAAATATAAGGCAAATCTTACACGACATTAAAACTTTGAGACTATTTTTTTACTTACTATATAGTATACGTGTATATTATATATAACATTTAAATGTCAATGTGAAATTTATATTTGCCGTGCGGATAATTACTATTATTTTTTTGGATTAGGCAATTCACTCTATGCTATAAATTTATTAACATTGTACCTACACATAAATTTATAGGATTTCAACGGTACCATAAATTATGTTGTAATTATCATTATATAATATATCTGAACAGAAGCCACTCAGAAAGAAGTTTACGCGACTGAAATACAAATTGTAATTATCATTATATAATATATCTGAACAGAAGCCACTCAGAAAGAAGTTTACGCGACTGAAATACAAATTGTAATTATCATTATATAATATATCTGAACAGAAGCCACTCAGAAAGAAGTTTACGCGACTGAAATACAAATTGTAATTATCATTATATAATATATCTGAACAGAAGCCACTCAGAAAGAAGTTTACGCGACTGAAATACAAATTGTAATTATCATTATATAATATATCTGAACAGAAGCCACTCAGAAAGAAGTTTACGCGACTGAAATACAAATTGTAATTATCATTATATAATATATCTGAACAGAAGCCACTCAGAAAGAAGTTTACGCGACTGAAATACAAATTGTAATTATCATTATATAATATATCTGAACAGAAGCCACTCAGAAAGAAGTTTACGCGACTGAAATACAAATTGTAATTATCATTATATAATATATCTGAACAGAAGCCACTCAGAAAGAAGTTTACGCGACTGAAATACAAATTGTAATTATCATTATATAATATATCTGAACAGAAGCCACTCAGAAAGAAGTTTACGCGACTGAAATACAAATTGTAATTATCATTATATAATATATCTGAACAGAAGCCACTCAGAAAGAAGTTTACGCGACTGAAATACAAATTGTAATTATCATTATATAATATATCTGAACAGAAGCCACTCAGAAAGAAGTTTACGCGACTGAAATACAAATTGTAATTATCATTATATAATATATCTGAACAGAAGCCACTCAGAAAGAAGTTTACGCGACTGAAATACAAATTGTAATTATCATTATATAATATATCTGAACAGAAGCCACTCAGAAAGAAGTTTACGCGACTGAAATACAAATTGTAATTATCATTATATAATATATCTGAACAGAAGCCACTCAGAAAGAAGTTTACGCGACTGAAATACAAATTGTAATTATCATTATATAATATATCTGAACAGAAGCCACTCAGAAAGAAGTTTACGCGACTGAAATACAAATTGTAATTATCATTATAAAATATATCTGAACAGAAGCCACTCAGAAAGAAGTTTACGCGACTGAAATACAAATTGTAATTATCATTATATAATATATCTGAACAGAAGCCACTCAGAAAGAAGTTTACGCGACTGAAATACAAATTGTAATTATCATTATATAATATATCTGAACAGAAGCCACTCAGAAAGAAGTTTACGCGACTGAAATACAAATTGTAATTATCATTATATAATATATCTGAACAGAAGCCACTCAGAAAGAAGTTTACGCGACTGAAATACAAATTGTAATTATCATTATATAATATATCTGAACAGAAGCCACTCAGAAAGAAGTTTACGCGACTGAAATACAAATTGTAATTATCATTATATAATATATCTGAACAGAAGCCACTCAGAAAGAAGTTTACGCGACTGAAATACAAATTGTAATTATCATTATAAAATATATCTGAACAGAAGCCACTCAGAAAGAAGTTTACGCGACTGAAATACAAATTGTAATTATCATTATATAATATATCTGAACAGAAGCCACTCAGAAAGAAGTTTACGCGACTGAAATACAAATTGTAATTATCATTATATAATATATCTGAACAGAAGCCACTCAGAAAGAAGTTTACGCGACTGAAATACAAATTGTAATTATCATTATATAATATATTAGGTCCTTACATATGAAATTGGCGTTTTGCCGTACTGGCAACTTTGATCTCAAATATCTTCTCTTTGGTTAGGAATTTCAAATTCAAATTTATACAGCTATTTACTCAAGTATTTGTGTTTCGAAAATTATAATTCATTTGTTTTTTCCTCAATTGTTTTTTTTCTTTTCGTCACTCAGTTTACAAAATGGAAAACTTGAAATATCGCGTTATTTACGAGTACGAGTTCCACCGTGGCACCAGTGCTGCAGAAACGGCTCGAAGGATTAATGATGTGTATGGCGACGGTGCCGCAAAAGAAAACACAGTGCGTTTTTGGTTCCAACGTTTTCGTTCTGGAAATTTCGACCTGCAGAAAAAGCCCCGTGGACGGCCGGAGACCAAAGTTGATAATGAAGAATTGAAGGCTATTGTGGAAGTGGACCCATCGCAAACCACGTCCGAGTTAGCTGCAGGCTGCGGTGTTAGTGATAAAACTGTTTTAATCCACTTGAAGCAAATTGGGAAGGTGAAAAAGCTTGAAAGGTGGGTACCTCACGAATTGAGTGAAGCAAATCAACAAACGCGCGTTGACTGCTGCGTTGCATTACTCAACCGGCACAATAATGAAGGGATTTTGAATCGAATCATTACCTGTGATGAAAAGTGGATCCTGTATGATAATCGGAAGCGCTCATCGCAATGGCTGAACCCTGCCGAACCAGCCAAACCATGCCCCAAGCGAAAATTGACTCCAAAAAAGTTACTTGTGAGCGTTTGGTGGACTAGTGCTGGTGTCGTTCACTACAGCTTTCTTAAATCTGGCCAGACGATTACGGCAGATGTCTATTGTCAGCAACTGCAAACCATGATGGAAAAGCTAGCTGCTAAACAACCGAGGCTGGTTAATCGCTCTAGGCCACTGCTGCTTCATGATAACGCTAGACCACACACTGCACAACAGACGGCTACCAAATTAGAAGAGCTTCAATTGGAATGTCTAAGACATCCACCGTACTCTCCGGACCTTGCCCCAACAGATTACTATTTTTTTCGAAATTTGGATAACTTCTTGCAAGGGAAAAAATTCAACTCCGATGGGGCAGTCCAAACCGACTTCAAAGATTTTATTGATTCCCGTCCGAATGGTTTTTTTAGTAAAGGGATCGATGAACTACCTATGAGATGGCAAAAGTGCATAGATAGCAATGGTACATACTTTGATTAAATAAATATATTATATTAAAAAAAAATCAACTTTATGTTCCTCCCAAACAAAACGCCAATTTCATATGTAAGGACCTAATATCTGAACAGAAGCCACTCAGAAAGAAGTTTACGCGACTGAAATACAAATTGTAATTATCATTATATAATATATCTGAACAGAAGCCACTCAGAAAGAAGTTTACGCGACTGAAATACAAATTTTAATTATCATTATATAATATATCTGAACAGAAGCCACTCAGAAAGAAGTTTACGCGACTGAAATACAAATTGTAATTATCATTATATAATATATCTGAACAGAAGCCACTCAGAAAGAAGTTTACGCGACTGAAATACAAATTGTAATTATCATTATATAATATATCTGAACAGAAGCCACTCAGAAAGAAGTTTACGCGACTGAAATACAAATTGTAATTATCATTATAAAATATATCTGAACAGAAGCCACTCAGAAAGAAGTTTACGCGACTGAAATACAAATTGTAATTATCATTATATAATATATCTGAACAGAAGCCACTCAGAAAGAAGTTTACGCGACTGAAATACAAATTGTAATTATCATTATATAATATATCTGAACAGAAGCCACTCAGAAAGAAGTTTACGCGACTGAAATACAAATTGTAATTATCATTATATAATATATCTGAACAGAAGCCACTCAGAAAGAAGTTTACGCGACTGAAATACAAATTGTAATTATCATTATATAATATATCTGAACAGAAGCCACTCAGAAAGAAGTTTACGCGACTGAAATACAAATTGTAATTATCATTATATAATATATCTGAACAGAAGCCACTCAGAAAGAAGTTTACGCGACTGAAATACAAATTGTAATTATCATTATATAATATATCTGAACAGAAGCCACTCAGAAAGAAGTTTACGCGACTGAAATACAAATTAATGAATACCCATATTTAGAATATTTAACAATAAATTACTTTGTTATTCCACTAATTATATTAATCCCCGATACACGTGTTTCTAGTTCCTATCCAGAAGCCCATTACCCGTGAAAAGTATTATAGAAAACACAATACAAAGGGAGGGTGGGAGGTGGGGTCAGGTACTTGACATTGGTTACATGGAAGATGACCATGTAAGTCAATATGGGATAAGTATATCGTGTTGCATATGCAGCAAGGATAGCTAGAAGTATTTGCAGCTTGTCTGCGTATTCTTTCTCCATTGGGTTTCTGATAACTATTACTAGTTTAATGCCATTTGGCTTGATTAGCTGTTGTTTGCTCCCAGTTGTGCTGAGCATTAATTTTTTGAGCGTTTCATACAATACACACTAACATCACTGTGCACCATACAATACACACTAACATCACTGTGCACCATACAATATACATTAACATCACTGTGCACCATACAATACACACTAACATCACTGTGCACCATACAATACACACTAACATCACTGTGCACCATACAATACACACTAACATTACTGTGCACCATACAATACACACTAACATCTCTGTGCACCATACTATCTTCTGTCTTTTGTAAGTTCGCAAAAGACGACATTTCTTAAATACTGAATTAAACTTGATAAATAAAGTGCTAAAAATTGTAATATTGTATGGGATTTTTAAATTTGGACCCACCTACTCCTTTTCTCTTACATATGACGATCTCCGTAGCCTACTTGGTAGTAATACACCTGTCTTCCAGCCGGGGGATTTTTGATTAGTTTACCCAGTGGAAAAGTGCTTTAATCAGATTTTCCCTTTGGTTCTCTATAACACCTGATTGATCAGAACATATTGTCATATGGCGATAATCCAGCTATATTTCAAAACAAAAATGTACTACAATACTATAATACAATATGATCACGAACGTCACTCCATTTTCAATTTACTTCTTTTGTGTAGGTTTTACATCTACCTATACTTAATATGTAGATGTAAGACCTATACACCTTTTGTATGTGTAACCTATAACCTTTTGTGTATGTTTACTTCTTATTATATTTGTTGCAAACAGTACAATGTAATAGTGATTAAAACACATTGAATCTCGACACAACAAAACTGATTTTCTCTTTCTGATTTTCTGTTTTCCTCAGTATTTTTATTATTCCAAATAAGATGATTATTTCATTTATGTTTTTATACATAAATTTCTCCTTATTATCATGCACTTCTATTTTAATCTAATTATTTGGCCGGCAACTAGAAGTTTCCAGAAAAAAATATATGAAAGAAAAGTATTAAATAATATCCTAGAGCGAAGGACCCGAATATATCGTCAAAAAGAAATTAGAATTTTGATAAAGCAGTAAAACAACAAAAAATACAACAATATTATTTCACGACAAATGACAGATGACGACATATGTACGTGTCCCATTTGGTAAAACGTCTTTCTTCCAGCTTGGTGGTTGTGAATCTTGATGGTTGTACTAATCTTCAGTAAACGCTTCTCTAAGGTAATACGACCCTCAGATTATATTATACACAACAAAATTGTAATACAAGACAATATTTCAAGTGCCTTAAAAAGTGCAAATTAATAATGCGTCAACCTTTACGTGATGTAACGATAGTATAAATTGCAAAAAATACTCGTATATACAAATAATAAGTACTCACAAAGCAAAAATAAAAAATAAGTACTGGTTCCAATATGAAGCCGGAACTGGTGCGATATCAAAGGATAATAACTCTTGTCATTCTCCATGTATAAAATTCATATAACGAGGGCGTATACTCTGAATTGATTATTCATACTTAAGTGAAATGATTTATTATTGTAATTTTATGTCCGTAAAGATATTTCTTTCAGTTAATTGTGTTTTATTTTAGGAAAGATAAGATTAAAAGATGTTGACTTATTTCAAAGTGTGCAATGAAACATATCAGTGTTGCCAAAGAGATGTTGACTTATTTCAAAGTGTGCAATGAAACCTATTAATGTTGAAGAAAAAATAAACGAGGATATAATTATATATTATAGTTTCAATAGAAGTTCGCGATTGATATTGAAATATTTAATTTTAATATTTTATAAATTGTACACGTGGCGTTAATTCCCACAAATTAGTATGAAGGTATTTTGATACTTCTTGTACTCGTACTGTCGTTTCTGTAATGATGAACCCATAGCCTGGACTAGGCATGCCAATACTTTTATCTTGGCGGGTCATACACGTATTGTACTCGTATGACAGAAGGCGTTGCGGGTTACTGGCATGAAAATAAAAGTTCTACATTTTAGTGCAACTATTGACATTTTAATTATCTATTAAATTTCTAATTATTGTATAATGAAATAAATCAATTACAAATATCTATATGTATGTATGTATGTATGTATGTATGTATGTGTGTATGTATGTATGTGTGTATGTGTGTGTGTGTATGTATGTATGTATGTATGTATGTATGCATGCATGTATGTATGTATGGTTGTATGTATGTATGTATGTATGTATGTATGCATGCATGCATGTATGTATGTATGTATGTATGTATGTATGTATGTATGTACTTGTATGTATGTATGTACGCATGTATGTACGTATGTATGTACGTACGTACGTATGTATGTATCATTACTTTTGAAGATGTTGTTCAAACGTCCAAATGAGCTCCACGCTAGTTTTGTCCGTGCTATTTCCTCCGATATGCCACCTACAAAGCAAATAAGTTGGCCTAGATATACATATTCCTGGACAAGTTCTAGCGGCTTTCCATCTACGTTTATTGGTTTTGGGGTAGCAAAGCCGTTCATCATATATTTGGTTTTTGAAATATTCATTTTTAAACCAACTTCCTTGCTGACCTCTGCCAATTCTTGCAGTTGGTGCTGAAGATCATTCGAGTGTTGTGAGAATATAACGATATCGTCTGCAAATCTCAAATGGCTCAGGTATTTTCCATCAATCACCATGCCTTTATTTTCCCATTCTGGTTTTTTAAATATGCATTCAAGTGTAGCTGTGAATAATTTTGGGGAAATAGTGTCTCCTTGACGAACTCCCTTACCGATTCGGAAGGTTTCCGAGGATTTGTGGAGATGTATTTTTGCTGTTGCATCCTTATAGATGTTATTGAACAACTGAATGTATGCTCTGTCAATGCCTTGTGTCTTTAGAGCTTCTAGTATGGCAGCTTTTTTGACTGAGTCAAATGCTTTTTCGTAGTCCACAAAAGCTAGGTACAGAGGGAGTTCGTATTCCTCACATCGTTCTATTATTTCCCGCAGCACCTGAATATGATCCATGGTACTGAAACCCTTCCTGAATCCAGCTTATTCTCGTGGTTGGTTCGTGTCAAAAGTACTCGAGAGTCGGTTAGTTAAGATCTTGGTAAAAATTTTGTATTGGGTAGGTAGCATGCTAATTGGACGGTAGTTCTTAAGATCCTCTTGATCGCCTTTCTTATGGAGAAGTATTACAGTTGCAGATTTCCAATCTTCTGGAATGTCTTGAAGGCATTTGTTGAAAAGTGTTGATAAGATGGTATCCACTTCTCGGAAAAGCATTGAGCGTTTGTCCCGCGTGTTAGCGGCGGCTCATAAATGGTGAGTGTTGGCAACTCGACGTATTTGGGTAATAGTCGCATACACCATCTCAAATGGATATCCAGGTTCATTAGTTTAATCCGATACTTGGCCATTAACGGCCAATGATAGCGGATGCAGCCCTAGTTAGTTGGGTCACTCTGGTTCCACGTCTGACGACCATCGGTGGATAAAACATATACAGTCAAACAAACCAAAGATTCAAGAAGACTCAAATATTATTTTCAAAAAAAATATATATTGAAAACTTCACAGAACTGTTTTTTAAGGTAAGCTAAAAAAATATCAATGTACACATACGAGTATATATAATTCATTACGAGTAACGAAACACGGCGCGCGTTCATAATTTTTGGTGTGCTTGCAGAGGTAGTTAGTTAATAAATTCTGAGAAATTTTACTGATAGTAAAATTCTAGAGACGTTTCCACAAAGGCATATAACTAAATAAAGTTTTTATAGCAAAGAATAAGAAACTAAGAAACAAGTGCTTGCTTACAGGAATTTTGCCCACTTCATTACTAGGTTACGCTTATGTAGTTATTATCGTGTGACATCACGTTGCATGCGTACGCGGGCTACAAAAAAATGACCTCGCCTGTCGGATCTGGCCTGCAGGCCAAAGTTTGGCTATGTCTGGCCTAGATGGTAAGACGCTGATTTTCTATCCGAAGGTTTCGGGGAATAAACAAGGGCCCCAGTCCAGTTAAATAGTTCGTCTGGTAAAAATACTCGCATTTACTAGACGTGTGCGAGTGTTGTTGACTCCACGTGCGGTACTATTTTCAATAAGTACGATGGCGAACTAAAATTCACTTGTCTACTTGCTTACTCCATTGGTTCTTAACCCGAAAGGTCGATTATTGGGGATGAAGATAATAATGTCTTCCGGCCTCGTCCTTCAGCATTTCCGCATAAAAATCGGGTATGTTGAGAGGCATCACATGAATAGATGGAATAAAGTTTCTTTGCTTTTTGTTCCTTAAGTCTGGTAATCTTCAATTACCTAAAATACTGATAAGGATTAAATCCTCATTTGAGGGTGAAGAAAAGTAATGAGAACATTTTGAAAACATTTAATTCATCATCTACGGAGTTTTGATATTTTCGCAACTTCTATAATATTCAATGGAGGTGGCCAAATACTCTGGCTTAACTACAAGGTTTCATCAATATAAACATTATAATCCGTTTTATTCCTGGAAAAACAAAAATATCTAAAACTTTCCTCATAGACGGAATTGTGATTTCTGAAAAAAATGTTAAGTTATTTCTCGTGTTCCGATTAGAGTTTTTACTGGAATGGATATGGTCTACTCATATTTATAAAATAAATTCACTTTTCGATATTGCAATTTAAACGTATAGAAGAAAAAAATATTTTTAAAACTGATGATTACTGAAAATATTTTTTTTTAAAACAAAAATCATAATTCTAAGAAATTGAAGTAGCGCTCGTTTGCTGGAATCACCTCGATATACCATGATGACCTCTGTGACCTAGTAGGTAGGACGCTTGACTTACATCCAGAGATTTCGGACTCGATTCCCCTGGTAACCAAAAAAAATGAGCTCGCAGTCTGATAGAGTTCGTCTGGTACGAATACTTATGAGCACTAGACGTGTGCGAGTATTGTTGCTCAGGTGTTCAGGTGTGGTAGTATTGCCAGAATGTGACATGACGAACAGCGAGTCTGTGTTTATTCCAGTGATTGTAAATCGAAAGGCGCTATTACTCGTAACGGAGTCGAATAAAATATTGTCTTCCAGCCACGCTCTTCGATATATCTGTATTGCCAACTCACATATGTTGATGGGTAGTAATCAATTGAATGAATAAACTTTAAAAAAATGAATACCTGCATCGAAAAAAAGGTAATTATAAGTTTTGTTCCTCATTTCGGCGGATTGTTTATTAAAAAAAAAGTTAATAATGTTATATCTAGTTACAAAGTCGAGAGTATTTCCAAGAAGACTACAAATATTACAGTTGAAAATGATACCTTAAATATTGAATGTTTTTCAAAATAAATACATGGTTGTTGATTAAAAGCTCAAAAATTGAATTTGTAATTTATTTTTATCAAACACTGTTTATTCCACTTTTTATGACGGTATAACCCTACCGGTTTCAAGGCTTTCACCTCATCTTCAGGGGAGCGCAAACAAGACTAAATGTTGTTCGAACTGGCACCGATATAGACGCTTCAACGGTTGGAGGCTGGGGGGTGAGGAAGGCTAGGGATAATTTCGGCCAAGAGCGGGGAGATTTTGGGGAAATAACTGTTCAACAGATGTTCCGATCGGTATACTGACTTAGAAATTTCTAGGGCCTCTAATCTGTCCAATTTATTTCCGTTGCCACTAATATGTAAGAATTTGGCATCATCGATAGAAAAAGTATGATTCTCACGGTGACAATGATTAGCCATTTCAGAATAAATTAGAGGGTTTGTTAAGGCGGATTTGTGTTCACGAAATCTCTTTTCAAAAGATCTTCCTGTCTTTCCTATATAGAAATTATCACAGTCAGCACATAAAAGTTTATACACACCACTGTTGCTAAGTATTCCATTTTTGCCTTTCCCATTAAATAAGAGTTTCCGGAGATTAAAGTTAGTGTAAAAAGCTGGCTTTATGTGACTTGGAATATTTTTGGTTATTTCATATGATATATTTTTTATAAATAGGACTTTGCTCCATTTATAGGTATGCTTATAGGTGTCGTTAAATATATAATCTTTTATAAGTTTCTTTTTTGTTTTGTTTTTTAAAAGTGAATCAATGAGGCTTCCAGGATATTATTTGTAGCAATTTTTTTTATGGTTATTAATTCCTTTTTAAAATTGTCGTCGGTTAATGGGACACTGAGCAATCTATGAAGCATACAGTTAAAGGTGGCGAATTTATGGTTATTAGGATGGTTGGAAGTTGCTGGAATTATAGAGTCTGAATAAGTATTTTTCCTTAATACTTATTCAGACTCTATCATTCCAGCAACTTCCAACCATCCTAATAACCATAAATTCGCCACCTTTAACTATATGCTTCATAGATTGCTCAGTGTCCCATTAACCGACGACAATTTTAAAAAGGAATTAATAACCATAAAAAAAATTGCTACAAATAATATCCTGGAAGCCTCATTGATTCACTTTTAAAAAACAAAACAAAAAAGAAACTTATAAAAGATTATATATTTAACGACACCTATAAGCATACCTATAAATGGAGCAAAGTCCTATTTATAAAAAATATATCATATGAAATAACCAAAAATATTCCAAGTCACATAAAGCCAGCTTTTTACACTAACTTTAATCTCCGGAAACTCTTATTTAATGGGAAAGGCAAAAATGGAATACTTAGCAACAGTGGTGTGTATAAACTTTTATGTGCTGACTGTGATAATTTCGTTATAGGAAAGACAGGAAGATCTTTTGAAAAGAGATTTCGTGAACACAAATCCGCCTTAACAAATCCTCTAATTTATTCTGAAATGGCTAATCATTGTCACCATGAGAATCATACTTTTTCTATCGATGATGCCAAATTCTTACATATTAGTGGCAACGGAAATAAATTGGACAGATTAGAGGCCCTAGAAATTTCTAAGTCAGTATACCGATCGGAACATCTGTTGAACAGTTATTCCCCAAAATCTCCCCGCTCTTGGCCGAAATTATCCCTAGCCTTCCTCACCCCCCAACCTCCAACCGTTGAAGCGTCTATATCGGTGCCAGTTCGAACAGCATTTAGTCTTGTTTGCGCTCCCCTGAAGATGAGGTGAAAGCCTTGAAACCGGTAGGGTTATACCGTCATAAAAAGCGGAATAAACAGTGTTTGATAAAAATAAATTACAATGTCTTTAAACCTCCACAATGTTAATGCCTTAACTATAAACAACATAAAAATTGAATTGTAGAATTACAATATTCATATTTTTGTTTTTGTCAACATTGACAAACTCATACGAGTACGTGGTCTTTCCGTCGATTCTTTTCGTGGCTGTTATCAGAGCTCTAAGGCATCTGACGCAATTGCACGTAAGACCTGCCGTAATCCGCCTCACCTTGCATTTACCTGTCCAAGTGATATGAATAAAGTTACTACATCTGATAGATAATTGCGGCTAGTCCATATTGTCCGCAGAGTTACGGAAGCTGGTGTTTCGTAAATTAATTCAATAGGTACGTGACCTGAAAATTACAAATAATCTTTTTATTGTTTCCTATTAATTTGCTAAAAGGTTATTCCTATAGATTGAATGATAAATTCTAATCCTTCGAATGGTCTAGAAATTCTTTTTACAATGTCCGGAAACTCATTAATAAAAACTGGATTTAGGTACTTTTTTATTTTAGTGAAATATAGTGTACATAAAGAAACTGGTCAATAGCCAAATAATCTTTTGCAATGGCTTAACATTATATTCCACGGATAAACGAAAGTATGGTTTTTTCTTAGTTGTAAGTGTATTTTACAAACCGTTTCTATCGCCCTTAGTTTAAAAAAATGTATCATAAGCCGGGGGAACAAGAAACCATGGAATCTCAGAGCAAATGTTTTGCCGAGTTCTTTAATCCAATGATTCAATATGACTTTTTTATAATACAATGACTCAATATGATTTTATTAAACAAATTACAATGACTATTCATATATAAAAGTGATATACGCTAATGACTTGTTCAGCGCTATGAGTAGTATTTGAGGATATCCAGGACATAGGGTTATCCAACATCGTGAATATTCATGACTTAGAATAGTTGTTTTCAAATATATTGATACAAGGTTTTCAATAAGTAACCCTCAGTATCATCTGAAGTTTTTCTAAAAAAAAATATTGTTTTTGGCAACAACACCAAAACAATCAACAACGTTATTCGTTATTGAATGGCTTGAAGTATTTTGTACAGTACGTAAGTTTTTTACAATCTTAAAAAAAAAACGCCAGCTTTCGTAATCAATTAGTAAAGTACTGAATAATAAATCTCATCGACGTATTGGATATTTGTAGTCACAGGTAAATTTCTCCAACTTGGCACATTATTTATCTTTAAAATCAAAGCGTTCCTTGGGTGCGCTATTTTATGCACATGTCCTTTATATCTTAGATTTCTAGATTGCTTTTAATACGGTTCGATTATTGTAATTTCAAAACATTCTATTCACACGTATATTTTTCTTGATCATAATAATTTCGCTAACATCTTTCATGTCCAAGTGGCCGCCACTGATAACATTTCTTCTTAAGATTAATTAATTGAGCGCGATCATAATTTATCTGTGGGTGAGTGATCTATATATCGGCATGAATGCAACTCGAGACCGGCGACATTTAGCCGAGCCGGCGACTAGCGACTAGCGACTCCACCTTCCCTCACACTGGACGGACAACCGAACAGCCTTGTTATTCTCTTACGTGGCTCTACATCAAATCATAAAAAATATTTTGTCGTTTATTTTTAACACCTTCAAGCAATATACTATAGTATATGTTATGATTCCGCTGACCGTTCCGCATCGTGAAGTTTAATATTCTCGCTAATAATATTATTGGCTATTTGTTTGCGGTTTACTTTTTTTAACTTTTCTATTCAAATTACAAAAGATTCATAGATTTTAAAATACCGTTAAGGAAACGAGAGGGATTTTATTTAAATATTGATAGTATTTCATAATGAATTTGTCGGCAGCCATAAGTCTAACGGTTAGCATGAATGCTAAGCAAGCGGATTCACTTCTGGACTTCTTTTACTTTTAGGCCATTTGCCACCTGGATTCATGTTTTTCTATAGCTTGTATACTAGATAATCTGATGGAACTTTTGTAAGCGGCATTAGTGTTCCTCAAACTATTTTATTTTCTGGTGAGCTAATAAGGAATTGCTCTTGAAGTGATCGCTATGACTGAAAAAAAAAAACGCTCTATTCAATTATCTTGAAAAAAATATTATGCAATGTTTCAACAGGGATCTACTGCAAAAAAACAAACATTTTTTGAGAATGACTTGTATTATATGATTTATAAAAATAATGTATAAAAGTAGTAAATAAGGTGAACGAAGGCTGTTAGGATCTAGAAAGAGACTATAAAATTCTGAAAGGGTTGATAATGAACAGTCTTTAAAATAGAAGAGTATGGCGAGGTGAATGGAAGTGGCAGAAGCGAAATATGTTACCCACAATAAAATTGTGCTAAACACGGTAAAACCTGGTAAGTTTCTCATAAAAATGTATTCCAACTAATATTGTAGGAGTCAAAATTTATAGTATATTGGTGTCAACTTTGATGTATGGGAGTGAAACGTGGAAATGGAAAATAATGAGAGAATGCTGTAGAAATGCGCTCATTGAGAAGAATACATGTAGTATAGATGTATTGTAGTATATGACAAAAAACGGAATGAAGAGATAAGGGATGAATGTGAACGGCTGATGTATTAAGTAAGATGAAAAAGTGCAAGCTGAGATAGTTTGGGAATGTGTCACGAATGAATGAAGAAAGACAAACAAAACAGATATATAATGCAAATGAGAGTGGAAGGTGTGTGAGAGGAAGACCAAGGAAAGTGTGATTGGATCAAGTTTAGGATATTTTGTTAGAAAGAAACGTAGAAAGTCAGAGAAATTGTAGAAGACGTATCGATGTAGAAGAGGATATGTATCGAGATAGAAAAGTCTGGCACTTTGTCCTCTCTGCCTTTTTTTTGTATTTCGTCTTTCTCAAGTAAGCTTTCTTATTAAATATGAATGCATTGCAAATGCTAATGTGGTGTAATTTTTTTCACCTTACAGTTTTGACACCCATGAAAATATTTTTGTTTGATATTTATTAGTCATTTCACTTTCATAGTATTTACAAGTAGTTACAATATATTATGTTACTGTATAACAGCTTAATCAATTAGATTTTTTTTACATTCAGGGCGGAGCATGAATCTTGCTACAAAAATAAATGTAAATAATAATGACATGATTTTTATGTAGTTGTTCAGACTCTAATGTGGCGGAAATTACACCCACATTACAGTCTGAACATAGCCATATTACAGTCTGCCACATATAACCACATTACAGTCTGAACAACTACATAAAAATCATGTCATTATTATTTAAATTTATTTTTGTAGCAAGATTCATACCCCACCCTATATTTATGTATAGGTCTCTTTCTCTAATTGAATCTAATCTTGTTTTAATGAAATCACCTCTGAGGTGAATTTGTTCACTTTTACATTTAAAAACAATAATATATATGATTATATTATAAGTGTAATTTTACTTATGTAATTCTTATTTTTGAATTAAATGAGTAAACGTTGATTTTTGCAAAAAAAAAATGACTCAGTTTATCCGTAAACTAGGTTTTAAAAAAACGTCAATAATTACGTTTAACACCATATTCATTCAATATTTTCCTTAGTTTGTATCTTATTACATGGTCATATGCTTTTTTGCAAGTTCACAATTAGATGAATAGCAACGTAATTTATTATTTAACATTATCTATATTTAAATAAAATAAAATTAGTTATTTATGATAATTTTCAGTGTTTTTATCAAAACTGACTTGCCTATCTCTCATATTTTGTCGGATAAGTCCTTCAAACTGTGAAAATAAAAAATCCAACCTAGTCCCCGAACAGTTCACGCCTAAAATTTTAACATTATAATATTTATGTAAATACTTATGTGAATACAAATCAGTTAGACTTTTTTCTAAATATAAACAATACAAAAGGATGGATTCAGAATATCAAGTCCTCGACTTGACTACAGCCAAATCAGCTCTAATAATGTGTTTGTATTCAAAATAAAAGTATTGTTAATGCTGAAAATGTCATCTGTCGTATGACATTTGTAAGAAAATACTTGGCAGAAAAGACATGCCTTTTTTATTAAGCAAATATCATGTCAAGAAAACTATAAAAAACGGAATGTAATAAACTCATTCGATAATAAAACATGTGGATTTAGTTTTTACAAAAAAATACAATTATGATTCCGAAGTCTGTAATAAGAATCAAATAAGTGATATAATTTAGAGTAATGAAAAATTTACGAACGTAATTATAATGATCGGAAAAATAAAATAAAAAAATACAGGGGAGGATTGGGTAAGATGTATTTTTACTCCTTAACTTACGCTATGATTATTGATTTTATCGCTAACTATTGATATAAGTAATATAGTTTCTTTTGACCTATCTCACGAAAACTTGATAAACTCTATTCATTACAGCCATTTCCAAAGTCGTATAGTTAAATGTATCTTAAATAAATCAAGTATTATCATTTCAATATATCGTTCTTTACTGTCCAACCGTCCTCTTATGTCTCGTGTCAAATGTTAGCGACTTGCCAATCACGGACCCGCGCTATGTTCCAGCCGTCCTCTTACATCTCGTGTCAAATGTTAGTGAATTACCAATCACGGACCCACGCTATGCTCCAGCCGTGCTCTTACATCGCGTGTCAAATGTTAGCGACTTGCCAATCACGGACCCGCGCTATGCTCCAGCCGTCCTCTTACATCTCGTGTCAAATGTTAGCGACTTGCCAATCACGGACCCGCGCTATGCACCAGCAAAGATTGCTTTTGGTCTTTCTAGTTTAGCGCTCTTTATTTTTCATATCATCTTACGCTGTTCATGCTAATAGACCTTTAAATAAGCTAATATAAGACTAAAGTTGTTCTTCCAAATCTCCATATGCTTCAAAAAGCGATTAAAAAACATTACGTCTCCTTTCAGTGATATAGCGTTTTTTTCTCGTTTTTCATCATCTTTTTTACAATCTCCATATTTTTCTTCAAGCCATAAATGATCTTATTCATTTCGTACTTGTTATTGTTGTTTGTTTGTGTTGTTTTATATATTTTTTCGCTATTGCAAAACTATAAATCTTCCATCCTTAATTTAATACTGTGTAAAAATTGTGTGGTTGGTCGGAAGAGATTACTGTTGGGCAATAAACCCACCATATTGAAAACTGTACAATAAATTATTAAGTAAATAAACATCTCATGGTATTCAACTACTAGACGAAATTTTGCGTAAGTGAGGTGCCCTCCGGGAGACGCCTTCCATTTAGATCGTCTTGCCTCCAAAGCGATAACCGTTTGTTTGGTTAAGGTATATCGAGAAAACGGAACAAGATATCTAAAAATGAATTTTTATTGTTGCTGGTACCCTTCAAGAGGCTTCTGAAGCTCACGCAATTTTTAAATGCTACATAATTATATATGCACTCTTGGTGTTAACTTTAGTCACCTTTTGGACTTACCTTACTTTAGTCACCTTTTAAAATATTTTATTGAAAATTAAACCAATTCTGTTTGACATCAAAACTTAAAAACTATACAATATATTTTTTAAAATAATGAGACATAAAAATAAAGGAATATTTTGATGGAACCTTACTTCCCAAATCTCTTCTCGAACAGTAATCCTAAAGAATAACGATGTGTTGGCAGGTCAATATTGAGATGGGATTATAAAATCTCTATGGGCATATCAACATTTTAAATAAAGAATCAGCGATGAGCTTTGAAGGACCGAGATTCGTGAAAACGAAATCTGGAAGAGGCCAATGTATTAATTAACTCAATTGTTGTTACAAAAATAAATTTATATGTTTAAAACAATAAAGTTAACATGCCCTGGTCTCCCCAATTTAACGTTATCACCTTTGTAAAACGAATCACGTAATACGTTTGTAAGTTCAAGGTCTGGTTTCATATCAAGTTTATACCAGGCTGATTGACAAAGGTTTTGTTTTTACTGACTGTTTAACAAAAATATTTATGACTTTGATCAACATCGCGAACCATTAAATTTATAAATTAATTTACTTTTCTTCTTGAAAATTTAATTGTGGGTTTACATAAAAAGGGAACAGCATTTTACATATAAAATTGACCATTCCAGAACCCTTTGAGTTTTACATTTTTATATAAAATAATTAAAAAATAATGGTTTAGAGTAGACAAAAAAAGAAATTATTACCTTTTTATTTTGATAAAAGATATTTAACCATAAGGAGGGAATAGTAGTGTATTTTTTTTCAAATTCGTATTGAATCTAATATTTTTTGCAAGGAATGTATGTTATATGGCTTGGCAATATTTATTTTGATATATTTTATATGATCGAAGTTAAGATTTCCTCGATCAAATATTCTTTGAATGCCCACGAAATAATACGTTTCCAACCATTATTAAGATCTGCTTTTGACGAATAACCCTATGCCAACCAATATAAGAAAGCTCATTCCAAACTTGTCTCCCTCAGTTTACAGGTGTTAGAGAGCTTATAGTTTCTAATGAATTAAATATTAAAAAAATAGTATTCTTCTTTCATAAACTTTTTTTTCTTCAAAGTTTGATAGCGAGAGCTTACTTCGATTTTGTGTTTAGTACATATTAAGTATTGAACGTTATCAATGTAACATTGCTTACATACAGGCGGAGAATACTTAAATTTAGGAGAAACAACTTTATTATGGTTCCTCTTTGTGATATCATTTTGAATAGTGAAAAAAATCGTTAATTTATCACTTTTTTACAAGGTATCGAACGATTAATTGAGACAATTCTTCAAAAGAATAAATTTCCTAATTCGATGACTCAAAGAAAGATGATACAACTTTCCCGCGGTATAAGAACATTATTATATATTGAGGTGGATTGGGTGATCATGAAGTTAACGTGATCCGGCCCATAACAGGCATTCGGCCCATGCAGTTCTCATCTTGAATAAGCATTTTGATTATCGATAACTTTCCGAGGGTATATTGATACGTACTGATACGTATGATATTATTTATAATCATTCTAAAAAAAAACTGAAATGTATTCAACGAAATTCACACATTTAAATATGTGTTTTTAAATAAGCAATAATAAAAATAAACAAAGAAATTTGTGATTCCTCTAAAATCAAATATTAGAATCTCAGCGACAATATGAACAAACAGTCTTAAGATAAAATGTAAAAAATACCTTTACTTCTGGGCAACTCTTCATTAGAAAGTATTTTTCATAATAAATTACAATATGTTAACTAATGAAAATAATCAATAACTCTTTTTCCATGACAAATTCCCATCCATCATGGTCACTCAGCTTCATAGCTCATTTAAATTCACAAACGACTTCTTAATGATGACGTTTGCAGTATACATTTACAGCCATCGGAAATGGTATGGCATATCTACAATATAAGTACACTTAGGATTTTCCAGACCATTGAAATAAGTAAGGAAATCATTCGACCATAGTACTCCAAACAGGAACCTGCATGTATTATCAGATATTGGTCTATTCCAATTAATTTAATTATCCTCTAGGTCATCGATAATTCATTTTTGACATTCGTGTTTGTTTTATTTTTAATAACAGGAAGAATACATTAAGACGCGATATTTTGTAACATTTCGTACGCTAGTGTGGTCTTATGTTACAACAGATCCGGTTAAAAAACAATAAAAAATGCGACAATCACCAAGATTATTTAAATGGGTGTTTTGAAAAAAAGTAAAGACTGATCGAATTTAAGATAGTTAACGTAAATATTGCTGCAAACTACAAGTAGTTTTTTTTCTCTTAAAATATGACTTTTAACCTACAATTTACGTTTCGAGTTAGATTTTTTATATTTAAAAATATACGTTCGACGAATATATAATTGGAAATAAATGTAATATGTATATTATATTTTCACGATTTAATTATTGAATTAAACTCTCGTTAGATTACCTTTATTCAAATATGTTATGTTGATAAATAAAGAAGAATTTTGGCAAACAAATGTTGTTTTAGTAGTTAGCCTAGTGACTTATTGATCGATGTGTTACAAACTCCCAAACGGTTATATCACTAACTTAGACATATAAACTTATCAGCTGATTTGATAAGTAACCTTTGTATTTTGGTTAAAACAACAATTATTTTATTTATCCATGCAAGTGATACCATTGTATGCTACAGTTTATATATATTTTTTATGTAAGCAACATTTCTATGTAAAACCACGAAACCAGAAGGTACTTTGGATTTTTTTTATTTATTTTTATAAATAAAACGATATTTTGTATAAAATATAAAAATTGTAATCTATAAAAATGATAGGTATTTAAATATTAGTTCATACCTTTAGGTTCGGTTTTCTATTTTAAAATATTTAATAAACACATTACTCGTATTATTGTTAAAGGTATACATGAACATTTTATTTTACTCGACAGCTATTGTTTCTAAGGAATACGCATTACAAGAGCTCAATGATCTTGTTATATCTGTGTCTCTTTTTATGAAGGGAAAAAGGTATGTTCGGTATTGTTTCCAAGAAACTGGACGGACGTAACAACACAGGGGCGTCTTTTGGCTTTTATTTAAAATTTTCAATATAATAACTGCATTCATTAAAATGTATAAAAGAGTTCATTATTGTTCTTTTAGTTTTATACTCTCTTAAACATAAATAATGATGGTGCACATCAGATACATCTTGGAAGATCATTCATTCTACAGTCACGCTGAGTGAAACCCAAATGAAAACAGATAAAATGCCAAGCACACACAATATAAATTGGGTTTGCCAAGCACACAAAATAGAAATTGGATTTGACAAGCACACAAAATAATGTCGACATAATGTAAAAGTTTTTCGCTGCCTGATCATAAGCCATTCAAATTTGTTTCGAATTTCATAATTCCTTAGGTAAAGTATAAATCGGATGCAAACATTTTGGAGTCTCTCCAACTTATCCAACAACTCTTTGTTGGCATTCAAATAACATATGTCACCGTAATCAAGTAATATAAGCATTTGACTCATTAAAACAACAAAATCTTTTTAATTGCATTCTTTCGTTATCTTTTAATATACTCAAAATAATTCATATTAGGGAGGGTATATTATAACAAAACAACTCGAAAACAGTAATTATTAATTTCTATCTAATTTTTCCCAAAAAAAATGTATTCCACCCTATTTGCATACTATTTGTAAAACTAAAAATTCTATTAAAAAATATATATTACAAGTACCTATTAATTTAATTGTTATTAATATTGTAGAATTCTATTTTTTACTCGAATGAAAAATAAATCTACACGATGAACATAGTTTTACTACACGATGAACATAGTTAGACTTCCCCATTTGAGTGTAAATTATTGAGTTAACGATTGCGTACATTAGACATGGCTCTATTTTCCTGAGACAGGCCCTGATCCTAATAGGCACGCCCTTGGAGGCTGCCGGATTTTAAATAGCTGTGGCGGAACTGTTCAGGCTTGCTCTGTAAACTGGTTTCCTTTGATAAGTGTGATACAATAAATTACTTGTTGTCCTGCGTTTACTGGTTTATAAATCCACCAAAAAATGTAGCGCTAGGATTTGCAAATTTTTAATGGTTTCTCAGATGTCATTTTGAAACAGTTTACTTAAGTATGATATTCCCTTTACGTATACGAATTGGTGAATCAAACATATTAAAGAGAGTAACCGGGAGATAATATTGTCTGGTATACATACATACCAACACGCCGGTTCCCTGTTGGGAAAGACGAGAGGACAGAGCGCCAGACTTACCTCTCTTGACACACATCCGTCGCCTCATATCCATACATCTCCTCATTCAACTTCTACTATTTACATGACTTTGTACGAGTACGTTTCTTTCTTTCAAAATATCATACACCTGATCCAACCATACTTTCATTGTTTTTCCTCTTATACGTCTTCCCCTCACATTTGCAATATACTCGTATATTTATTTTATAAGACTTCTTCATTCATTCGTTCCACATGCCAAAACTATTTCAGCGTATTCTTCTACATGTTACACATCAGCCTTTAGTTTACATTCATCCCTAATTACTTTATTCCGTATTCTGTCATACATTGTCAATCTATGTATTCTTCTCAATGCACGCATTTCTACAGCTTTTATTCGGCTCCTCTTAGTCTTTTTCTACGTCCATGTTTTGTTCCCAGGCATCAAAGTTGGTATCCAATTATCGTACTATTATGAACTATCGTCTTAGTAGATTTTGATGCTATCTGGTTTGAGTATATGATATGTGTTTGAGTGCCCCATTAACTTTGTTTCCTATCGCGACATGCTATTCGATATCCCTCTAAACACTTTCGTCAGCAGAGAAAATAGCAGAATTCCTTAACTTGCTCCAATCTTTCATTATTCCCCCATATATCGCATTTACGTTTCCTTTCACACTTTTCCATCACTATTACTTTGGATTTCGCCATATTTATTCTCAGATCTTTCTATTCGCATCTTTCGTTAATACAATTTACTTATCAAACTCTGCAATTCATCGCACTCTCCACCAACACCCCCATGCAATCTGCTTTCCTTCCCATTCAATATTTGTATGCTATCCACTAACCCCCTTTGTTTCTTTACACATGAAAATATATAAATATTGAACAGCCAGGGTGACAAAATGCATCCTTGCTTAACCTTTTTTAAAATATTTAACCAATCAGTCAAGGCACCATTCACTATAATACATGCTCTACTTTCGGTATATATGATAATAACGTAATACTACGTCTTTATTTACATTTAATACCATATTTATTAAATATTTTCCATAACTAATTCTTAACACGCGGTCTTATGATTTTCAAAGTCCATAAACGCACAATATACCTTTTAATTTATTGCAATACATTTTCCCATAAGTATACGCAACTAGAAAATCTGTTCCACATATCCTCTTTTACTTAAAAAGGTACCCTAAACGACCCACACTTTCTTTTTAGTTTGTCTTACCTTTTTTTCTATGAGAATTTTTCCGTCCAACTATACGGGAAAATAAACATCTTAACAACATTCAGCAAACTAATAGCTCTATAACTTACAAATTCCATTCGTGCACCCTTACCTTTGTATAACGGAACAATTAGTGCACTTTTGTCTTCAGCCCCATTAAACAGCCTTCATGGGTTAAGAACCACCGAGTTGTTTGCACTTCTGCACGTGAAGAGGCAACAAAACTCGCATACACCTAATGTGTGAGTATTGTTACCAGAACAAAAAAAAACTTTTACTAGACTGGGATCCTTTTACTACAATTGTAATACGAACCCAAAGAAATCAGGCGTCTGTCTATACAATACAGATCATGTATACAATATATGTCGTATTTTAGTTAAACTAAAGGATTTCAAATTTTTTTAAGCGACATTTCTGATACAATATATAACAACTCGTCCTGCGTTCAATGTAAAACACAATATGCGGGTCCTAACCGGGTTATTTTTTTATGGATTGACCAATGTATTCGTATATTTGAAACAACCTTGTTTTATTTCGGTCGAATTAAAGTTTTTTTTCTTTATTTATATTTGATTGTAGCCGAGAATACAAGTATATATTAGTTTGTTTGTGTGCTAAATGACAGTTATGATTTTTTTCTTTGATAACTTCCGACTTTTATAATTTTTAACATTTTTTTACTTTTTGTTCAAGGGGGTATTTTGGTGTCAAATAACGTTAAATGGTGAGTGGATAATTTTATGAACGAAATTTAATAAAGAGCCCTCATTCGATTGAAGTTGCTTCAATACGTAAAAGCACTCTCATGCCCCTTGCCTGTTTACCTCATTCAATTTTTTTTATATCCAAATTATTCTATTTCTTTTCATACATTTAAGGGTAATAATATTCATACATTTTAGGGTAATAATACTCCCCTAAAGTACTGGAGAACTCTGAGAAATGCCTTCTGGTCTCAGGTTCAAGGAAAGGAAAATCCTGATCTATTTCCTTCTCGTGGTGGGGAGTGTGCAACGACCTCGTGTCGGCAAATATACACAGGGACCGAGCGTTTGCCGGAATAAGCTGACCACCAACTTTCGTCTGTTGTTTAGGGCACCCTCTTGTCCTGGAGAAGTAAATTATCTCCAAAGGCGGAAGAACTTTCGTGGTCAACGGCATAGGATGTGGAAAGAAACGGGAAACTACCACATTAAAAGCCCAAGTGGCATCCCAAGAACCAGCAAAACATGATTCAATCTCAAGTAAAATTCTCCGGAGGTAAAATAGTCCCCCGTTCGGATCTCCGGGTGGGGACTGCTCGAGATGGTGGATTCACAAAATCAACGATGAAACCAAAGAAACCAAATACAAAAAACCAAATAGCGAGATGGGCAACGTGGAATGTCCGCACATTACTGCAAAACAGCAAACTGGATAATCTGAAAGTCGAAATGCAAAACAAAAATTTGAATGCTCTAGGTATAGCAGAGATGAGATGGCCCGATTGTGGAGATTTCTGGAGTGGTGACTACAGAATCATACACACAGGATGCATAAAGGATAGACCTGGTCAAGGAGGAGTGGGCGTTGTGCTATGCAAGGAGTGGGGAAGAAGGGTTAAAGGATACGTGCAATATAGTGGAAGAATTGTTCTAGTCAAAATAGAAACTAAGCCCGTTGACACTGTAATTATCCAAGTATATATGCCAACATCGGGTCATAGCGACGAAGAGGTGGAAGATGTATACAGTGCGCTAGATAACCTTATATTAGAGATAAAAGCAGGCGAAAATCTGATTCTCCTAGGGGATTGGAATGCTGTTGTAGGAGTAGGAAGCGAAGGAACTTGCGTAGGGCCCTTTGGGCTAGGTACAAGAAATGACAGAGGAAACAGATTAACAGAATTCTGCGAAAAACACAAATTAGTGATAGCAAACACTTGTTTTCAACACCACCCAAGACAGCGATACACCTGGAAATCCCCTGGAGACCGACAAAGACTGCAAATAGATTATATAATAGTTAGATATAGATTTAAGAACCAAATAAAAGACTGCAGAAGTTATTCCGGCCCAGATATAGATAGTGATCATAATATGGAAATGGCCAAAAGTCTTCTAAAACTGAAAAAATTAAAGAGGAGAAATAATTTCAAATGGGATACAAAGGTATTAAAGATAAAAGAGGTCAGTGACAATTTTAGGGAAAAGACACAAGAGTGTAACCTAATGGAAGAGGAGAACGTGAATGCTATGTGGGGAGAGATAAAGTCGAAGATAAAAACTACGGCAGAGGAAATTATAGGTAAGGAAAGACCCCAAGCAAGGAAGGAATGGATTACCGATGAAATTCTCAATATGATAAAAGAAAGAAGAGAGCTCAAAAATTATAAAAGAGATGAATCACAAGAGAAATACAAAATGCTAAGAAACAAAATAAATAGAGAGTCAAGAATAGCAAAAGAAACATACTATCAGAATAAATGCGTTGAGATAAATGACGACCTCAAGAGAGGAAATGCAGAAAGAGCTCACGCTGCGGTGAAGGACTTCTTTGGGATGAGAATCGGAAAGAGCAATGCAATAGAAGGAGAAGACGGCAAAATACTATTCGAAAATGACCAAATAGGAGAGAGATGGAAAAGATATCTCGAAATGCTGTACAATGGCAAGGGAAATATTGACAGTGAAGCATTGATAGAGAGAGAAAATGAGGTAGACGCGGATGATCTGGGAGACCCAATCATTAGAGAAGAGTTCGACCTCGCACTGAAAAGCCTCAAAAACGGGAAAGCACCCGGAATCGATGACGTTCCGGCCGAACTAATTAAGGCAGCAGGAAAAGGAATCACAGATGCCCTGTTTAAAATGATACAGACAATATATAAGACCGGAAAGATACCAGAGGACTTCGAGAAATGCCTAATTGTCACATTACCAAAGAAGGCAGGTACGACAAAATGTGAGCAACACAGAACTCTTAGCCTAATATCCCATGCCTCAAAAATACTGACTAATATCATTCTAAAGAGAATTGAACCAAAAGTAGAGAACATCCTTTCCAGAGACCAGTATGGCTTCAGAAGAGGTGTGGGAACCAGAGAAGCAGTACTGTCTCTACGAATACTACTAGAAAATAGAATAAGAAGAAACCAAAACACATACATCGCATTCATAGACCTGGAGAAAGCTTTTGACAAAGTAGAATGGAAAAGACTCTTTTGAAGAGATTTTGAAGAGAATTGATATCAAATACAGAGATAGGCGTATAATCCAGGCGCTATACAAGAAAGAGGCCGCTATTATCAGATGTGACGAAGACACAAAGGAAGCCAATATAAGACAAGGGGTAAGGCAGGGATGCTCTCTGTCACCTGTTCTTTTTAACGCCTACATACAGAGCGCGATTGACGACTTGAGAGAGAGAATGAGTCACAGAGAAGGTGTAAAGATACACGGGCAAAAGGTGGACATGATAAGGTTCGCTGACGATATTGCTATGGTTGCTGAAAGTGAAGAGGAACTACAAGAGGCCTTAACAACTATGGAAAGCATTCTTCAAAATAACTACAGTATGAAGATAAATAAATACAAAACAAAGCTGCTGACTGTAGGCCGAGCGCAGCACCAGATGAGAATAGTGATGTCGGGTAAACCACTAAAGAACACCAAGGAGTTTGTCTACCTCGGGAGCAAAATAACATGGGACGGTCGGTCCAAGAGCGAGGTCGACAGCCGTATACATCAGGCTAGACTTGCATTTAATAAAAGGTCGAAAATAATAGAATCAAATAATATAGACCTAAAACTGAGAATACTCCTCATCGAGACCTATGTATGGAGTATCTTGATGTACGGCTGCGAGACATGGTGCCTATCCGAAAGAGATAGACGAAGACTAGAGGCTTTTGAGATGTGGTCCTATAGAAGACTATTAGGAATTTTCTGGAGAGACCGCATCACAAATGAAGAGGTTCTCCAACGAATCGAAGGAGGAAGGCACCTGCTCAGGATCCTGTCCGAAAGGCGTGCAAGATGGATCGGTCACATAATACGACAAGAGGGCCTCTTGCATGCCATAATGGAGGGTATGACCGAGGGGACAAACTATAGGGGACGCCCACGCCGAGAGTACCTGGAGGACCTGTTGGTGGACGTGCGCTGCTCAACATATACAGACTTAAAAAGAGCCGCACAGGACAGGGGGGAATGGAGGATAAGAGTTCAAATTGCTGCAAACCAGTCTTAGGACTGCAACCACGGAAGGAAGAATATTGATTGCACAATATAAGAATGACTGCAAAAACACATCATATTTTTGAAAAGTTCAACTCATTTGTGTTTACATAGATTCCTTTATCTCATATAATAAAAGCAAACACAACACAACTAACTAAAATAATATCATTCATCAGTATTCAATACATATTTTTATTTGTTTCAAATAAATGTTTATCAACACTTTTTTGAACACTTTCAATTAATGTCCTAAAATTTTAACATTGGTCGTAAATATAATAAATGCTTGCAATAAATTTTCAATGTTTACACTTTTTATGTTAATTGATATACATTTTTATCGAATTATATAACAGTTATAAAATATGTATATTTATCTGTAAAAGACGCGTATATGAATCAAGAATGTAGAAAGCATACGAGTTCTTGTCTCGTCGAGTGACTAACTTTTAAATTTTTATTTTTATAATAACAGTACTCATTTGGGATATTTTAAAAGAATGGGTTATTACAATAAAATGCCAAAACTAATAAAATTTCTTCCCGGGCATATTATTTGATTAAAGTTTTAAGAATTGGAATTTGGCAAATACTCATAGTTATAATAAAATACTACTGTTCGTGTTCATCAAGTGCCAGAATTAATAATATCCTTAAAGTAACAAGTGTATTCAATGTCCCCGAAAATAACTTACGTTATCGGTATTTGTGGTTATTCTCGATCATGTGTTTTTGAATAGAACTGTTAGGATTGTTCCACTCGCACACGGGATTACTTTGATATATTTTTTCTCAGAAATTGATTTATTGATTTTTTGCACGGATCTATGGATATATTAAAAATGGAACTTTTTGCATACGTAATATAAAGTCTAATATTATTCCACATTTCTTTGGTTTGTTTATACACCTATATATGTTCAATTAACATATTTGCTACGGTTGGAGAGAACCATTATAAGCTTTAAATTATACAACACTGATATATAAAGTGACAGAATGCTCGTTTTCCATTCAAGGGTGGCGAGTTTGAACTCAAACTAAAAAAAATCCTCGTTTTTATTTTTCATATTCTAATGTTGTAATCTGACATACGTTTTTTTTTTTCATATTTATTCGTAAATATAAGTTGACGTTCCAGTTACGGGTTCCAGAATAGTTTTCACTTAAGGTCTCTTTATCGTGTTTCTGGCTGATTTTAAAAGGTTAACGCAATACAAAAAAATCCATCGGTAATACTCGATGCAACGAAAACGTAATATAATTTGTCTCGTTCATTCAGTATGTCCCTGACTCCAGGAAATGTTATATATTATTTGCTGGTGCTTAGGAGGTGTGTAAGAATAGGAACCGAAAACGCATGGTAGGATAAACTTACTGAACCGATTGAATTTTCGAAACAAAAAGATATTTTAAAAAAAATTGATGAAAATCTCAATGGGTGAATGAATATGAGGTAAAAATACATGCATCACTTGAAGATAACCCTTTTTGGGTAGTGTTATCAAAATTAATTATTAAATATAAACATTACGCATAAACAATACACTACAAATTCATTCGAATATGCTACCAGAGTATGACATATCGGAAGATCTACAAAAGTTTCTTTGTAGTTCGTCTTCTCTTGGTAAGTTTTCTGCAATTTTCTAACTCAATATGTTTTTGTAAACAAAAGTAGATGCGGGGAAGTTTCTATTCTACTGGCCGTACCCACTACCTTGCTATCATTACACTCAACTTTTTTTTTAAATATTTTTAATCTGTCAATAATAGTGAGTTCGAATCCCGAGATAGAGCACCCTTAAGGAGGGTCTGTTCTCTAAACAACGCTATATCCCGAGATAGAGCACCCTTAAGGAGAGTATGTTCTCTAAACAACGCTATATCCCGAGATAGAGCACCCTTAAGGAGAGTATGTTCTCTAAACAACGCTATATCCCGAGATAGAGCACCCTTAAGGAGAGTATGTTCTCTAAACAACGCTATATCCCGAGATAGAGCACCCTTAAGGAGAGTCTGTTCTCTAAACAACGCTATATCCCGAGATAGAGCACCCTTAAGGAGAGTCTGTTCTCTAAACAACGCTATATATTATTCAAATATATTAAAAACAATTGGTATTCAAATATTTGTTTCCCAATTGATTATAATTATTATTTACCTTTTGATAAATACATTGATACAATTTTTTTTACTCCAAATTGACATCAGTTTTATATAATAAATCACATACGTACGATGTAGGTTGAATCTTGTTACCTCCCTCAAGGAATAAACAAGGAAATGGCCAGAAAGTTCAAAAGTAAGCCTTGTAAGAAAATATAAATTATTGGTCATTGTTTTCGGTTGCATGCGCACAATCGAGCAGGCATCTTTACAATACAGTTTATATGTTTTTATATTATTTTTTTGCTATGTGTTCCTGGTTGGCTTTTGAATGTCATACATATTTATCACTGTAATGAATACGAATTAAAAAACCCACATGAAAATCATGCTAAAGGTCCTTCAAAGGTTAACCTAAATCGTTGGCCTTTTTTTGCTCACACACACACGTGTGATCTAAGCTTTTGAACTATATTTATCTTTTTTGTTTTTTTTTTTAAGTCAACCGTTTACTTTATAGTCGAATGTTTTTTGTTCACTTAAAAAGTTCTTCAGAACAAAACTAGACCGAGTCTTACGATTTATTATATTGCATATATTGATACAATTACAATTCATAATTCTGAATAATGTGTGTTCTTCGGAAAAAAAATCTAAACATTTGGTATAAACTATAGTTCTTTCTATAATAATAAACCATTAATTTATTTGTATGGTTCTCCTAAACACATCCAAATAGGTGGTGAACATATTGAATGGCGTGACCGGGATACAACAACAATAGTAACAAAGGGTTATTTATAAAGATACTTTTTGATAACAAACGCTTTTCAAAGGCGCCCTTACTCGGGATTCGATCCCCCTATTGTTGATAAATTAAAAATATAACAATAAATAAATGCTAAGTGTAAGTATAGGAAGGTGCTAGTCTGTGATTATTAGATTAGGTACTTTGCATTTGCGTATGTTTAAAAGAAAAAAATGATGAAACTTTTGTTGATTGTCAAATAAATTATAGTAACATATTCGGATTTAGGTGTAGTGTAGTGTATAGTGTTCATATAAACTCATTAATTTTGATAAGAATTTCTAAAGTCTCCAAATGCTTCCTAAAGCTACACGCGCAACCCACATCTCTATGTTAAATAGATTAACATCGTTCCACGCCACAGGACCAGCAAATGCAAGAGCTCTATCATAATACCCTGCCCTATGAGATCGATTGAGACAAATTTATTACATGAAGAAGAAATCAACCTCACAGTTCTACTTCTCTCCAAAGGTAAATCTCTCAGATACAGATTCGAAAGATACAATGGAGACATCTCATTAAGGGATTTTAATACAAAAATACATAATTTGAAATTAATTCGTTCACGACACTCAAACCAGAGTAGACTTTTTAGAAGACAAAATTGTCTTCAGTCTTATTAATAGAGCCTTTGGACTTTCTAGAACCTCTGGCTCCGGAATCACTATTTGTCATCGTACATGTTGGCAAAACTATTGTCACGAGAACTCCATGTGAGTATGGTTACCAAAGGAAATATTATATTTTACTAGACTAGGACCCTTTTTTAATTTTTTTCGGGTACCGTAGGTAATTGAACCAAAAACCCCGAGTGGAAGTCGAGTATCTTACCAACTTGAGCACGGAGGTCGTCAAATAATAAACAATAAAATGACTTGTATAGCGGAAAATACTCTTTGTTTCCTGTCCCTGTTTCCTGACCCTGAAACGACTCAATTTTTTATTTGATATTTTAAAAAATTATTTAATAATCAACATACGAGTAACTTTTTCAATGTAAACATTGACATTAAAATATCTGTCATATCAATAAATAATACTAACAAATTTTAAACAAACCGCTGGATTTCAACAATCCATTATTAGTTTTATTACACAAAATTATATTTCATATACCATTACACAAAATTATATTTCTTGTTAAATATAACAAATTAATTTCAAAATACAAAAGGTTGTATCTATAGTATGTAAGTCGTGATAACAAATAGGAAAAAAATTAAAATCAGAAATTCCCAGAACGATACTACGTGTGATTTGAGCCATCTGTGTAACGTTTATAATACCATGTTGTTGGCATAGCAAGCGACGAAATAATTTTTCTACTCGTCGCTCGGTGTTGCCCACTAGTAACGTTGAATGGTTTCGAAAATAGACATCTAGTTAACGTGGGTAGAAACTTTCTTGCGCTAGGAATTGGCCAGAAGTTGTTGAAAAATTGATAGGAAAGTAAGAAAGTTTATTCTTGTGTTATAAAACGATAAATAGATATTGATAGAAACAGTAACATTTTTTTGCATTTGTGTTTAAATTTATATGATGCTGATACGATGTCATTTGCTGAGGTAAACATGGTTAACGTAGCTGAACTAACCTCTTCGTTTTTCTATGATCCTGGTAGATGTAAGTGTAAAATGTGTCTAACATGACGTAACGGACAGGTTTAAGTGACAGCTGAATAAGTGTCACTTCATTTTGACAGGTTACGTACAAATATGAAGTATGAGCGATATTGTAAGAAGCTATTATATAATTGGCTTTAAATATATACATAACTAGGAGTAGTTAAGATTCTATTTGCATTTGCAAGTTTATTGTTTTTGTTTAACATTTGTAGATAAAACATAATCAATTTTTTATTATCATGTTTAGGTAGAGCTTAAGCTCATAATTAAGTTTTGATCCATTTACTGTAGATGTCATTTAAATTGCGTTATATATTTTTTAAAATGGCTAATGTTTTGACTCAGTTAGGGAAGAAAATATTACTGAGAGCGGTAAGGTACCTCATTGATATAATACGAGTATGCCTTACATTTGAACTTACCGTTTGTTTACAAAGCGATACGAAACAGACTTACTGAGATTTGAACATCTCATTTTTGATAACGGAATTAATTGCGTGAGATATTTTATTTTGCAAGAAAGCTTAATCCCTAATTAAATATTTATCGTCTCAGATACTAAAATTACTCTTCACTTCCAAATTTAAGTTGATTGTCACGTGTCTTATTTAGTTGATTGTCACGTGTCTTATTTAGAATTTTTTAAATAATCTCAATGAACAAAATATTAATAAATAAGAATATTTTTTTTATGAATAGGATTTAATTTTTTTTTGGAAAAATAATTTTTTCGACTTGTGTAGGACTAAGATTCTAAAAGTATATTTGTAATATGTATGTTCTTTAAAAAAATGTAAAGGCAAGACATGTTTGTATCTGCTTCGCAGGATTTAGGTTTTTTTTTTTTTGGATTTTTATTATTATTTAAACAAATTAACAACATTTTGATAAAAACGAGGAAATTATGACATTTACATAAAATTGCATCTACGATAAAAATTAATAGAAAGACAATTTAAAAAGCACTGTTAAGAGAACCACATCAAGGGCGCACGATATATTATAAGTGAAATAGGAAAATAAACATGTACGAGTATATTAATGAGATGATATTGCATGATTTCTATTGATTTTTTTTAAATGTTAAGGAAACTGATAAGTTAAATTAATTTTTAACTTTTATATACCTAGGCACATTTGATATTTTTGAGATTATACAAATTTGGAGTTTTGGTTTCAGTGAGATAAACATTAATTTGTTATCGTGTATTCTGTGAAGTCTTAATGAGTATTTGATTTATTTAAATAAAAATAATGATTAAATTAAAATTCAATATATTTATTTCCACTTATTGGATGCTTCCGGCTTGCTATGCCATAATCAAGAATTGTTGATAACGGCACTTTTGATAATGACCTAGCAAGTAACCAAACAGTAGGAATACGAGTAAATATAATATATCAAACAATTTAATATCAGAGTTTTGATTTTTATGTAAGTAATAACCCGTTTGATTTTTATGTAAATAATAACCCTTGATTAAATGTAACATTAATTTTGTAAGGCTGCTAGAGCTAAATTCATTGTTTTTAGTTTTTATGCAATATTTTAAAACACGATCTTTTCCCATTTTGTGTGTAATTTATAAAGTAAACACAAATACTAGCAATAGATTGGTTAAAAATATCTCATTAATTCTGCAATTATGTTATTCTAATAATCATCGGCATTTTTTTAACCTGTCGTAATTTTAAAGTCTATATTTGAATGATATATTTTTATTTTGATTTATGTTTTTGTCTCAAATAATGTTTGCTCAATTATTAAAACAACTTAGCTGGCTTTTAGCTACGGAATCATTATTTTTAAATATCGGAAAAGTAAGTTGAAAAATATTTTATTAAAAAAAAATCTTAATTTTCAAACAGTAAATAATTCAATTGTTGAAATCAGGCGACAGGTTTTATTTTATATGAAATATTCACATTTGTACATAATCAATAAACAGTATTTTAAGGAAAATCGGTTTTACCCTTAGACTTAAGAAAAAAATATTACGATTTTTTTACAGGTTTATTTTTTGTCGCTATAAAATAGCATTTACCTTAAAACACGAAACGTTTTCCATCATTCAGTATACCAATTTAACGGATATTGAAATAACAATAAATCTGGTATTATGGGAACGAAGCATATTGTTGAAGCTTAAGAATTAGAATATTTATGTTTCCTGGCACTGATCCAGTATCATTTTATAATTTGGTTTAGTCAGTTTTGAAAAGGGGTCAACTTCAAATCGTTACTTGTTTATTGTATTGTACATACTGATCTTTATTGTTGTTTAAATATGGCAGATACAGGTACAATATTTAATTCGAAAAAAATCAAATGAAAGCTTTTAGAGTTATTATGGTTCGAATAAGATCATGTATTTTCCCTGATCTTGTTATGTATGGAGTTATTTTTCAGTATTCAGTCCTATCTTTTGTCGACTAATTCTTCCTTAAGATTCATTGTTCAAATTCGAAATTTCCCAATAAGATTACATGTACAATTTCGTATTAAAACTAGATGTTTGTGTGTTTAATATATTAGGTTATCCCGACGAAAATGTCGTTTTTTAAATGAAAGAGGTAATCGAAAAAAAGCTTTGAATACCATTGGCGTTTACGTCGTTGGTTCAAACATAGCACCCATTTTTCGTCTCCGGTGACTAAATGGTGTAAAAACGGTGATTAAACGGTGTAAATGGTGTAAAAACTCTTTTTCGATTAAGTCTTCAGATATGCGTTTGCGTACCGCTTTGGTCTCATCCGTTAAATCGTGCGGTATCCATACACCCTGCTTCACAATCTTGCCGTTTTTTTCAGATGTTCTTGCATACTAGATTTTGAGTATCCAAGCTTATCAGCTAATTGTCGTATAGTCAGTGCTGGATTTCAGTCGATTTCGCTGGATTTCAGTCGATTTCTGTACGCAATACGTCATCATCCACTTTCACTACTTTTTCACTTCGAGGCTTGTTTTTTAGATTCAAATCACCACTTTTAAATTGTTGAAACCACATTTGGCATTGCTGAACAGTTAAAGATTATCCAAATGTGTCGCAAATGTTTTTAGTTGCAGTGTTGCATTATTTTTTCGACAGTATTCGTACAACATGCAATTTCGTATAAATTGTTTGTCAGGTATATAACTCTCCATATTAACACACGTTCGAAAAAAACATTGTTTTCACTAAAATAACGTTCTCCAGGTGTCAACTGATGAATGGAACACAAAACCGTCTTGTAGGACCAAAGACTGGAACACAACTGATGATCAAAAATGACTGCAAAATACGTCATTTTCGTCCGGACAACCTAATATTTAAATTACGCTTTTTGATAGATGGAATGATATCGCGAGATTTGTACACCTCTTTAAAGACACAGATGTATGGTAAGTAACGTGTCGATTCGAAAGATTATTTAGCGTTCATCTTCTTACCCACTTTTTAAATACGTTGATTCGATGATTTCGTGCTACTTTCAAGGTACGCGTTTCGTAACTGTACCTTCATCATCACGATCTACATATAACTGTTTGCAAATGTCACAAAATTCATAAAAGTTAGTCGTTTCTTATCTGCGATGGATAGTTTCACAATAAAAGCTATAATCTTTTCGTCTCATTGAGCTTCTTATATATCTCACGATTCGTGTTTCGACTGTTGATGACAGTAAATTTTATTTTCTGAATACATATTATTGAGCCTTTTTAGAACTAAACTGTATAATCTGCTAAATACAAATAACAGTAATCGAATATTTAAAAACAACGCTTTTTAGTGAATTCACTTTACAAGCCGAAAAACCAACAACAAAAACATCTAGATTGTATACTCGTGGAAAGATTTCACGAAATCAGAAAGATTTATTTTCCATTTAACTAACATCCAAAGAATAAAGAACGCAGATACTGGGGTAACCTTAGTATTATTAGGTCCACATAATGAAAGAGCGCACACAATTTATTATGTCTGAATAGCGGTCAGATATGCGTCAGACAATGCCTGTTAAGACTATCTGTGTATGGGAAAAGAGAGAGAAATCCAGATGACACCTTGTGTGGAGCTTTTGTTATTGATGAATTTCGCTCATTCGAAGGATCCCCATTCGATTTAAGGTCTGCAAAATAATAGGTTTCCTCGCTACTGACTTTATCGGAAATATATTACGAGATGAATTTTTATCTGAAGCTACCAGGCGAGTAGCTGACGGCAAGGGTTTGAGGTGCGTTGATCAAATTATTCCGCACCATTCGCCTTCTATTATTAGGATTATAAATAACCCTTACTAGGGTGAGGGGCGTGAGGCGCCCAGCGTGGGAGATGCTGCCCTGATGGAATGTTTCAGGTGATGAATATGGCTGGGCCACCTTGCATAAAGCAATTATTCTGAGGTCAGTGGATGCTTAACACCTATTCAACTGTTAATAATCTTCAGTTTGATAATGACTCTAAATAAAAGTTTCATATTGCGTGAGATTCCATTGATATTTCAACAAAATATGCATTGAACTATTAATTTATCAGGTAAGTTATTTTTTATTTCTTTTACAAGATACACGTGTGCAAAATTAAATTATTCAGATGCAATAATAATTCATATGTATTTTTTTCCTTTTTCAATTTTCTCTTGTTTATTTTAATTTTCTTAGTCCTCAAAATATGTACGAGTATATATTCTTTTTTTGGCCAAGTTTAATTTGACTAACGTGATAATGATAATAAATAAACTTTGAATGCATTAAACTAATATAATAAGAAAAAGTGTTTTTTTTTCTTTTCTATCTAATCAATCTGTTATGGCACTAAACAAGTGGGAGGTATTTAAAGTCGATAGATAATCTAAAATTTTATAAAATATAATTATAAGAATATACGAATTCCATTCAATGTAATGAAATCAGTTTAAAATATTCTCGTTAGTCTTGCTCACGTAGTAATTCGAAAATAATTTAAATATATAGTATGTCAACTGAAAAAGCCAAATATAATAACGACTAAGATATTATCAATAAAAAAATAATTTCATCGCAATATCAATCTTCAAGCTAACGGTCTATTTCGCCCCACGTTAGTTTTCCTTCAGTCACTCCTGCGAAAATTCTGTGCGCCTAATACCGAAAGCTTTCCCGCGCTACGCTCCCGCCTTAGACAGCTTGGCGACCGAAACGAATGGAAATATAATGTATTAGAGCGTCGAGCTGTGTGGGTGAGCGTTTGCTCCGTCCCGCGCGCAGGCGCCCGACCGACCCTGATTTTCCCGGCGTCGTGTATCTCCTTGACTGTTCTGTTCTCCCGGTGTGGGGCGCGCAGAGGGCGGCTGTCCGCCCTGCGCGGGCCGCCGCCGCGCCGCCCCGCTGAGCGCGGGCGGCGCTCCGCGGACGGATAGGCGCTTTCTACACTCGCCATGCAGCGGGCCGACACGTGTGAGACGGAGAGCACGTGCGTCCCGGATAAGTTTGAAAAGACGCCGCCGCCGGTTCGTGTCCGTGCTAACTTATTTACTTCCGCTGACGGAGATGGTTCACCGATGACTTCCGCTAAGGAAGAAGTGGAGTGTCGCTCGAAGTGTGTGCTTCCAGAGGATGCTGAAGGTGCTAGCGGAACTGATTCCATGAAGGACGATGCTGAGGACCAGGTGGTGGAGTCTTATGTACGTGCTGCTATCAGGAGATATTCTTCAGGACAAGGTATGATTTTTTACGGTAAAAAAATTGAAAACTTGTGAATTTTTATTTATTTCATGAAAAATCTGACGATCTCACTTGTCCAAAATATTAATTGTTACATCCATATTGTATAAAAAAACATTTGTATCGTCTCGTAATATTTTTTATTCTATGTTTTTTTAAAGAAGAATCGTCTGTTGAGTTGGTTGATGTTTTTTATATTACAGAAATAAAATCACCGCTTATCTTCTTCACTTCACCCTACTGAGAGTACCGATGGGAGTTTATAACCTGTTGATTTTATCCGGACTTTTTGAGTGCTATGGGATACGCATTTATTTGAACGAACAGATACTTGAATCAAATAATAATATTTTATTTTCAAAATATACCTATATGTATCAAAATATATTAAAATTATATTTTCCTCCTTATTTATTTTGCTTTTAAAATTAACGCAAAAAGCAAATTCGTTACAAAGAGAAAATTTCATTGAAATCAAAGTAAAATTAAAAAGGAAGTTTATTCATTTTGTGATAGCTACATATAATATTAATCTTATTTTTTGTTTTCATCATAAATAAATCCAGCGTATTGAAAATGACCATATAAGATACAATAATGATTGCGCCGTAAAAAAAAGTGATAAAATCATAAAGGGTTTTCGGAGCACACAAAATGTTTCAATATAAAGAAGAATTTTTAATATTTTAACAAAAAATATATTCGAGGATCACGCAATCGACAGGGTGGACAAAGAGATGAAATCTCGAGCTCTCTGATAAAACACGGAAAACAGCTTGGGGGAAGAAAAGAAACTTTGAATATTGCAAAGGAGCTTCCTTCGTCCTATTTGTACTTAAACATCAAAACAAAATGCCAGAATTTTCTTTTGTTATCGTTTTTTTTTGGAAATTACCTCAAGATGTTAAACAATGCCTCTTAGTAAAGAAAAACTGATGGGATTTTTTTACCAATATTTAAAATTAGGCTAAAAGCAAGTTTCTCATATAAACAGCGATTTTCGGTATAACGACTTTAAAAAAAATTGTGTTTGTACTGTATACACTTTTGATGAATATAGTAATATAGTACAACTTGGCTGGCTAATAACCATAAAGTAATCTCTTTCAACAAACCAGAATAATAAATATTAATCAATAATAGTGTTAAGTGAAAACTAGACTTACACTCTTTTTGGAAAATTCGGTATCAACAGGGATCGAACACGTAACTCCTTTGTTGGAAGGTAGACATTTCACCACCTGAACCACAGAGGTCGCCAAAGATTCATTGATATTACTTACAATCATTACTAAGTAATTTTTCATTACAAAATATTTTTTAAGAGCGTATCTTTTAGATTTATTCAATATAAAATACGCCAACACATTTGATGGACTGAATTCATGAAGTGGGATAAAAGCCCGTAATTCAAAAATAGTAAACAACTTTAACATCTACTTGACCATTTATATTGATGAAAAGATGATGTCAAAAAAAAAGTCTTATTGAAATTAGCTTAGCCATCAAAATACATGTCTAGCAAAAACGCAAATTTATAATATTGGTAAATATAATGGCAACATTTTGAAAAATTATAATTTTATTTTGTAAGCTGAGATGCAATGTTTTTCAAAGTAAAATTGAAATCCCCTAAAATAATATAAACTTTTTAATGCATTGTATTTTATTACACTTTCGTTATATACAGTGCAGTCTGGCGGGCTTATTGCCATACGGCAATATCTCCCTACCAGCTAGAAATATGTTAAAGAGGCCTTAAGTGAAAATCAGACTGGAATCTTTTTTAAAAATCTTGCTTTCAACGAGAATCGACACCCAACCTCCGGGCTGGGAGACAAGCGTCTTACCAACTAGGCTCCGGAGGTTGTCGTAAATTTGTTATTTTTCTGGAATGAAATACTCTGTTAGATTTTGAGATTTTCATTTCTGATAATTGCTTAAAACCAGTACTCCGATTAAAAAAAATTACAAAAATAAATTCCCAACAGCGTAATTACTAATTTTTGTGAAAAAAATGTTAAACGCTGTTTCTTGATATTACCTAAATAGCATTTGATATTGTTTTTTATCCTCAATGCAGAATCAACCTTGATTTAGAAATGCCAGTATATAGAGCAGTTATACTTTTTAACCGTGTTTGTCCACATGTAGCAGATTTTCATAAAAAAAAAACCAAACTTATTCAGAGAAACCTTGATACCGTTGCAATAATCTTATACTTTCTTTTTTAATATATATTATATTTTCTACAACCTTAAATGAAAAAATCTTTACAGAATAAGTATTATAGATAATTCTTCTGGCTTCAAGAATGGTTTGAATAAAACTATAGATTATGTGTTTTCCGATTCTCCTTCACGTCACAGATTAGATTTACATGCCCCGTTCAAATGAATGTTGCGTTTCTCCTATCTTCGAAGAACTTTTCCACTTATAAATTGATAGTCCCACTTATAAATTGATAGTCACTTTTTGAAGTTTTAATCAGTTAAAGCTTAAAATCGCTAAAAATTAGTTTTTTTTTCAATTAAATTTTATCATGACTTATATTATTTTTGGTTTTAACAGTAACTGTACAAACCATCGTAGTGTTGGTGGATTTCCTCTTTATATTTATATATATATATATATATATATATATATATATATATATATATATATATATATATATATATATATATATATATATATATATATATATATATATATATATATATATATATATATATATATATATATATATATATATATATATATATATATATATATATATATATATATATATATATATATATATATATATATATATATATATATATATATATATATATATATATATATATATATATATATATATATATATATATATATATATATATATATATATATATATATATATATATATATATATATATATATATATATATATATATATATATATATATATATATATAAAATATAATAAAAAGTAAAGTATAAACTAAAAAGTCTAACCAGAAATGACAGTCAACTTTTATAAATGTTTTATACACAACATATTTAAGTCATGAAACTTGTTGAAGTGATGAGAGGATGAATATATATTTGTTTCATTGTTTAGTCTATCAATTCTTTATTAATTATTGAACTTCAAACAGTGACTTGCAAAATCTCTTTTTGATGACAAAGCTTACAAAGGTTAAATAAATTATTTCATCTCTCTATAATGACGAAGAGTGTTTCTCGAAAGCTTCCATTTTCTTGATATTTGTCAGTATTTTGAAACATAAAAAAACAATTGTTTGCTTTTTAATTTTTTTAATGTGTCAAGTATGTACAAGTCCTTTTTCCTTCGCATGTCGGAAGAAATAACTTTGTAACCTTATATCCAGCAATAGGCACGAATCTGCGTTACTTTTGTCCCATTGGTTGAAATTATTTTTCGTATGGTAATAAACTCGCCATTTCTACGCCATAAAGGGTCTCAAAATAAATAAAATAAAACTCAATTAACAAAAAAAATTGTGAATTGTGATTAATTTTTTTTGTTTTAATAATGTATTTTACTAAATAACGAAAAAAAAATAATATTAACAGGTTTTTATATCATTTTATTATTTCAAATGTTATTCTTCAGTGTAAAATGTCATGCCTCGACGAGAAATTATATGATATTTTCCTATCGACTATTGCCCCGCAGGCTTAAAATTAACAACATTTTTATGGTCTCAGACTTTTCTTTGACCTGTTTCGGTAAATTCACGACAACCAATTGTACCCGTTGTCCTTTGTATATGGCAGGTCTCGATCCTCCATTTCATTAGTTCAAACATGAAGATGGCAATACGACAAATTCTTCCATTTGAGATTACAATTGTACTATGTCCAACATTTCAATAGTTAAAAAATACAAGTTTAGATTTTATATTTAGGGGCATAATATTTTTAATGACCCACCACAAAAATAATCGAACAATCTTATTTTCAACATTCACACTACAAAGGATTAAGTTTTTACATTTACACTACAAGGGATATATTTTCTACATTAACGCTACAAGGGATATAGTTTCTACATTCACACTACAAGATATATATTTTCTACATTCACACTACAATGGATATAATTTCTACATTCACACTACAAGGGATATAGTGTCTACATTCACACTACAAGGGATATAGTTTTTACATTCACACTACAAAGGATATAATTTCTACATTCACACTACAAGTGGTATATTTTCTACATTCACACTACAAGGGATATCATTTCTACATTCACACTACAAGGGATATAGTGTCTACATTCACACTACAAGGGATATAGTTTTTACATTCGCACTTCAAGGGATATAGTTATTACATTCACACTACAAGTGATATATTTTTTACATTCACACTACAAGGGATATCATTTCTACATTCACACTACAAGAGATATAGTGTCTACATTCACACTACAAGGGATATAGTTTCTACATTCACACTACAAGGGATATAGTTTTGAGGCAAAACTTCCATATTATAAAGCGTATCTTAAAAAGGTTGAATTAAAACATATTTTTTTACGATTGTGTGGAAAATAACTATAATTTAATCCCTTATATTAAAATGTACACAAATAAAGTGGTTTTATTTTGAAATTAAACCAATCAGCAAGGTTGGATATCATTTTCACTTATCCTTATTATGTTCTAAATTAGCTAGAAATGTTATTTGAAAACCTCAACCTGAAATATACATAAAGAAAAATATTTTATTTACTAGTGTTCCAAGAATTTGGGGTTTAGGGATCGTGTGTGAATATTTCCAAAGCTAATGCTTCATACGAAGGTAATTATTATGGAATAATTCATGTTGAGTACTTGTAGGGATGTAAAAGTAGAAAAGAAACATGGAATAAACATTTGCGTCTACCTAAATAGTGGATGAATTATATCACAGGGAGAAATAAAATTTGTGTATGCATACGAGTATATCATATGTGTCACACTTGTTAGTTTACATAAATGATAGCAATAATAGTTATATACGAGTATATGGTATATTTATATTTTTAATGTTTACAGCTTAAATGTTGTAGAAGTTATATGGAAATATTTATTTTTGATATTTTTGAAATATAAATGTATAAATACAAACTGAAATGTATTCTCTTAACCTCTCCTTCCTCTATTTTCCATAAGACCATGGACAATGTAAAATAAAATTTATTTTTGGTACTGACTCACCTGAGCAAGACGCTGTGTGCGTTGAAATATACTCGTATATTCGTATAGTGAATTGTTAAACAATATTGTATATGGAAGTTAAGAAATTCAAGTGTTTTATTTTTATTCTATTAATTATGGATTTTCAACAATGTGACGCCTGTACTAATAAAACAAATTAAATATTCAATTATTTTCTTATCATGACAAATAAAATATGTATTCGTATATATTCGTGTATTATAACATATATGAAAAAAAATACACAAACTAAAACAGTGTAATTCAAGTGAACACGTAACTACACGGATCTTGGTTTGTTGCCTATCATTTGTCATACTCCCATTAACCTAAGCTTTATTTCGTCTGTATCATCCTGGGAACATATGTGTATAAACATGAAAAAACAGGTTGATACTTTTTACCAATTGTTGATAATTATTTTTTTCATAAAAAAATGTCATAAACTTTATAAGTGCAGATATAGAACCTTATTACGAATATGTACTACGTGAGTTAACCCTAAGCAATACTATATTAATTTCAAGAAATTAACAGCCTTTCCTTCAATGTTCTCCATATACTCAATAAAAACATATTTAAGAAATTGAGAGTACTAAGATAATGCTATGGTAGCTGTCTCTGGTAACGATTAAAACGTTTTATATAAAATCAATATTACTTTAATATTCGACGTTTTCTTCTTCTGCGTTTAGCCCTAGTATTTTTTAATTTTTTCCAACCAGGTAACTCCATCCGATATAAGATTGCACTCTTACACACCTCCATAAACATATAAAGTGAACAGCTGTTTACGATGTGGTACATGACCAAGATCTCATCACACTTACAGAAAGGCGAGTATACTTGACCCCACTTGTCCATATAATATGCAGTGGGGCCCACTCCGCATCTAATCCTATTCTGAATACACATACTACTTCTTAGTAGGTAGAGAAGAATTAGGCAACTCCAGCGTCGTTTTACCCACAAGAGGTCTGTTTTTACACCATACTCCGTTCAACGGAACCGAACCATTTATAATGTCACAACACTGTTGCAACACAAGTTTTGGCCTTATTTCCAATTGGAACTAAAACACACGAAATATGAATGTCTCTCGTCATTTCTTAAGTACAATACTTAAGTAGTTGCTGCTTTTTGCTCAGAAGAGCATGATACTCGTAAATGCAACAACAATTAGTACAATAACAAAGTAATGTATTTATTTTATAAGATATTTGTGGAACTGGTGAAATAAATGAAAATATGACATTTCCTCTAACTGTAAAGTGAATTTTGTGGACATAGTGCGTCGTTGATTCCCAACGGACCAAATGATGGTAAGGTTTCCTCTTTCTTAGTGCACGTGATCCTCAATATCTTTCCTTTCACCGGAATGAGTGTCTTTGTGGATGTTCAATGACAATGAATCCGGCAGACGGTTAACCTATTTCCTCGCCATACTCCGATGTGAGGTCACGTGAATTGAATAAGATTAGCTTTAAGAGAGCTTTATTTATGACATGGAACCTTCATCTGAATTGAATATAAGTTTTATTATTATTGGATTGAAAATATAAAATGTGTTAAATTCGAGCAGAGTAGACACACTGGCACAAAAAGAGCGGTTTTAAAGATTTACGTAAATTGCTTATATAAATTGTCAAGATCGATTCATTTTATAAACTTGACTAGATTTGGTACATAATAGATTTTTAACTTCATATTTGTACATTTTTTTAAATAAAAAACATCTCAGTATTAAATTTATCTAGACGACCTCGGTGGCCTAGTAGGTTTAACACCTGTTTCTCGACCCAAATATTGCAGATTCGATTCTCGATTTTTTTAAAGACTTTAGTCAGGTTTTGTTCCTGAAAGTGTAATGCATACATATTTCAGTTTTCAATTTATCTCGACTATTTCTGCTACATGCAGCATTTATTTATATTTGTATAATTTTATTCTAAATGTTAAAGGTTCATACATAAGACGAAAAAAAAACTTTTTTTATGAAATTGTGTCTTAGAAGGTAATAAAAATTTGTACGGTTTTTAAAGTTTTATTTTTTGTTGCTTTAAAAATTTCAAAACCATATCAATATTTGACAATCCCTTCCGGTAAAATACACTATTCAAACAAAAAAAATGGATTGAGTTATTGGTATCCTTCTACCTTCAATAATCAAGCGGAAATAGACTTGAATCAATATTGGTATCCTTCTACCTTCAACAATCAAGCGGAAATAGACTTGAATCAATATTGGTATCCTTCTACCTTCAACAATCAAGCGGAAATAGACTTGAATCAATATTGGTATCCTTCTACCTTCAACAATCAAGCGGAAATAGACTTGAATCAATATTGGTATCCTTCTACCTTCAATAATCAAGCGGAAATAGACTTGAATCAATATTGGTATCCTTCTACCTTCAATAATCAAGCGGAAATAGACTTGAATCAATATTTGAGAATTTTGAACTATCAACAGAACCCTTTTTTTATTATGTGCCATGTCATGTTTAAATCACTACAATTTTATCCACGAATAAAATAGTATAAAATGAATTAAGCTAATGGGTTTCTTTTTTAAATCGACATCCCAAATATCAAACAGTATAATACTGACATATCGCAAGTAATCTAAGATGAGAAAATACTAAAAAAAATTGAAATAGTTTTGTAAGAATTATATTGTTAATTTTAAAACTTTTCAAACCAGTGATCAATAAATATTTTGATTAACTGATTATTTTTTTAAATATTATTTATTTTAATAAAATGTTTACAATACATTTTATTGTATGATTAAACAGTAAGTTAATTTCTTTAAAAGTTTAAAAAAAAAATAGAGTTTAAAAAGATCTCTCCTTTTTTGTGGCATCTTGAAACAAAATGGGCATTTCTACTTTATAACTATTTGCAAAAAATGCGTTTATGCTTTAAAAACATTGAAATATCTACTTCCATTATTTTTAAATACCAAAACCTAAACCTCCACACATAAGAAAATAGTTTAAATACGGTTAATTACGTTTGAAGGAAACAAGGACAGTTATAAAAATTTAAAGATGTCATAAAAAACATAAAATGAAAATTCAAACACGACAATTAAAACAATGCGAGACACGAGAATATTACTGCGCAAGACATTAAATGTTAACTGTTTCTTAAGTAGGAAATATATTTTGTTAGGTTCTAATCAATAAACTTAAAAAAAGATTAGTAAAACTTACTTTAAATATTTTTGAAAACTATTCCTGATTTTAATTAATAAAAATAGAAAAAAATGTTTTTATTCATTTTCAATTTATTGATTATAAATTTACAACGTTACAATATTGAAATAGTTTTGGAAATTATAGCTTTTAATTTTGAATGACGTTTTCGTTATAGCGGAAATAATTCTGATCGAGTTTCATCGTATTACTGTATTTTTTGTATTTACCAATATTCAAATAATGTTCATACGAATAATATAAAATTAATATAATTTTCATTCACTAATGTATCATATATGCGCTCATAATTATATTTCGTACCATTTTTAGTTAGAAATACTCGTATGTTCGACGTGGTTAATACTGCAGGTTCCCTTCGAACTGTCTACTGCAACATTTTCATTAGTTTGACCCCTTTTGATGTCAAGATATTATTTATTTTATTCTATAGTGAACATTGTTCAATGGTACATCTGGCGACATTATTGATGTGCATCGTTTTTTTCACCAAACAGCTCATTTTGAATATGTTGTTTCGATCAATTAGAAATTTATAAAAAATCTTCAAATTTAAGCAAAATAATTGACTAATCTCTAAAAAAATAGTGTTTGAATTAGAGGAAAGCAATCGTCAAAGGTTAACGAAAAAAAAACAAAGATAAAATTTGTGTCCAATAAATCTTTTAAGAAAATATATATGTTTTTAAACGACGCTTTTTAGCATAATACGCAAGTTTCTTCAATTTACGAGTATGATGAATGTTGGCAAAAAAATGAAAAAACGTGGTACGTTTCTCTCAATTTTTAATATAACGTAAGTAAACAAAATTTGTTTTTATACAAATATAAAGCCGCAGTCCTCAGTTAAGTTAATTACAATCATGGAATAACTCTTACTAAGTCTTGAACCAGAATATGTGTCTCTACTCACTTTAAATATCTTTAATCTTTTTCTGCGATTCTATTGTATTGAATCACGTTTTCGTTGTAACAGTACAATCAAGCATGTTTAAAAATAAAGGAGAGATGTTAAAGAGGTCTGATGTAAAACCAGAATGATAACATTTAAAAAAAAAAACGAATACCAACATGAATTGAATTCGCAACTCCCGGGTTAAAAAATAGGAGTAGTACCAACTAGGCCTCGGAGGTTTTCAATGTATTTTCCTATGAAAATTTTTAATGAATTTGATATACTTTACAACGAAATACTGATTTACTTTATATCAATATTCTACAAAAAACTAAGTGCAAAAACAAAAAAAAATAACAAGCACATTGTTGTTTTCAGGATATTTTAAGTATATAACCTTTTTTCTCTATTAATAACTAGTGAAAACGATACTAATACAATGATACCAACGACAATATAACTCACAGCCTCCGTGTCGAAAGATAGCTATTTTATTATGCATGCTATCAAAGTCATCTAAATTACCTATGTACTGTATGTTATCGAGTTTGCTTCCTAGCTTCGTAGATTTTCCTTCATGATGATTACTATTACTAGTACTTCTCTATTATTTTTAGGAATGAATTTACCAACCAAAATCTTAGTATTATTCTGCAGCACATTAGTTTTGGGGTCTACGTATAATATTTGATAATTCAATTGTCATCGTACTCTCTGCCAATATATTAGGTCCTTACATATGAAATTGGCGTTTTGCCGTACTGGCAACTTTGATCTCAAATATCTTCTCTTTGGTTAGGAATTCCAAATTAAAATTTATACAGCTATTTACTCAAGTATTTGTGTTTCGAAAATTATAATTTATTTGTTTTTTCCTCAATTGTTTTTTTTCTTTGCGTCACTCAGTTTACAAAATGGAAAACTTGAAATATCGCGTTATTTACGAGTACGAGTTCCACCGTGGCACCAGTGCTGCAGAAACGGCTCGAAGGATTAATGATGTGTATGGCGACGGTGCCGCAAAAGAAAACACAGTGCGTTTTTGGTTCCAACGTTTTCGTTCTGGAAATTTCGACCTGCAGAAGAAGCCCCGTGGACGGCCGGAGACCAAAGTTGATAATGAAGAATTGAAGGCTATTGTGGAAGCGGATCCATCGCAAACCACGTCCGAGTTAGCTGCAGGCTGCGGTGTTAGTGATAAAACTGTTTTAATCCACTTGAAGCAAATTGGGAAGGTGAAAAAGCTTGAAAGGTGGGTACCTCACGAATTGAGTGAAGCAAATCAACAAACGCGCGTTGACTGCTGCGTTGCATTACTCAACCGGCACAATAATGAAGGGATTTTGAATCGAATCATTACCTGTGATGAAAAGTGGATCCTGTATGATAATCGGAAGCGCTCATCGCAATGGCTGAACCCTGCCGAACCAGCCAAACCATGCCCCAAGCGAAAATTGACTCCAAAAAAGTTACTTGTGAGCGTTTGGTGGACTAGTGCTGGTATCGTTCACTACAGCTTTCTTAAATCTGGCCAGACGATTACGGCAGATGTCTATTGTCAGCAACTGCAAACCATGATGGAAAAGCTAGCTGCTAAACAACCGAGGCTGGTTAATCGCTCTAGGCCACTGCTGCTTCATGATAACGCTAGACCACACACTGCACAACAGACGGCTACCAAATTAGAAGAGCTTCAATTGGAATGTCTAAGACATCCACCGTACTCTCCGGACCTTGCCCCAACAGAATACTATTTTTTTCGAAATTTGGATAACTTCTTGCAAGGGAAAAAAATCAACTCCGATGGGGCAGTCCAAACCGACTTCAAAGATTTTATTGATTCCCGTCCGAATGGTTTTTTTAGTAAAGGGATCGATGAACTACCTATGAGATGGCAAAAGTGCATAGATAGCAATGGTACATACTTTGATTAAATAAATATATTATATTAAAAAAAAATCAACTTTATGTTCCTCCCAAACAAAACGCCAATTTCATATGTAAGGACCTAATATAACAGTAATTCCGGAGACATAAATGTTTCATTTCGTCTTTTTGTTATAAAATTTAAAGAAAGAATTTTTAAATATATCATTGATTAATAGAGATGTTAGATTTATAAACAATGAGAAAATATGCGAGAGGAAAATTTTCTCTTTAAGAAGATCTGACAAATAAAAGGCTCGCTTAAACACAAATTTCTTTATGAGTTATTTAGAAACTCACTCGAATATCTCGAGGAGAAATACATTGGAAATTATTCAAAAACAGAATATTTAAACAATGCATGACGTCTTTGAGTAGGACGAGAATTACGAATTACACGATTCTTAGATTCGTATGATAAATCAGAAGAATGAACATTATGTGTTGATTGATTTAATTTACGTACGCTCATTTAAGTTGACAGTTCAGTAATCTTTTCATTTACGTGGGTAATTAATTAGTTCCTGGAAAACAACGAGTAAATTAAAACCGTGGAAATTAAGCCACGGAATGCTATCGTAACATATGTATGATCTTTAACATATTTCTAAACATTTTATTTACATTTTTTAAGTAAGTCTTTTTAAGCGTTTATTGATAATGAATAAAATACACATTTGTATTAAGGCTATGCGATTTATTTTATATGAAGAAAAAACTAAAGAACTATAATTTACTGTACTTAATTATTCCAAATCACTCTCACTGGATATTATTTTTCTATTGTTACTATTGTCACTCTTATAGTTGCAGCTGTTTCAATTGATGATGTAGATATCATAAAACATTTATCATAAATCTACTGCTTGACTGTTATTTTCCGTCCATCTAGTTCCAAACAGAATAAACCGCGTTTAAGTGAATTCGTGAAAATGAATATCTCGTAAATGGAGCATATGATTTAAAAAGTATTATATATTTTTGGCAAATATAAATTTTTTTGACATATTTCTCGTACATAGAAATTTTATCCAAGTTTTCTAAATTGCTGCTCAAAAGCATTGCAAGTTGTTTTATTTCATTTTAAGGCATTTAAAAATATTTGTGGTTAATTCTTAACCTGTTCACCGCGTTAAAAATCAAATTCCACGAATCCTGTGCGCGGCACAATTTCAGCGTTTTTTAAATTTCTAAGTTTAAACACATATTTTGTTTAGAACCACTGATATTTGATTACAACACCAAGTAAACATGACACTTAAGTAATTTTCTGATAATAAATAATAGTCATTACTCTTAAGGAGACTCATTAAATAAAGGAGATAAACTTAACATTACGTAAAATAAACAAAGGAATGCTACGATCAAATCAATGCTTCATGACACTCACCCAATCAAATGCATATAGCACTAGTAATGTTTATTTACGTAAGAGAGACTTAGTAATGTTTATTTACGTAAGAGAGACTCATCGCAGGACTCGATCCGCGCGACAGGTCGTTAATGCTGGAAATATTGAGAAACCAAAAAAATTCGGCGCTCTGTTTATTCAACAATATCTCATAAACTAATATATTATTTGACAAGGTTTTCAGAGATGTCGCTAGAATAAAGATTATTTTAAATTTTAGTTCAATTTTTATTCCGGTTTTGTGTCATTTTTTTTAAGTATTTGTGATTTGAAACTTGGATTGTCGTCAGATCACAGGCGTTTGTGCTCCCCGCGGGGAACACGTTAAAGGTAAGCTCACCTTGTTAAAAATATAGTATTAATATTCAATAATTACATTAAATGCCTAAAAATTTATGAAATAAAATCTAATTAAAGTGGGCTCTACAATTGGGTTGCCCGGGAAGTATTTTCGTAATTTTGGGTCCATACGCAAAATTGTACTAAATGCTCATGGACGGTTGTTTTTCATATTGTCAGTAACTCAGTGACCGTTCATGTCATTGAATGCAGGCTAATCTTGGTAATTGATTTGGTTGTCATTAGTGGTAATTAACCTTCCAGAGTGGACACACTCTACGAGTGATATCACCTTTACGGTTTTTTTAAACAACATTTGATAGACATGATCACTTTATGCATCGTTGTTACACATTGTTCATATATTTTTGATTGGTATGTGTCGCATTTTATCCTTTGCGGTTGTAAAAAAGCATCAAGTAACGAAAAACCACATTTTTTGTTCCATTTTAAAATGACGTAAAAAAAGCTCAAACAATTTGGACGGCCGAAAAAATGCGTTAAATTGTATTCTTTCACAATAATATACATGCAGCACATTTGGAATGAAGTTAGCTTCGGAAAAAAAATCTTAAGACATCTGTCCGAGGAATGTGAAATTAGTTTTCGGACAGCATATTATTTAGTATTAGAATTCAAATATATTGATTTTATATTCAAAATGTATTCAATTGAGAAGCGACTCAATTAAAAAGGATTTTCGCTGGTATTTGAATGTTTTTTTTGGCGTGCGGCAATCCTTAAACATATTTTTCTTGATTTCTTGAACCATGGGATTTATCCAAGTAATATCCTTTCTTTCGAGCTTATGCGAAAAGTGTGCTTTCCTTTAAAAAAGGGTTAAGTAGCGTAGGGATAACAACCATTATCCTTTTTCCTTGAGTTACCTCTTAAAAACGTTAAAAATGCGTTTATTGATTTTTATGACAACCTCCGTGGCCTAGTGGGTAAGACGATTGAATTGAACCTGAGAGTTTCTAGGGGCTGGAGGGTTGGTTAAAACTAAAGGTTCGCAGTTTAGTAAAATGTTACGCTTAAAAACAATACAAACAAGTACTAGTGTTATTGTCTCTTCACATACGGGGTTATATTGTCAATAGGTGTGGTGATAATCCGCTAGTTCCGTGCCTTCTGAAGTGGTTCTAAACCCGAAGGCTCGACGAATGGGGTCAAAGACAATATTGTTTCCACGCCACACTCTTCAATATGTTCGAATCAACACATCCGATATGTTGAAGGGTACCATACAAATAAATACGAAACTATTGATTTTCATATAAAAATCCACACAAAACCTTAAATTTAATATTTTTTGAATAATCAATTTTGATATAATTCGGATATCTCAAATAAAACTTTGACTAAATAATTTTAAAACAAACGTTATTAGCTGGAACGAATTCAACACACAAAATTATCTCAACTGAATGTCAATGAACTAATTTTTTCTTTTCTTAAATGATTCTATTTCTCGGATAATTTTAAAATTTAAGAATCGGTGTAGCTTTTTTAGTAACATACTCGTACAATACATATGTATATATTTTTGTAAAATCAATCATGGATTAAACCAGTTAAAAATATCCAAGAAGAGCTGGTTAATCAGAAAAAATGCTCTATAACAATTAGCCCGCCAGATGTGTCATGTGGAACCAACCACGTACACAATATAATGAAAATAACTTATATCGGTCAAGAATGATGAATGGACTCTTTTTCCTAGGATAATAAGTAGCTGACTCGTAAATTTATGAATTTCGAAAGATTTAAATAAAGAACAGCATTTAAATAGTAAAAATATGATTAATACATTCACTTATATTTTAATAATACTTATATTAAAATATAAGTGAATGGAAATTACTAATAAAGACAGTTAAAAAGTTTTTCTTGAAATTTATCTTATATGATCAAAACCGATAATACATGAATCATTCATTAAAGGCACCGTTTATATTTAGATGGGCCATTAAAATACATTTTCTTTTCTGTAGAATATTTTCGCATTTTGGGTTGAATGTTTGAAAATATCAATAAGCTCTTAAGGGTTATTTTAATATTTACACGCTCGAGTTAGGGTTTTATTGCATTGTGAATTTTATTTTAAATTTTTATTTTGATCATTTTAAATTTATTAGATAATTACGATGAATAAAACATTATTTGGCAGTTATTTGAGGACTCCAAGGCCACCATAAAAACTGTATTAGGAGATTCCGCGTGGTCTCGATCGCGAGCCATATTTTTGTCAACGTTTTGGAGAGATTTGAAAAAACATTACAAACAACAGCTAACTCTAAGCGTGAGTTAGAAACGCTACTGACATTGAAGGAAAGAGGATTATTATTATATCTACAGTGCTGGTAATTCGTTCACAATATCTGTGAAGAGCATACCGTATAGGATGATGATTCCACAAAGAAGGGTCCATGATCTCCTCGAACGGCAAGGCAAGTAGACTACGATTAAATAGGTGAAACGACTCGGAAATACATATCAGAAAAATTAGATAAAAAAAAATTATTAACACATTTTCTGCGAACAAATAAAACATAATCAAATAAATCACGGTTTGAGAAAAGTGCTTGAGGTGGAAGTGGAGGAGAGGTGGAGGTGGAGACATATGTAAATTCATTTACCGATTACACTCGCATCATACCAATATGAAAAATAAGGTGGATATTTTTTTATCGATGGGATAATAATATTTTATTTCTAATCCAAAAATTCTCATAACTTGTGAGACCTAATTACGAGTATGTATCACATAAGTCAAACCTTTGGGAACTACATAGATTCGAAGAAATTACAGCTCATTCCTTTACTCCATACGCATATCGAAAACATAATGTATTCAAGAAATTGGGAATGCGGAAAAAAACCCGAAACAGATGTCTCCAGTAAAGATTTATCACTTACTCCCTCAATAAGGCAAATGTTATTCAAATAAAATTATTGCTCGATTTTATCATTTTTTTTTGGTTTTGTAAAAGTTGAGTTATTAAGAAATATAAAACAATTATACTCAAAGCATTTTGCCATACCTACATATCAGATAAAATAATATATTGAAGTATTCAAAGAAAATTAATCATACACATTTCTTCCTAAACAATCAATTAAATTAACACGCATTTGATGAAATATTTTAGAAATTTGTTACATATATTATTAATTTTTTAGTAAAACTCTTAAAAGTACTTGAACTAATTCTCAATTGAGAGTTTTTAATTGATTGATAAATAAAATTATCCAAAAAATAAAAGAACATCAACATTAAAAACAAAAGAAATATGTTTTGCGTAGGTAAAGTTACAAAAAAATATAATTGAAAAAATGAAGGTTTTGGAAAAAAATTGACTTACGAGTATGTGAGTTGATTATTTATATTTTGAAATCTGAAAAAATCTTTTAACATTTTAACATTGTTTAACATTGTCCCTACTAACCACCTGTTCAATACCATTTACACTGCAATCTGATGGAGCCTATGTAACATGAAAAATATTTAAAGGATATAATCAATAAATCATTTTTTTGTAACTCAATAAAAAAATATCCGACGTGGTTCAATTATATTGTTAATGTTTATTTTCCCCAGCCTCTTAAAATTTGTGGGTAACAGCAAATTGAGCTTATAAAATAATGACGACCTTTATAGTCCAGTTGAATCTTTCGGCTGATGTATTCAGATTGTTTCCTGATGGTACCAAACAAACAATTTTATATACAAATTATATTTTGACTTTTTTTTTGGAGATACTTGATAAAACATCCTTTAGGTTGGGTGTTATGCAACGGAGGGGTTATAAAATACATCATTTTGGGAAAAAGAAACTAAATACCTACTTTAGAAATATTAAGAAGCTTTTAAATTTAGCCAGTTTTAAACCAATAGTTGGTACTACAGAATTTAGCCAGTTTTAAACCAATAGTTGGTACTACAGAATTTAGCCAGTTTTAAACCAATAGTTGGTACTACAGAATTTGAAATATATCGAAAAGCGTTTATTCTACTTAGGTTATACAAGTTTATTCTTTGAAAAATCCAAAGAAAAAAACATAAAATATAATATCATATTCATCATAAAGAAGTTTTATGAGAAATAAATTATTGAAAATTAATGAATATCGAAATCGACTTTTTGAAACAGATGGCTAAAAATATATTTATCATAAAATAATAAACATGAATTTGCTCAATTAAAATAAAGTTTAACAAAACATAGCGTATCATTGAATAAACGTTTGCTGTCACCGTGAAAATACCCAAGTAAATTTAAATTGAATGGTATAGATCAGCATGTTCTTAAGGAATAAAATACCAAGAAATTATTCGAAGGGTAACTTTCTAAAGAAAAACTTATAATGAGGTTAACTAAACTAACATATAATCCTTTTTCTTTCCTTTCCACCTGGTAAATTTTTCTTTCAAGTTTTAAGTATAAGCTACAAAATAAAGTTTCAACAACTATTGCAAAAAGTACCCAGGTTGATTAATTAGATCCAAGTTTTTTTCTCAGCGATTTCTTAAGTTGAAGCATGACTATAGTATGGCTAATTCCATGTTTTATATCAATTTCTTACTGTTCAGATATGCTTTGCATTTTCATGCCCAGATTGCTAGTAAATATCTGCGCAGTTATCCTGTATCAACTAAGCTTACTTTGGATTAAAGCTCGAGTTCGATTTTCGGTAGTTCTTGACAGGCTTTACATGGAACCATTTTTTGATTGGATATATTGTTGTACTGGTGCTTCTTAACTATTGTACTTAAACCCTACACACATTTTTGGAGCGCTCTTGAACGTAACTTCTGCAACGAACATGCTCTATATAAATTCATGGGTTTTATTTCAAAATATTTTTTTATTAATGCGTATTTAAAGCATTTTATTGTATTGCCACTTTAATTTCACGTCTAAATTAAAGAAATTTAATATCTGATACTAAAACCTAACTTAAAACTGTATTAATTGAATTTGTATACAAGTACTTGAAAACATGCGTTTTACCTGTATATGAGAGGCAAGGCTGTGATTTGAGGTAACATTTGCGTTCGTTGGATGCGTTTTCTGAAAAATGCATTTCCTATTGGACCTAAACACACTAACATCAGTCGTTGTAATCTGACGTAAGAAGACACATTACGCGTAAGGACCACACGCAGAAGAAAATTGATCAACCATTTTGAATACGATTGACTACAGTTACATACATCTTTTTACGACTCATTTTTAACATGATTCTATATCGCCTAGTGCAAACATTTAATTTTTAGAATAACTGAATTTTAAACTCTGATCTCCTTTTAAGTGGAATGAAGATAAAATGATACGTATATTTAAAGCGAGTCCTTAGTTTATCACTCAAATCATCTTATTGATACGAATAATTTCAAAGACGCCTCAAAGCGAGTTTACTTTATCGTTACAATCGTTTTAATAATAGAGTATCCTTTGAAATCTTCGAACAACAGCCGCAATAATTCAATTTGCTTTCAATAGATCCAATATTTGGACTTTTCGGTCCCTCTGACCAGTTTACTTCGGGGAATTGAGCTGTTATTCATTTTTGGTTTATATTTTCTCTCAGTGTGGTGGTATGCCTGCAACTCGCTACTCGCTTCCGCTCGGTGCAGCGGACGGCCCCCCGCGGCAGTCGGGTTTAATGTACGACGGCGAATGCACGCGCATTCTTCGATCTACTTCCCGCGCTTCTCTGCCGTAAACTATTACGTTACGAATTAAACAGATAATTAACTTTAATCTATAGTATACGTTATCTTATTGTAAATTGACTTTGTTACTGTTGTGTAAAAAACGTGCATCCTCGAGTAAAACTTTAATGGTGATTTAATTGTGTTTTGTTATCTACCTATCGACGGACCCAACTGTGTACGGTAACAGCTACCTACATTGGTGACCCCGACCAAGAATACGACAAATACGAAATGCAATCGGAAAACGTGGAAGTTTTTCGCGTCGGCGTACGTATTCCACCCTTTTGGCCCGAAGAACCGGCACTTTGGTTCGCTCAGGTCGAAGGTCAGTTTGTTCTGTCAAATATCACAAATGACGCTACAAAGTTTTACTACGTGACTGCGCAACTGGATCACCAATATGCAGCCGAGGTGAAAGATATTATCACTGCACCACCGGATTCCGACAAGTATGACAAGCTTAAAAGTCAACTCATCAAACGGCTGTCGGCTTCGCAGGAAAAAAAGGTAAACCAGTTACTAACGCATGAGCAGCTCGGAGATCGCAAACCGTCTCAATTCTTGCGTCATTTGCAAGATTTGGCTGGCCCGTCTGTACCTAAAGACTTTCTTAAGACCATATGGTCTAGTAGATTACCGCAAAATATACAAACTGTAATCGCGTCACAGCCCGATTTAAATTTAGATAAGCTAGCAGACTTAGCCGATAAAATTAATGAGATCGCGCCAACGACTCCTCAAGTGTGTGTCGCAGAAGCAAGCTCATCTAATAATGTTATCAGCGACATGGCAAAACAAATAAGTGAGTTGACAAAACAGGTGCAAGCACTTTCCTCTCAAGTTAAAAATACCTCTCGTTATAGATCACACTCGCGCCATCGCCAACGTAGCCGTTCACATTCTAGGCAAACACGACCAAACTCTTCACATTGTTGGTATCATACCAAGTTTGGTACACAAGCAAAGAGATGCACAAAGCCTTGTTCGTACGAGTCGGAAAACTCTCAGGGCAGCCGGAAGTAGCGGCCAGCGACTGCCCATCACAAACAGGCCGCCTTTTCATCACCGATCGTGCATCAAAAATGGCATTTCTCGTTGACACTGGGTCAGATTTATGTGTTTTTCCTCGCACTGCTATGAAGGCGTCCTGCACGAAAACGGATTTTCAGTTGATCGCAGCTAACAACTCTATCATCCAGACATATGGCCCCGTACGACTAAGCCTAGATCTAGGCCTTAGGCGAAATTTCACTTGGAGCTTCACTATAGCTGATGTTGCTAAGCCCATAATCGGCGTAGACTTTTTAAGTTTTTACAACTTGCTCGTAGATACGCGACATCAGCGCCTTATTGATGGAACTACGACGCTATTTGTTACTGCACTTCAACAGAAGAAGAACGAGGATGTGGCTTCCATCAAGGCTATTGCAGGCGAGACTGAATTCCACGAGATCCTGAGAGAATTTCCAGAGATCACCAAACCTGCAGGTACGTCAGCTCCTTCTAAGCATAATACCATGCATTTTATTAGGACTACGCCTGGTCCACCTGTTAAATGCAGACCACGTCGCTTGGATCCTGAACGCTTACAACTAGCGAAAAAAGAGTTCGAGGACTTAGTAGCCAGTGGCATAGCTAGACCTTCTGAGAGTTCTTGGTCATCAGCACTACACATGGTTAAGAAAAAAACTGACGGCTGGCGACCCTGCGGAGACTACAGAGCTCTCAACGCTCGCACCATCCCCGACAGATACCCTGTCCGTCACATCCAGGATTTTTCTCTCCAGATTCATGGATCCAAGGTATTCTCAACCGTAGACCTGGTCAAGGCCTATAATCAGATAAGGGTTAATCCTGATGATATTCCGAAAACCGCACTTACTACGCCTTTCGGCCTCTTTGAATACCCATTCATGAACTATGGTTTAAGAAACGCTAGTCAAACTTTCCAACGCTTCATCGACGAAGTGCTCAGAGGCTTGGATTTTTGCTATTCCTTCGTCGACGATATCCTCGTGTTTTCTCCATCAATAGAGCTCCATAAACACCATCTACGCCAGCTATTTAATCGCCTCAAGGAGTATGGTGTATTAATAAACACAAACAAATGCGTTTTTGGTGAATCAGAGGTAACATTCCTCGGATATCACGTCTCAACCGCTGGTACTAAGCCATTGGACAGCAAAGTTCAGGTTATTGAAGACTTTCCTACTCCAAAAACTGTCAAAGAACTCCGTCGATTCTTGGGAATGCTGAATTTTTATCGTCGCTTTATTCCCAATGCTGCGCAGATTCAAGCGCCACTCAATTCTTTGTTGGCTGGACAAAAAGTCAAGGGTTCACAGCCAGTTCACATGTCACCCGAACTATTAGCTTCCTTTGAGGAGAGTAAAAAGGCACTGGCATCCGCAACGCTACTGGCACACCCGCAAGTAACAGCAGAGCTGTCTATCACCACTGATGCATCAGATGTTGCGATGGGCGGTGTTCTTCAACAAAAAAAAAAATAACAGTTGGGAACCACTTGGATTTTTCTCACGAAAGTTGAGTTCCGCTCAAAAAAAATACAGTCCGTATGACCGGGAGTTGCTAGCCGTTTACGAAACCATCAAACATTTTCGTTACATGGTAGAAGCAAGAAATTTTATAATTTTCACGGATCACAAGCCACTCACTTTCGCCTTCTCCACACCACGTGAGAAATCCTCTCCAAGGCAATTCAGATATCTGGACTACATATCGCAATTTTCGACTGACATTCGTTACATCCCTGGAAAAGATAATATGGTAGCAGACACACTATCCAGAATCGAGGAAATAGCCTTAGGAATAGATTACAAGGCACTTGCTCGTTCTCAAGATACAGACCTGGAACTTCAACAGTTTTTGACAAATGACTCATCGTCATTAAAATTGCAAAAAGTCGCAACTTCAATGTCGAAAATACCAGTTTATTGCGACGTTTCTACGAATTTTCCAAGACCATTTGTCACAACTAGTTACAGACGTCAAGTTTTCGACATGCTGCACAATTTAAGCCACCCAGGGCGTACAGCTACAGTGCGGCTGGTCACCGAGCGTTTCATTTGGCCAGGGATTCGCCGAATCTGTAGAGAGTGGGCAAAGGAATGCATGCACTGTCAACGGTGCAAAGTAACGCGTCACACATCCGCTCCACTTTCCACTTTTCCTAGTCCTTCCTCGAGGTTCGAACACATCCACCTCGACCTCATAGGGCCGCTAACCGTTTCGGCTGATTACAGGTACTGCCTCACCGTCATCGACAGATTTACACGATGGCCTGAAGCATACCCACTCACTGACATCACTGCCGAGACCTGCGCGAAGGCATTGGTTTCTGGGTGGATAGCTAGGTTTGGATGCCCAGCTAGAATCACTACGGATCGAGGGCGGCAATTTGAATCTCACCTCTTCAAATCTATCACGAAGTTAGTTGGCGCACACCACTATGCCACTACATCGTTCCATCCGTCTGCCAATGGCTTGATAGAGCGTCTCCATCGACAGCTGAAGGCAGCCATCATGTGCCATGCTGATTCACAGTGGACCGAGTCTCTTCCCTTAGTCCTACTTGGCATACGCAGCGCCTGGAAGGAGGATCTACAAGTTTCACCAGCAGAGCTAGTATACGGCGAACCTTTACGTTTACCAGGTCAATTTATTTCACCTACGGATGACCACCTAGCCGCCGATATACTAAACTTTTCCACAAGACTCAGCAGCTACATGGCCAAACTATCGCCTAAACCAACGTCATGGCACCGAAATGGACCATTTTATATTCCACGGGACCTTAATGAGACGTCACACGTGCTGGTGCGACAAGATCACGTTCGAAGATCGCTGGAACCACCCTATGTCGGACCATACAGAATTTTAAAACGCAGTCCAAAATTTTTCAAGCTTAATATTAAAGGCAAACCAATAAATGTTTCCATAGATCGTTTGAAAGCTGCATATACGGTAAAAGAGACTGATTTACAAGTTGAACCGACACCAATTCAAGTTCCATCATCCACCACAAATGAAAAACGTACACGTAGCGGAAGGAAAGTACATTTCCCAGAGTACTATCGATCGTAGTAACGATCTCAGCGAGGGAGTACTGTGGTGGTATGCCTGCAACTCGCTACTCGCTTCCGCTCGGTGCAGCGGACGGCCCCCCGCGGCAGTCGGGTTTAATGTACGACGGCGAATGCACGCGCATTCTTCGATCTACTTCCCGCGCTTCTCTGCCGTAAACTATTACGTTACGAATTAAACAGATAATTAACTTTAATCTATAGTATACGTTATCTTATTGTAAATTGACTTTGTTACTGTTGTGTAAAAAACGTGCATCCTCGAATAAAACTTTAATGGTGATTTAATTGTGTTTTGTTATCTACCTATCGACGGACCCAACTGTGTACGGTAACAGCTACCTACATCAGTATTTCCAATCGAATTTCCTCAGCATTCAGTTGTATTTTATGAAATTCTTTTTTTTTGTTTGCTGAACAATAAAAAGCAAAAGTTGATTGACATTTTCAAGGATTTGGGATGGTTGAGATAATTATGCTTTCTTTGGTCCACGACAAATTGTCTATTTTCTTGATTACGATCAAAACTGAAAAATTATAAATATATTTTTTGGCTGTGGTTTAGCAGTTTTATTATATTAATTTGAAACAGAAACTAATGTTATCAATAAACTTAACAATAACTCACTACAAAAGTTTATTTTTGATAAAAATGGTAATACTCGTACATTTATTTTGGTAAAAACATACCATAGACGTTAAAATACTGAACAGTGTTAGGGAAGGTTGCACACTGTCTTCATTATTTGTTAGCAATTACGCAAAATCTATAGAGGAAGCTTTTACATTTATAAATCGAGTTTCGTTGTTAATAAGGACGTTATTAACAACCTGAGATATTAAGGGAAAGTGTCAATGTAACAAATTAAATTAATGGTCGAACATTAACAATTAAAATATGAGAGAAGGTTATAATATAAGTTGCAATAAGATTCATCTCAATTACATTTATTTTTTAATTACATACTATAGATCCAATATACGTTAAGATGATTCTTCAAGACAGCACAGGGAGACGTTTCTAAACCCAGAGCTCTCTCTTTGCCAAAATATGAAATGATTTTTTGAAAGGTTGTTTGGATGTTCATGGAATGTGTAAGTGTCGTTTCTCACACCATACCTTCAAGTCATCAACACTGTCTATCTATGGTATGCCTTGAGTATCCAGGATTCCACACACAGGAAAAAAAATGGGTGTTAACCAGCCGATTCTACGATTTTATTAAAACGTCTCGTTCCCTTCAAATCGCTTCAAAAAAGTATCAAGTATGTAAATAAAGTATTGTGCATTTTAGGACGCGGAAAATATAACACTGTCCTTTTCCTGATGTGTCGTGCAAATTTTTTTTCAATCTTTATAAGACTAGGTAAAAGTCTTAAATAAAGCTTAAAAAAATGAAGGTTCAAATTCTTCAAAAAAATGAAAGATTCGAATAAGATGAAGAAATGAAGACCCGTGTTATCTACAAAGGCTTGTAAAGTGCGAATTTCGAAATACTTACATCCTGCATAGAAGTAAAATACTTAAGCTGTCTTCGATATTTCTATATCCATAGTCTTAAATATCCTAATATCCACGAAAACTAGACGTTTAAATACTTGTTATATTCCGTAAGGGGAAACTCGGGTCAATTTTTGAATGGACAATACTCAGCACGTGAGTCAAGCGTGTTAACTTCACTGCTATACATGTATGTATTACAACGTAATGTATGTGTAAGTATCAAAACATTTGATACTTCAACATACGAGTACTTCACAAACTCTATACAACAAAAAACATCCAACCGTGCTTAGAAGAAAGTAATATTTAAGCAAAACATAAGTATTTCTGAATTATATTTTCATTTAAAATCAGTAAATGAGACGTAAAGTTTTTGAAGACCAAAAATAAACCACAAAAATATATAGATATCCTTTGATTATCAGCCACCTAGGCACTTGATTTACATAATGCGATCACATTTTAAGGATATATTAATGAAATTGAATGGGAATTGGGGCGCTCCTGGTGAGCGTTTTTCATACTTTATTGCGAGAACTCCGAGGCCCTAGCTGGAATGCCGAAAAAACGGGGTAATTGAAACTTTCCTTTTCTTCTTACGAGACTTCATTACTTTTATGAAAAAGCACCACTTTATATTCAGCGAGAAAAAAGCGTTGAATATTTTAAGTTAATGTTCAGAAAATTTTTCAATAATTCTTTTTAATAAATGTGGCACATTTTGATTCAAAATCAAAATTTTCCTTGCTTTTCTTAGCTGACATTTCTTAAAAAATATCATAGTAGCTTTTATGGTGTAAAAAGTTACACATTTATGGAAAACATTGTCATTCATTATTAGGTATGGAATCATAATACTTTACGAGTATGTATGCATATTTGTATTACGGTTGACAATTGGCCACGCATGTTCCCGTTACGGTTGCGAGTGCGGGAAACTCAATGAGCGCATTGTATGCGTTTGCGATCTGCTTATGTATTCTTAACACTGCTTCGAAAATAAAAGTTATAATGCTTTCAAAACGTTAGACATCTTCTATGATAGTAAAACACACCAATAGTAAAAATTGTCAAAAGATTCGACCTTAAAAGGCACCTACATTGGCAAAAAATGGCGAAAACTAGAATAGCAAAGATGACGATGCACGGTAAGAAACCGTCACCAGAAACCGTCTCCAGAGAGGAGGAAATATATGAATGTAGACTAGGCAGTCTACTTCTTAGCTAAGTGATGAGTCTGATACAGTAACCGGCTTAGGAGTCTAAAAGGAAAAAAAGAACCTTAACTCATATGAAAACTCGGTCGCTATTTAGTTATTTTAATGTTCTCCTAAAAAAACAACTTTGTTGTATTTTAGATGTCAAAATAAATAAAACTTAAAACAAATATGTACTAAAATGAAGAAACGAGAATAAATTTTTAAATTTGAAAACGAATTGCTCATTGAATACTAAATATTTTCAGGCGAGCGTTTCATATTTTGCTGGTCATATGATATACGAGGGGGATCAACGTTGTATGAAGCATACAAAAGTTGGCATTGACTAGTTGTGATAGTCTTCAAATGTTAATTTTACCACCAGAATATCATATTTTGGTACTAAGTAATTCGGTATAAAGCTGCAACAGAAGCAATGAGGATTAACAGTTATTTTCTGGCATTAAATTCGCAATTAAGATCGCTAGTAAAACGCATGGAAAATGACAATTGAAAATGAAAAACAGAATTTATTTTTTCATTTATAATATTCAGATTCCTTCCTTAAATATATACAATAGATAGAGGAAATTTTCAGACGGTTTATAAACAATTCATTCATATGCAACCCCTTGACATATATAAATTTATCAGACGAACATGTAGAAAAGCTTCAGCCCCAGGTAACAAGGCCTAGGGCTAAGAGCAACTGTCGTAGTACTAAATACTATAAAGAAATACTATCGTACGTGAACAGGTAATAACATTCGCACACGTCTATCTAGTGTCAGTATTGTAACCAGACGAAGGTTTTAACCTGACTGAGATTTTTGTTTTATTTTTTTGATATCGCAAATCTAGCCAGAACCCTTCGAGTGGAAGACAACCATCACTATCTTATTATCTATGCCCTGGAGGGCATCTATATATTTACATATTTAATTAATTTCGCTGTTTGTTGAAATATTTATTATATAAGTAAAAAATTTAGTTTAAAAACTTATTTGAAGAGGATGGATATAATTTTTTAAATATTTTTTTAGTATTTTGAATACATTTAATAGTAATCCAAACATAAATACTGACATTTTATATAACTACGAGAAAAAAAAAACATTTTCCAGGCAGCGATTTTTAAAACCTAACAAATATCATCACTGTGTAAGATATTGACAAACATTAATTTTCATATATCTTGACACAAAATATTAATTTTGTTACGATCGATTAAGACTTTTGATATTTATAACAAAACACAATCAAGGTGTGAGAGTGAATACAGAAATTCAAGTTGTTAAAATAAAATATATAAATATCAAAACACTAACATAATTCATACAATTAGCAGTGAAAAAGAAGTAGTTAAGTAATACTGCAACAACAGGCCAGGAATCATAAGGTCCAGGGTCATATATCGTGTCAGAATAAAAACAACACAATAAATTTCATTAACGAATAGACCAATGGACACGCTTATATACCTCATAAATATGTATTCTTCTTTATAGATTAAAAATAGCTTTAAGATAATAAACAAAATGTGTATGGGTACGATGGCAAGTTGACATGTCCTCTTTGTCTACACCAAAAGGAATATGGCGTGATTGTATGATAATTGCGCTTGAAAAAATAGGATCTATTTATGTTTTATATATGGTGAACAAAGTTTAATTTTTTATCAATTTAAATTCTTATTGTTATAAATGTTTGAGAATTTTTCCCTCTGAGGAATCTTAGAATCATAAAACTGCTTATTTTGTTACTTTTGATGAGCGAAAACAAGTTCTATTTAATTTTGTTCCTTCAGTTGTTATTTAAGAGTTATATGTACTTAAGAGAAACTTTTTGGAAAGGTAATGTAGTCAAAATCAAACAAAAGTATTTGATGAAATCCCAAGACACAGAGTAAGCACTTCAACAAGAAGAACTGTTTTGTAAGTAGTGTAATATATTCTGAAGGATTCTCTAACTTTTCCTTGTTTTGATCTGATATGTTTGAGAATTGATGCCGTATGACATGAAGCATGTGATTTTTCGTATAACTTTTCTAACTCAACAAAACTTCCCGAAACAAACATAATTCGATGGGATTTTCTTACCTCATCAATTTTATTGAGAATCTCAGCTTGTTATATCTTATTCAGTATGTACGAGTATTATAAAATAAATTCAAATTTGGTCTGTAAATAAAAAAATCCACGCTTTGTTTTTTGTTACGTTCTTTTTTTAAATGTATATTGGACTCTTGTTGTGATCTTTCCGGTCCATCTGCACAATTCTGACCACAACGATTCTCCACCTCTCTCTTCTTCGGACCTCTCGAAATGTCCTAGATTGATTTGTTATTTGTATAAAAGTTTTTTTAATTTTAATGAAGATTAATAGGCTTACGGTCTATTAGTCTAAGAGAGGCAAATATTGATTGATTTGTTATTTAAGTAAAGGTTTTTTTTTATTTTAATGAAGATTAATAGACTTACGGTCTATTAGTCTAAGAGAGCAAATATATATTCAGGAATGATTTTTTTTCTTTATTGAAAAAAAATATATACTTGATAAAGACATCATCACCATTGTAGTCTAACAACTGAACGAAAGATAGAAACTCTTTTTTTGACTTCTTCACTATTTTCTATTTTTTGAGTCTACATGCACTGTAACATATATGAACGTATCTCTTTATATTGTTAATAAAACTCATAGTTGAACACCGTTGGATTTTTGTGGTAAACGCTCTTCATTTCAAAAGTGTTTTGAAACATACCATTAGATATCCACACACATAGCTCACTGCAGTCGTTCCTAAAAAATGCGCCGCGGTGCACCAGGACGCCAGGCTTACAGGGAACCGCGGAATATTCCAATGTTTTTATAACATAAAATAAACTGTTTAGAGTATTCAGACAGTGGATGGCGTTGAAAAATTCTAATACACTAAGGGCGCCGTGAACCGAAAATGTTTAGGAACTTCTGTCTTACTGATTTCCATTTAGATACAGTTTGCTTTGGTTACCTGCAACGATGAACTTAACTGCTTACTTACTGTAATTGTTTCAAAATTATATGTGAAGACGATTAATCATCATCATTATCATCCCACCATTCTTCTACTGGGCTAGGCAAATAGAACAAATCTCCGCTCATTATATTCTGACACACACCTTTTCCTTCTGCCACGTCATGTGCATACTCTCCTATTATGTTGGCACTTTTCTTTCTAAATTTGATTAATTTGGTCATTCCACTTTTTATAGGTCCTCTCTAAATTTCTGTGCCTTCTTCACTACTTACATAGATTATTTTGTGTATCTTGCATAATACATTCTTTAAAGGTAGTCGATACAGCTCAACGCTCCTTTCTTCATCTTAGCACTGCATTTTTTAAATACACAATATTTCTTAAATTGATTATTCCTTATTCAACCAAACATATATTTCTACACATTTTTGTGTAGAACGCATATATCATATTCACGACCTTAGTTATTAAGTAAATCAGCATAAGGGCTTTCGGATCAGTTTTTCAAAAACCATCAATCTGTGAGACGCTACATAAATGAAGCTTGTACATCATCTGCATTGATTTAATGCACAACGAAATCTACATTTAAGATTTTTAAATATAATATCAACATATATTATTTTTTATTTTCTTTATATTTCGAATATACTCGTATTATCCAACATATATTAATTTATGAATTTTAAAATGGATCCACCAGCTAGAATACCTTACAATTCTTAACTTCATCGTGAATAAGGATTGTTTTCGGTGAAGTATGTACGAACTGAGTTATTAAGAGCGGCATTACTAGAACACAAAATTACCTTATTAATTAATTTTCCAATATTGATATCTTCCATCTGTTGGAAGATAATATTAATGTGGGTATTGAGCGCCTTAATCATTTTGTAGGCATAACTGAACCATTTCCCATGGAATCTTGAGTAACATTGTTTCTGTCGTTATAATTTTTATCAATTGCATTTTATTGAATGTAATCGAGTTAAATACAATGAATTAATGCTTATAAAATATATCATTGAAATAAGATCTTATTTAATATTTTATTCGTTTAGTTATAAAATGTATTTTTTAATAAACAGTTTACCGTTAACTTTCAAAAACATTTTATTTGAAATAAAAGCTCTAACGCAAACAATCAACGAAATTCGAGAAGCTATAATAGATTTCGTAGTTTAATATGATCCTTCAATATCATCCATATTTGCCGAGGTTTGTTTGGTTTTACCGAATTTTGATCCGAAATTTTGCAAAGAATGAAATTCAGAGAGAATAACCGATTCCCTCCATCGCTTTCTGAATTTAGCCTTTTGTTTTCGGGTAATTCAAAATACTGTAATTTAATAAACAACAGTATTTATAAAATGAAGGACGACGTAATCGATACTAAAGAATACTGTTAATGCGTTTTAAAAATAAATTATATTAATTAATGTTGCCCCTGTTGAGAATATCAACATTGAGTATTAAATAATAAGATAGATGAATCAGAATTGATACATTAAACCGCGAGTTTCGATAAGAAACAATGTCAATGGGTAACTAAAACATATACTCGTACATATATTCAAACTAAGTAAGTATTACTAAAATTGTAGTTAACAGCAGCATATGATGTACGTGAATGTAACGTAGACGTGAAAAATAAATTATAGGATACCGAGTTAAATCTATAAAAGTAGAAATGTATGAATTAAAAATTCTGTGTTTGTCGATAAACGACAGAATATGAAATGCAGTTATTTTATATGAACAAGAGCTAAATATCAATGTGTTAAGTAGCGTAGAAAAGATGACATTTAGGTGGTTTGGACATGTTTAATGGATTGGTGAATACTAAAAATGCAAACGTAAATTAGAATCATGCTAGAGAGTCCGAGAAAAATATGTTCGGGCCAAATAAATGAAATTTTGGTGTTGGAAATGCAAGAAGAAACCGAGGGAACTGTATCAGAAGTTGTATGATATATGAGAGATAGATGTGGAGGAGACGAAGGAAAGTTTGGCACTACATGGCCATCTGCCTACTCCAATAGGGAGACGGTGTGATGATCTTGTGTAAAATTTAATAAAAATGTATTAATTACAATAAGCAAATTTACAAAATATTTTCTTCTTTCCTTTGATTAGAAAAAAAGTGTTATATTAAAATGCAAATTAAATTATGTGGAAAATTTAACTTCTAGATTTATTTGTAAATAGTACATGGAAATACAGAGAAGGTTAAGGAAGAACCTCATAACTTTCATTACTTAATTTTGGTCAAAATTCTATAGATGGGAAGAAGGAAAAGGAAGTAATGTCGTGAAAGAAAAGTTTTGCTCGCTGTCTTATCTGCCTACCCAAAAGGGAACAGATGTGATAATATATATTTCACCCAAAATTTACAAACTACGTCAGTGAAAATTTTTATAATTGCATTTGTCCTTATAATGGAATACTACAAGGTTGTTAAAAAAATAATGAACTTAAATAATAGGGAATCAAATGTTTAAACCATGAAGAAAACGTTAGTACTTTACTTAAAATATTAAAAATTCTCATCCCAAAATCTATCAACCAATCAATTCACCCTTCTTTTAAAGCCCCACAGAAGCATAGGGAGGCCACCAGTCTTCTCCATTCAGAACAGTTTTGGGCGATGTTGGTAATCTCCCTCCACGACATTCCTAACGCTCTGACTTCCTTGTCATAGGAACGGTACAGCGTGAGAGAGGGTCTTCCAGGCCGTTGGGACCCCAATGGACAGAAAAACAGCGCTCTCCTCGGCCAACTATCATCGGGTATTCTCAGAACATGTCCCAGCCAGGACCATCGCCTCTCCCAAATTACAGATACGACAGACTAGAGACCCTGCTGGGTGCGCCGGCGTCGTTTGTTATGTGGACATACCACCTGATTCCCAATACCCTCCTGAGACACTGAATCACGTTCGAGCACGCCAATGTTCGATTTAGCTCGCGCGGCAACTCAGTATCCATTAAACGCGGCTGCCGCGCGAGCCAATGTTCGATGGTTTGCCGCGCGTAATCGATCACGGCTTAAGTACGCATGAAAATCACTCAAAAATCTTCTTTCTCGAGTGCTCGTGACTAATGGTCGCGATCTATGGAGTGCAGCCGTTACATGGACCATTTAGTTCAGTTTGTCGGGTTGGTGGTCCAACTCTGCCACATCATCCCAGCATACTGCCTGTACGTAATAATAGTAGAATTTAAAAGTCAAACGATCATACTCATCCCCTAAATAAGAGTGTGTAAAAATTCATTAATTTACTACATGATCCCACTATATAAGATGATTGTCACTACTCATAACGTTTCTCCGGCCAATAGAAATAATTGTAATTGAGAGCGATTTTAATTTTCTTTTTGTTTTGAAAAGGGTTTAGTCTGATTTTTACTTTAGGCCTCTTTAACATCTTTTTGGTGTGTTGAAAAAGATTAAACACGATAATATTCTTGGAAGGTGGCACAGTGTACAACGAAAGCGTAATTAAATAAATTACAATCTATAAACGCTCTTAAAAGTTCATAAAACGATCGATAAATTCTCATTCAAAAATGTATAGATAAATTCTCATTATAAAATTATCACACCGTACCGACTGGCTGGTTTATTGATATGTGGCAATCTCTTACAAATAATTAAGAGACCTTAAGAGAAAGAAGCCTTAAGAGGACGTAAGAGAAAACAGTACGGGAACTTTTTTAAAAATAAATTTTGTTCCAATGGGACCCATAACTTCTTATTTGGAAGACATGCGTCTTACTAACTACCCTACAGAGGTCGAATATGTATTTATTTTTTCAAGATGAAGGCGAATTTTATTGATTGTATTGTGGTATTTTTGAAAATACTAAATCATTATTGATTCTATTAGGCATTCAGCGAAGCATTCAATCTTCCGCTTAAAATACTAAATCATTATTGATTCTATTAGGCATTCAGCGAAGCATTCAATCTTCCGCTTAAAATACTAAATCATTATTGATTCTATTAGGCATTCAGCGAAGCATTCAATCTTCCGCTTAAAATACTAAATCATTATTGATTCTATTAGGCATTCAGCGAAGCATTCAATCTTCCGCTTAAAATACTAAATCATTATTGATTCTATTAGGCATTCAGCGAAGCATTCAATCTTCCGCTTAAATTTGACTAATTGGAAATTCCGATATTTTGAAAAAAATACAAATCACGAAGGCTTTGTAACTTCACCGGTTTGTTTCGTATTTTATTTCAGAATAAAAATTTAAGTTTTGAATTTGAAATTTGGCAAAAGAAATATCGCTGAAATTTGGCAAGTGATCAAATCAAAACATGAATAACGGTAACGACTTTTTAAAAATAAAAATGCGTTAATCGTTTTGGGGGTTGAAGTTAAAAGATGACAGATTTCAAAAACAATTTGTGTCAAGAAATATCATAGGCTAAAATATAAATTAGAACAAATATTCTGAACAAGTTTATTTTTTTTATTTACAGGAATTCTTGAATGAGCCTCGTTTATTTTTCTCCTCACTTCA
>OX463841.1:3179075-3337344 GCA_949825065.1 Odontocerum albicorne
TATATATATATATATATATATATATATTTCAATTAAATAAAAAAAAAAACATAAAACACAAAGGGTTGGGTCATTTTCGCTGTTATATGTTGAATTATCCAAAACAACCAATCTATGATGTCAGTATTTGGAAGTAAATAACACCACAGACACCAATTAATCAATGTAATGCAATGCATTATTTGAATATTTATACCCTAAAATGTAGCAAAATATTTGAAAGATAATATACTTATACGCTTCAGCTCAAATATTGAGACGAAAATATGAAATAATTTGATTTCTGAAAAATATGACCTTAACCAATATTTTGAAATATGAAGCATCAGCAGTTTTTTTTTCTTTCAAGACGATCGTAGTAAAAAATGCTTTTCAAAGGAACAAAAATACAACAGTATTAAAAAAAAAAATCTTCATAAATTATTAAATATTTTCATTAAAGGGATTACTAAAAGCTCTTTCAAGCAAATAATATACAAAAGATAAATACAATTTTGTGAAAAGATGGATACAAAATTGATTCGAAAGAAAATAGCTTGTTGAGATTTATTACAGCACACCCCTCCAATTAAGTTTTTGAAGATAACTTTTTGCTTTCCGTAAAGATTGGAGAGAAAGATATTATACTTACTAACATACTTGTACTAGTCATATAATTGGCCTTCATTACCTGTTGCCTAATATAAATTACGCTCCTCTATTAACTCTCAAATAATTCCTTCCAGCGTTTCATGAAATACCTCCTGAAATAACCTGATACTCGTATAAGCAAGTTGGTTTAATAAAGAATATTGCTACAAATTTCAACGAGAATTTTAGTTCTTTAGGCGTAAAATATCTTGAGCGTTTAGAAGGGATTGTGAAAATTTGACAGTGAGAATGAAATAAAGGCAGGTAGTGGTGTAATAAAAATTTGTACTAAATTCTAAATATACTTGTAAAGTCTGGAAGAACATACTCGTATTTTATCTAAGGTTCTTAAGAAGCGGAAGGATATCGTTAGTGAGAAGAGCGCTAGAGTTGAGTGTTCGTGTATTTTCTTAGGAATTGTTTTTGATAATACATTAGAAAGTGAATGAAATAAATTTAATACTCTATATTGTTAAAAAAAATGGCCATGTCGGAAAATAATTACTCAGTGGAGAAAGAAGAAAAGTCTCGATATAGAAATAAAAAAAATATAAATGTGATCTCCGGAGAGTGGCGGGGCGGCTTCTGTATATTTAGGTAGTGTTTTTCGGTTCTTCGTAAAAAGCAGATATTCGCAAATAAGGCTAGTGTGAGTCATCCTTAGGGTTTCCATAGGCTTCGGGTCCATTAGATAAATCCTTCAACGCTCTTAAAATAAACTATGAAAATAGCCATTCGAGTACATTATCTCGGAATTTCTTCGGTCACGATTTTGAAAAACGTGAAGTGCGAGGTTGTGTACCGACCTAAATTGATACGTTTTATGGCATCTAAAATTGTTCGTATAAAGCTATGGAAAATATCGAATGAATATGGGGTTGAATCTAAAGTAATACTTGGTATTGCATCTTTATATGCTAAAAGTAAAGTATTTATTAGAGTGAATTACGGCAATATACGTTACGTCACCCTGATCACTACAGAGGCCCATTGGTAGCATTGAAATGTCGAATAGAAACATATGCGGATCACTATATGCAGATGATATTGGCACAGACTGAAGATGAATTGCAGAGTTTGATTAGTGAACTGTATTAGAGATGCGAAGAGAAATATCTGAGAATGTGTGAAAATCCAAAGTAATGGAGATTTTGCAGTGATAGTTAATAAAAAAAGGAAATTAGATAAGTAGAACAGCCCAAATGAACACGATAAAACTATTCTTAAAATATAATTACTAATTCGTGTGAGAAAGGAAAACATCAGATGGGAATTTTTTTTATTATAATATGATTTATAAAACTATCATATGTACGTTGTACAAGTAAGTCTAAGGAAATTAGCGTCCGTGACCTCTTTTTGGTGGAGTTCATTGTTTAGTTCACTTTTTAGTTTAACTATTGAGTTAATAGTTGTATGAAGAATAATACGAGTCTAAATTAACTTTGCCAACTTTGTCAATGGTGACATACTCGTACTCGTATCGTGAGAATTATGTTAAATTCGTAAATATGTATCACAAAATATATAATTTTTATCCACATTTAAATGTCAAAAAAGCAGAAATAGACAATATATGTTTGAAATCAGCATTTTAGCCGATATTTTCATATCCATTGCGCAAAAAGTGTGTTTTTTTTTATTAAGAATAAAAATGTATAATAGCCACTATTTTGTTAGAAAAGCGAACCTTACAAGCATAGCAATGTAAAAAATATAATTTTGTGGATATAGAAAACTACGTCACCAGGTAACGTGGTCGGTCGCATTCTTGAATCACAAATTTCATATATTTGTCCTAAATATTTACACATTTCGTTGAAATATTCACACGCCCACTAACACAAGCATAAATTCTAAGTTAAGGTTTACATATAATAATTCCAACTGCATCATGATCATGGCTAAGGATTTCTCACCATATCTTCTACATTCGCATTAATCCTCACTCACAGGCCTTAAAAGCTTCCCTGTCAAAGAGTCACTTTATTTGAAGTAACTGTTATTTATTCTTACTATTACAGCAAGGAGTTTTGGGACAAGAATTATATTTAAATGTCTAACAAGTGACTATTATATAAAATACATACATTTGGCAGTGGGGGTTCTAAAATTCGAAATAGAAATCGAAGTTAAATATTCGTAAAATTCTTCTTTTATTTCTAGACAACTTGGAAAAAGCTTTTGATTTTCTCAAAAATTCCAACCATAAGATCTGCCAAGCATTAAATTCCTTCCTTTGTTGTCATATAAACCATATTGGGTTGAGGGGAACAAGGAGGGAGCGCAGTGCCAAGAGGAATCAATTTGTATAGAGTCCTCAGAAGACATAAGAGGAGGATTGAAAATGTGCTCCTATACAAATAGTTTAAAATTTGCTCATTTTATTATTTGTAACTGAAACCAAAACTATGATATTACAAAAAATAAAAATTTTATGGTTGATAAATATATAAAATATTTTTCTGAGTATTGAAACGATGTTTTTTTTCTTGTTATGATATATGAGTTCGTACATATCATTAATTTTCACAAATTGTTGTATATGTTTTTCGTATCATCACCATGCCCTACCATTATTGGGTTTGACAGAGAGAACCAATCATTCTATCACGCCACATATATTTGTCTTCTACTGCTTCCATATACCCCGTCATGTGATTGGAAATGAAACATAATAATATTTTACTATTTCTGAGATATTTCAATTTGAATCCCTTCGAAATCAGTGATTATAAGAATAAGAGGTGTTATTCATTAAAAAAATTATATTAACACATTTTAACACGTTACAAATTTTTATATTTTTATATTTTAAATAACGTATTAATGAAAGTTTTTTAAAAACATTTTAACAAATTACAATTTTTTTAACACATACATGTTGTTAACTGTTTTAAAAGCCATGACGACCTCCGTAGCATAAATTGTGATGCTTGATCTCGGGAGTTCTGAGTCCGATTCCCGTTGATTAAAAAAATAAAGCTTACTAAAACTGAAATTTAATAACACATCTCTAAAATAAATTAAATAGTTTTTTTAAGTAAATATACAATTTTAAAAGTTTGAGATACGTGTTTTTAATGACTCCACACTCAAATTTGGGTATTTCCAACAGAAAGCAATGAATATTTGATAACGTTAATTGAGAATACAAATCATGTTCTGGCATAGAATCCTTCTCCGTTAAAATTTAAAATATTAACTTATTTATCAAATTATAATATTAATTTTATAATTCGCGAAAAGAAGATTATCATAAGATATCTAATATGTTTCATTTAGGGAACATAAAAAATATAAATTATCCTTCGTTTTCTCACTGAGTCCAAACATGCACATTTCAGAATTATATTTTTTAACTTTGTCAAATATTCCTTTGTGGAAAAATATTCAATACACGTAAGGTTTATCTAGAAAAAGCTAGAAGTTCTTCACGGTTCCATTTTAAAATACGTCCCAGTAAATTATGATTTTTTATTTATTTACTTCAAATGACCGTACAACCCCTGCAGAGCTTACTCAGATGGGCGTAACACTCCTGAAAAGTGAACTCACTTCCGATGGACGTACAACTCCTGCAAAGTGTTAGCCTTCAAATTGATGCTTCAGTGATAGCAAAAACAAAATGAAATAATGATACTCCAAACATTGATGTGTCTTTATCATCGGATTAATTTTTAAAAGTTCTAGTTAAGGAAAGTGATAATACTGAACGCGACGAAAAAATATAGAGCTTTTCGCCAACCGTCGTTTTCTCAATGGTGAATATCAAGTAAATTTTTTATTTTATCTCATATATAAATATAGAGCTTCACAAAAATAAATTCATATCTATGGATATTTAAAAACAAACAAGGAAATATATTTGGATATTTATTTTATTGAATACATCTATGGAGCCATAGAGTTATGATTATAAAAAAAAGAAAAACTCTTGAAAATTAATTTTACGGAACACATCTGTGACAGAGATCTATTTTTGCTTTAAAATTGAACACAAAACAATCTGCTTAATTAAGAGAGGTATAGCGGTATTTTATTTCTATATTTTTTTAAATCACGATATCACTATAAAATTAGGATTTTCTACAGCTGGTATCTCATTTTAAGTTTTGCTAAAGATCTTAACTTATTGTATTGACTTTGTAGATTGATTGTTTAATGGAGATGCCTAATTTTTTTAGAAAAACTATCCAGAGCAATAAACTGAAAAGCAACATCCCAGATAATTGCACTTCAAATGGAAATGAAGCAAGAAAATAATCAGAAAGTGTTTTTTATATCAACAAAATTTCTTATAGTTCATTTTTCGATTTAATTTATATATGTTGTTTATAGTTAAGGCATTAACGTTGTGGAGGTTTAAAGAAATTGTAATTTATTTTTATCAAACACTGTTTACTCCACTTTTTTGTGACGGTTTAACCCTACCGGTTTCAAGGCTTTCACCTCATCTTCAGGGGAGCACAAACAAGACTAAATGCTGTTCGAACTAGTACCGATATACACGTTTCAACGGTTGGGGGCTGAGGGGTGAGGGAGGCATGGGATGATTTCGGCCAAGAGCGGAGAGATTTTTGGGATATAACTGTTTAACAGATGTTCGGATCGATGTACTGACTTAGAAATTTCTAGGGCCTCTAATCTGTCCAATTTATTTCCGTTACTACTAATATGTAAGAATTTGACATCATCGATAGAAAAAGTATGATTTTCACGGTGACAATGATTAGCCATTTCAGAATAAATTAGAGGATTTGTTAAGGCGGATTTGTGTTCACGAAGTCTCTTTTCAAAAGATCTTCCGGTCTTTCCTATATAGAAATTATCACAGTCAGCACATAAAAGTTTATACACACCACTGTTGCTAAGTATTCCATTTTTGCCTTTCCCATTAAATAAGAGTTTCCGGAGATTAAAATTAATGTAAAAAGCTGGCTTTATGTGACTTGGAATATTTTTGGTTATTTCGTATATGTTTTTTTATAAATAGGACTTTGCTCCATTTATAGGTATGCTTATAGGTGTCGTTAAAAATATGATATTTTATAAGTTTCTTTTTTGTTTTGTTTTTTAAAAGTGAATCAATGAGGCTTCTAGGATAGCCATTATTGTCAGCAATTTTTTTGATGTTTATTAATTCCTTTTTAAAATTGTCGTCGGTTAATGGGACACTGAGCTATCTATAAAGCATACAGTTAAATGCGGCGAATTTATGGTTATTAGGATGGTTGGAAGTTGCTGGAATGATAGAGTCTGAATAAGTATTTTTCCTATATATATCAAAGTCAAATGTGCCATTTTTCTGAGATAATGTTAGGTCCAAGAAATTTTATTTTCCGTCCTGTTCTGTTTCTAATGTAAATTTTATAAAACTCTCTATAGAATTTAAATATTTAAGAAATTGGTGTAATTGTCTATCGGTACCCGCCAAAACACAAATAATGTCATCTGCATATCTAAACCAGCACAAAACATTTTTAGTTAACTTAAACTTACTCCTAAAAATACATTTTTGAAAATAGTTCATAAATATTTGACTGAGGAGTGGAGACAACGGTGAGCCAATAGTTAAACCATTTGTTTGTTTATATATTTTATTGTTGAAGGTAAAATAATTTTGTTTGGTGCATAAGTTCATCATTGAAATCAATTCCGAATTTTTAACGCGAAATCAGTGAAATCAATTCCGAATTGTCAAAAATTGCTCATCATAAAATTGTCTGTCAAGATTAACTTCATTGGTTTTTAAACTATAGACTCGTGAAATAGATGGTGTTGTTGCACATTGAGAAGTGACGGCAGGGATCTTACTGTCCATGAGTTGTTGAGCTGAAATGCTGAATTCTTAGTATTTGTAAATAATATGTCTGATTGTATGTGGTTGTTGTTGTTTGTGGTATCTTGCCGTTGTTCTTTTTAATTTTTATTCCTCAAACTGTAAAAGTGTTAATCTCACGTTCATCTAGATTTTGTTTTTTATCGTTCTTTTCAGTGATGACAGTATTTAATTGAACCGTGTGATAAGCTCGTTGGCTTAAAACAGGAATTCCTAGTTAGTCAGCCAGCAGATCTACGGTACCTGAGAATAGGGATTAAGTATGATGAGGAAGGAGAATACGTTACTTTTATGATTATTGAAATGAATATCTTTTAAATGTTGTTCTGTTATAATTGTTTCTTTATTTGTCATGTAAAAAAAATACTAACGTAGACAATGCCATCTACTGGTCAAAATATTTAAAATATTCTAACCAAAAGAGGTGATATGAAGAGAAATAAAATATGGCATACAGGAGAGAGAAAACATGACCAAATCATCACAACTACATCACACTTAAACAAATAATCACAACAGCATCCCTGATGAAGAAATCTTAGAACAAAGAAATCGTTCATTTGTAACTAAAAAAGAATAAGATATGTAAAATATAAACGAATGTTTGGTCTATTCGAAATAAAAAGTACTTTCTCGGGATTAAAAAAAACGTCTCTGAAATTTACAAGCGTGATATTTTACATCAAAGATAAAGACAGAAATCGAGCAGATATTCAGTTTTTGAAGTGTTATAGACTGTGATAACATGCTCTGGGGATTAAACGTGTTATGAATACAGCAAGTCAATTTATCGCTTTGCGAATAATGGGATAATCGCACGTTGTTTCTAGAATCAGACACTCGTAAATAAAGTAACATAATCTCAACCTTTGATGTATCTATTCGTGCTGAAGTATGTAAACAGGAATATTTACGTTTAAAATTTTGTATACGAGTATAAGCTTCATTGTGAACATAAAAAACAAGTTTACGTCGGAATAAAAAATATCAAAGAAAATAAAAAAATATACATTGTCTCAATTTTGAAACGAAAAGTAAAATTTATTCGTTTCTCATATACGAACATGGGTATTGTATTGAAATAAAAAAAATCGATATCTAATTGAAACAATGTTAGTTTATTTAATCATACAATTGTTGAGGGTGGCATGTGGCCAGATGAGCAATAGGAAGCGGAAAAGAACAGTTTTTGATACCTTTGAGAGAAAGATTCTCCGCAGAATAAATGGTCCAATTTATGACTGTGTGGAGCCAAAAACATGTGCAAAAAAGAACTCTACTCAGTACGGTGAAATTAGCATAGCAAAGTTATAAAAAAATCTGGATTTCGTTGATTTGGGCCCTTATACCCCATGCAAGACACTGACTGCAAAAAAGGTTTTTTTTAATTACTTTTACAGTTGATTGTATTATCAATCAAGGGGAAAAATAATGGATTGTGCAAAAGAAGGAAGAGACGGGAAAGAAACACGCTACATTACTGACTTGATTCGATTTAGTGATACTTATAATAAAAATACCATTTATATAGCGCCGTTTAGAGAGCAAATTCTCTCGTTAGCGATTCGATGAGGCGTAGAAGAATGGGAAGACGAAAGCTGAGATTATTGAATCGCGTGAAAGTGAACTGCGGCACATTTAGTATAATCAATTGAAGGAGGGATATTGCTAAGAGAGATACGTGACTGGGAATTCTGTAGCCATGACCCATCCTGGGTTGTAAGACTCATGATGATGAACCAATAGGGTTTAAAATACCTTTATTTTCATTTCTTAAATATCAATTACATGGATTTTGATATAAGATCTATTGCTCGTGTGGTAACGGGTTCTGTAACCCTATAATTATAAAACTTTGTTTAGGTGTCAGAAATAACATACCTGTAGTAAAGTAGTGAAATGTATTTTGGTATTTTGAAAAGAAAAAAAGGGGTTATATCCCAACGCATATATGAGAACGAAATAAAAATTAGGTGTCCCTGTTTTAAGCATTTCATTTTTAAACAAAAAAATATAAATTCAGTGAGGTGTGGTAACATATACTTACTGAATTTATTGTAATTGTGAAAATTTTGTTTTCAATTCATTTAACTTATTCAATTGGACAAAAATATAAATTATCTTGTTGTAAAGTATCATGTTTTTTAAATATCAAATTTTCAAACAAATGGTCACTTTATAAAAATTCTCTTATATTTTGAATATTTCTCAGCTCGTCCAGCTGGGTGAAAAATACTTAAGAGTTGAGATGAAAATTGATTTCGAAAAAGTAGTAAATTTTATTTTCCCTAAAAGCTCGCTCTTGAATATGTTTAAAAGCCTTATGCCGAATATTTAGGGTTCGCTTGAAATATAACCATTAAAGTGAAGAGTGGATTGGGCAGAAATTGCCCTGAAATATTTTTATTTCTCAGAGGTATTTATTTTATTTGCCAGTTCCAATTTTCTAAAGATAACCTTATTAAAAAAATGGTACCAACGGGAATAGGAACCGCAGCTCCCGGGTTGAAAGACTTACCTCTTGCAAACTAAGGCATCGATATACAATTTTTAATAAAATTAATAAAACACTTATTTTTTATTTCGTATTGACCACTATTTTATTTGAGTTTATTAGTTCACAACCGGTATCAAAGACCCCGTCTTTCTCGTCAGTTGAAGTTAAACTAAATTGTTTAAAAAATAAATTCTAATTGTTATGGGTATTGGAGAAGGGGAGGATAGAAGTGGATAAAAAGGGGAGAGGAGTAGGTAGGCTCTCAAAAGGATAGCTTTTGAATAAGAAACATACTAAGCAGATGACTATTATTGAAATACAACATTATTGTTTTAAATGTTATATATTATATTTGTATGACACGATTGGAAGCCAAGAGCATTTTTTATAAAGATTTTTCAAGTTTTTTGTTTAAAAATAATCGAAAGAAAATAAGTTTCGAAAATATTTTATTATATCCCAAAATTTAAGTTTATAATTTCGAAATAAAAATTATATAATTTAGCTTGGAACAAGCACGATTTTTCCATTTGAAACCCCTTAAGTCGACAACTGAGAAATTTCAAATATAGTTTCATGTTGATACTCGTATTCATTTGTAAGCACTTTGAGGATGGATGTTACTTCAAGAGAGTTGCGGTTTCTCCGTTCTGGAATCGATTGTTTCACTTATCGAGAAACTTTTGAAGTTATATAAATGTCAATAGCTTTGTTTGACCGTTAATGGAGGGAAACTTTTGACAAACCAATTTTTTAATTTATTTAAAAATATATTTTGTCCAGTTAATATAAAAAAAAACAGATATGGACCATTTTTTCTTCAGTTTTATCTTAAATAGCAGAACCTAGACGAGTAAAAAGTTTACTTTCTATTTATAGGACTATTTAGGTCATCTAAAAATAATAATTTGCAAATTCAAGAATATCGAGGTCTTGTGCGTCGAACTTGCGGCAGTTTTAATCCGATGATTGAGCAGTTGATAAAATCAGGAAACCCAACGTTGGTAGACTTATAAGGCACTCCGTTAGTACAAAGTTATAACATTTTCGAAATGTTCTGTGGAAAGATCGCCACTCGAGTGGTTTAAGTTGATTATTTCATTGCGTCGACTTTTCAACAAAAGTGATTTTGGTTGATATACTCGTGGTGTGTACTGAAAGTAGTTGATTTATTCGGTCATCGCATTAACATATAAGACATTTATGAACACATATAATAATTATAAATGATCTTAATTACCTTCCTCTTTATTAAGCTCATCTCTGTTTCGGAGGTTGGCAATCATGATTAATACGAGTGTCTTGACCCTTGAGGTAGCAACTCTGATAATATTTGCAGGGTACCTGCTACTTAATGCGATATACGAAGGATGAAATAGAAGAACTCTTTAAGAAGTGAGCCACACTGCAAAATTATATATACAATTAGCTTTTCTGTAAGTTTGGGATATGTAAACCATGGACCACATCGTAAACAGCTGTTTTCTGAAGGCGTGCAGGAGCTACATAACTTAACACTGGGCACACTGCGTATAAGGGACAAACGCGTAAAAACAAAATAAGAGGACGTCTTCTAATCCATCATAATAATCTACTTCCGTAACCGTACATATGATATTCGAAGTAGATTTCCAAGCTGCAATCTCTCAATATTGAGGTTTTACATAAAGTGACATTTCAATTTGTGTATTTCTAGCTTATTCACGTCGTCCTCCTTACTTTTCTAAGGCAATTTATTTTAGTGGCTTGGATTTTTAACGCACTCTTTTGGCAATCATCCATATTTGAAGGCTCTATATTTGCGATAATAAATTTATTTTAAACTGCAAGTTAAGCTCTGTCTGTCAATTTAGCTTTCCTAATCAGCTAACTCTTTATAGAACGTACTCTAATACCAGCGGCACTGATTCACCAACCACGTTCTAATATTTTCGTCGGTTGCGAGCAAACTTCATTCCGAGGTACTTGAATCGTTCGACCTGCCTCAGTTGAACTCTCATAATATGAATGTTGTACTCCATCTTACCATGACTAATAACAATGAAATTTTCAACAAATGTGGTTTTAATTAATATAATTCTTGTTATTGTATCAAAGTTAATTTCAGGTTTCCATTACCACAGAACAATGGTCCAAATTCATAAATCATAACTATTATTGCCAGTTAATGACAATGTACTCGTATTACGATTGAGTTCACGTATAATGCACGGCATATAAGGGATTTATGCTCAGTATAATATTTGGAAATACTAACCAATAACTCCCTCGATTAACATGTACCTCTGTGAAGTATTGTTTTGTATTTAATTGGTAGGCTTATTACGAGCACTACATAAGCAACTGCACTTTAAGGCCCTACCCCGAAATGCTAAACTGAGAATAAATAACTCAATCATCTTATCCGTATTAAAATAAATATCCGAATCGTAGGTCACAACACTTGAAGAACAGCAAAAGTTACTGAGCTTCGAAAACCAAATATTACGAAAAAGATTTGGCCCAGGAGCTACAGAAGAGTGGAAACTGAGATCCAATAAAAAAATCTCGGAAATTAACGAGACAACTTCTTATGACCAGCGACATAAGGTCACAAAAATGGTCATGGATAGGTTATTTAAGCACATCTTAGTTAATATGGCCAACGGAGATCATCAAACTCAACAACAAGGACGAAGATCAAAAGGCAGGTCGAAATAAAACAGCTTTTAGATAATATACACATACAGCAGAATCTTAAGAGGTTGCGAGTAAAGGGAGAGTGAGAGTAAACTGCAAGTAATTGACTTACAGAAAGATCTTTCTGGTTGCTGAAATTCTACATAAGTGGTATGCCCATCTGAGAAGAAGGTTGGCTTATTAGTATGTGGAAATTTCTTTTTACCAACCAACAAGATGTTTAAAGACCTATTGGGAAAAAAACATTTTGGAACCTATTTTTATACCCGATTTTGAATAAAAGTATTCCAGCGACTGAATTACGTAAGACGTATATTTGCAAAAATATTCAATTCATAAAACATAATTTTAGTCATTTTTCACACCTAATAATCATATCTGAACATTTTGCGCTCAAAAGTGTGTCAAAACCAATGTGTTTAATCTATGTCGCATATACGTATTAGGGATGTTGCCAATGCAGATTTTTTAACATCCGCGGATGCGGATTTTTGAAGGCTCACACGGATGCGGATCTTAAGATTTTTTTAAGAAACTTCGTATGGGTGCAGAAATAAGATAGTAATCTTCAATATTTTTATTAAATAATTAAATATTTAGTAATTAAAGTTAAAAATTGGTGCATTATATTTAATAAAAAGTAATATCGCCGCCTTTTCAGGTTCCAGTCTGTTTCGCAGAGGTCTACATATTAAACCCGCGCTACTGAACAACTGTTTACTAGGAACACTGGCTAGTGGTGACGATAAAAATCTGCGTGCTATTGTTGATAATATTTTCAATTCTTCTCGATGAACGCAAACACATTTTCTGGTGTTTCTTGACTCTCATCTTCACTTGACGAATCCAGCATCATGGCAAGATCGTTTTTTAAGCATGACTTTCTGACCGTACCGGACGTCCCTGGTTGTTCCGTATCTTTTCCCGAGGAATCTCTCATTCTCATTCTTTTAGATTATTACCCTTCGGAATTAAGATAATCTGAAACATCATCCTCGGTGTTTCTCATCTTCAAAATATCTTCTTTAATCTTTTCCTCGGTCACTGGTGTAAAAAACTTGTGCTTATAGCGAGGGTCTAAGTAGGTGGCGATAACTTATACATTGTTCTCTTCCAACAAAGTAGAAAACTTTGCTGAGAGTTCAGTTTTCAGAGTCGTTACGGCCAGTCGAGTAGGATCAAAATCGTGTGATCTTGTTAAATGGTCATCAAGTTTTTTTCCAAGCATTTGAATTATTGGAATTACAGATGAAATAAGGGCATGAGAGTTGCTTAGTTCCCGCGTGGTTTCCTCGAAAGGTTTTAATAACTCAATAAAACATTCAATGATTTTCCACTCTTCTGGCGAAATAGGGTCAATCTCTCACTGTCATTGATATAAAGACTTTGTCACGCCTTTCTGCTGTATTTAGGAAACAATAATTATATGTACACAATTGATTATTTAAATCAATTCACCAAATATCAATCTTACCAAGGAGCGACAGGCCCGCACAGGTCAGTCGGCCTCTTAACGAGACAGGAACTCTTTAGATCTCTGGGATTCGTTGGGTTCTCTTAACTCTGAATAAGTCTCTCTCAAATCTCGCTGGGACAGGCGACACAATTAAACAAGAACAATTTGTAATGAAACAGTTTATTATATAGTAAAAAAAAAAGAAAAAAAAGAAAAAAGAATATATAAAAAAACTCGACGAATGTCGAAAAAAAAAGTTTAAAACTGGCAAGAAGAAATGTGTAGTATTTGGCAAGGAAGATTTGAATAACAATTTGAAATTATTTTTACTCGGTGGGTATTTAGCGTGGCGATGAAATCCACATTCAAAATAGGAGAAATAATATTCACCCGTAATCAAGATGGCGTCCTGGAGTTCTGTGATATATGAGGAAAGCAGTGTCGGACCAACGTCTGTATCTCAGCACGGTCAGCACGGAATCGGGGGGAGCCAGCGAGCCAGCTTCCCCTTGGCAAGGAAGTACAAAGAGACAGTGCTGCCAATCTCGACCTAAGTCGCCCGAGACAATGTTGTCATAGAATAAAAATGTACCTGACTGCAAGGGTAGTTACCCTTATTTTATTGTCTTTTTAGTATTTTAAAATATTCAAGTATTTCATAATATTTTAATCTTCCTGTTTTCAAGGCAAGCACATGGTCTCGACACCACAAGTTTCATAAATTATGATATGTCGCGAATTAACAATTTCGAGGACGCGAAGTATGCAATTTAACAAATATAGTCGTAACACCCCACCCGAAGTTATTGAAAGAACAAAAAAAACAAACAAAAAAAAATTATCCTCCGTATATCACAGACGCATCAGTCCGAGAGATGATTCTAAGGAGCGAGGGGTGTATGTACCCCTCACCGGATACGGTTTCGTGGCCGATTTATCTCTAGTCAGCATTTGCCATAGGTGTAGTCTTAATTGGTGTAAGACCGACCACGAGGAAGGGAACCACGTAAAACCTTTCCTTAACTAGGCTCCTAAACAATTTAACTTCAACACATAGCCGGTTACACAGGAGCGGGAAACAATCCTTCCCAACTCCTTACACAAAAAAAAAAAATACACAATGGTACAAGATTACAAGAAATTGATACAAAACAAAACAACGCACAATGGTACAAGTTACAGGAATTGATACAAAACAAAACAATGCACAATGGTACAAGATTACAGGAAATCGATACAGTATTAATAAAATCAAATCACACAACAAGGAAATTAAAATAATTCTATACAATCGGGTAATATAATTAATAAAATATTAAACTGCAAGGTCAACTAACAATCAAATGTTGACCAAGAGGGAAACAAATCAGTTAAGCCATTCTCTCATTACAATATTCTGAGAAATGGACACAGCTTAACCAAAATAATAAAACAAATCTGCAGTCTTCTCCCAAAGGCTGACTTTAGTGGGTTCACTGTAGGTCACGGGCCAACCTATGAACCAGCTGCTCTTCAAAGGTGATTCCTGAAATTCTCCCCTTTCCATGTGGATTATCTTCAAAGGTGATTCCTGAAATTCTCCCCTTTCCATGTGGATTATCTTCAAAGGTGATTCCTGAAATGCTCCCCTTTCAATGTGGATTATCTTCAAGGTGATTCCTGAAATTCTCCCCTTTCAATGTGGATTTCATCCAACCAACCACCCACATGGCTCAACACAAAATTAGAATCCCGCTTCCCTTGATACACCAAAGACAACACTTTACAACACATTCCTTTCCTCGCCCTTCCCTATACTGCACAGTCGGGAACCGATAAATTTTAAAGCGGCCCCATATCACGGGCGCTTTCCACAATACGACCGCCCCTGGCACACAGCACAAGACGGTCCCAACTTCCGGCCACTACCGGGCGTAGTGATAACAACAATGATAACAATAAATTTCGCAATTGCCAATATTTATCATTTAAAAATTTCAAGAGGTTCACACAGAACCTTATACGTCAAATTACAAATATCCTATGGTTCACACAGAGCCACTTTCGAGGACTTGTAACTCCTTAAGTTCAGACAGAACTTTATACATTGAATAACAAATATCCTATGGTTCACACCGAACCATTTTCGAGGACTTATATCTCCTTAAGTTCACACAGAACTTTACACATAACTTGGGTTTCCTCAGACTCCAAGGTCTGGACAACCGTTGCAGTAACAATTCACCACCACACAGAATGGTAACTGTATAAATGGAGCCTTAGTTCCCTTTAAAAAGAAAAATACAAAACATAATACAAAATTGGCGAGTAGCCCCGGTTGAAAGCAGGACGCGTCTACGGACCCCCAGAACAGAGCCAAGAATCACGTGATACCACATACACAACTTTGGTCATCTAGGATCCGAGCGACAGACACGCGACCCTCACGAACCGAAGCTACCTTGGCCCGAAACGTGTACATGACAGAACATATCTGTATTCGCAATTGCTAATATGGGTTCATGAGGCCCGTGATGGAGACACACAGCAATCCATCCCAGATGTATTCTCAGGCCATCTTCAAAACCTTTATCGGTTGGGAGGCTAGCTTCCCCCAACCCGGACTCTTAAGGCTGCCCAGGGCCTCTCGGTGATTCACACCGAGCCAAAGTAAGGAGACAATAATAAACAACAAAAATCCGGGAATTCAATTTACCAAGCGAGACCCACCATACGTCCGACCACAAGGGCACGGGTTCGTTTCGAGATTTAGCTATCCAAGAAACGCAGCCCCCAGTCATGACGCATGCTGCCAACACTACAGTAACCAGAGCTCTTATCCCCAAAACTCAAAACAAAGCAAACAATACAACGGTAATCACCGTAACAGTTACATAAAATCGGTACAAGTTCAAAACAAAAATAGAACGGCAATTACCGTAACAGTTACATAAATTTGGTACAAGTTCAAGACAAAACAAAAATAGAACGGCAATTACCGTAACAGTTACATAAGTTCTGTCAAAGTTCATTCGAGAACGCACCATACTCTTATCCTTATTCCTCCCAGCAGCACCACTACAACCTCCACATTTCCCATAAACCTTTCATCGCGCTGCCTAACAGACTACCATGCGACCCCGTACTCGGTGAGTGCTTTGACAGAACAAAATATATTATAATATTTTACACAACAACAAAAAAAAATAATTAATTTTTTATTTCAAAGTATATACTCCACACTCAACAGGAGTCAATTCGTCAACAAGATGACTTGCTTCAATACTATAGCCCTTCAACACCGTGGAATGCTACACTTCTCTAACAAGAAATTCCGAACACATCAACGGTTATTATCATCATGGAACCCCGTCCAATAACTAACACTTGCTACGTGCAACTATCCGAAACGGATACTCCACTGTACCATCTGTACAATCTTTTCCAAAATTCAACTCGGTGGAAAGCAACACCTACTCCATAGCACTACTGAACAATTCTACTGCTATTAAACTTGCGGACCACTGTCCAGCGATAGCATTTGTGCAAAGCAATTATCCACGATGGATACTCTACTGAATCCTCAGTACAATCTTCGGAACGCTACTCCCGGGGGAAGGGCACACCTCTCCACCAAGAAGTTCGGAATACCTCACGAATTCCTACCAGATAAGATAACAATTAGGGAGACAAACCTTCCCTAATACGAAATTCTGAAGACTTCCAAGAATTTCTTCACTTAATGCCCTAACTTCTGCAGCCAGTAATTCCGATAGGGAATCTAATGAGAAGGAAACAATTACCACTAAATAAACCACAACAGCTGTTAGGTAACCCAATACCTAAGCTACACAAGAGCAATTTGATCCTGGATGTAATACGTGTACCTTCTACAAACGGTACTAATCATCTATGTATTACATGAATTCTTACTTCAGAAGGACCTAAGTCCTTCGTTGAGATACCATATAATCCTACTCTAGGCTCTCAGCATTCCGCCACTCGTGGTCCAGGCTTAGGTTCATTGAACGCCAGGTATTCTTTGGTTAAGTCACCGGGTTGAATACCAGCCCATACATAAAACATATGGAAATGAATCCATACGAGATTGCCCACGGCCAGCCCACTTATTCATTCACCCTTGTGCAATAATAAATCCGCACCGGTGACGTCACTTGACATACTAAACTGACATTCACCAAGGAATCGACAGTGTATACCTTCAAGGTATTATAACAAAATATTTAATTTAATTATTTTAAGAACCATTTTCCTAACCATGAATGACTCCCAATTAGGCGCTGACGAACCCATCACTGCACTGTCAACTATCAGCTTATCTATAATCCACCCGGGCACAGAAGCTGTGCTCAGGACCGGACCCATATCATATGTTTGCGTCCTTATCGCGTGACGACGGACTCACCGCATAAGGTCTATTCTAAGCTATACTGTATTCAATAGTCAATTTATATAATATTTATGCAGCTACTAAACTTCAGCCGTATTCTTATAAGAGAATAACCCCTGTATTCCTTCCTTCTTACAAGACAAGAATGATATATTTAATAATTTGACTCCAGGTCACGCTTTCTAGTTCCAACCGAGTTCCAACCGCGTCCTAACCGTGTTCCCAATTCCGTTTCTGGTAAAACGACCAGAATTTTATAATCTCCAGCTATCACCTGGCCACGCTTTCCAGTCTACAATGAGAGAATACACTATTACTTTCCTGTTACTACAACGACAAAGAGGCTATACTCGCACTCTGGTTACCTAGCCACGCTCTTTGGTTCTACGGAGCGAGTAGTCATCTAACGCTCTGCTTATTAACACAATCGAGGGTTTTATGCACAACTATTGGTCACCCGACCACGATCTTTAGCTTAAAGAGTGAATACTCTTCTAACGCTCTCTTCATTAAGACAGAGTTCTCTACTTAATCACTGGTCACCCGACCACGCTCTCTAGTTTCTAAAGAGAGAATACTCAAATAACTCTCTCGTTATTACAACGACAACGAATGCTACACTCGACCTCATGTCACCTGACCACGTTCTCTAATTTCAAAGGAGACAACACAAACTAACTCACTCGTTATAACAACGACAACGAATGCTATAATCGATTTCTCGTCACCTGGCCTCGTTCTCTAATTTCAAAGGAGACAACACAAACTAACTCACTCGTTATAACAACGACAACGAATGCTATAATCGATTTCTCGTCACCTGGCCTCGTTCTCTAATTTCAAAAGAGATAATACAAACTACTTTCTCGTTATTACAACGACGAAGTGACTTTACTCAACTTCTTGTCACTTGGCCACGTTCTTTAATTTCAAAAGAGATATCAAACTAACTCACTCGTTATCAAAACGACAAAGTGACTTTACTCGGCTTCTTGTCACTTGGCCACGTTCTTTAATTTCAAAAGAGATATCAAACTAACTCACTCGTTATCAAAACGACAAAGTGACTTTACTCGGCTTCTTGTCACTTGGCCACGTTCTTTAATTTCAAAAGAGATATCAAACTAACTCACTCGTTATCAAAACGACAAAGTGGCTTTACTCGGCTTCTTGTCACTTGGCCACGTTCTTTAATTTCAAAAGAGATATCAAACTAACTCACTCGTTATCAAAACGACAAAGTGGCTTTACTCTATTTATTACTTGGCCATGCTCCCTCTATGTGCTTTGACCACGAGAATCCGGACTAATTCTCTCCTGACTTTTATGACATGGAATGGTATACTCGACTACCGACTACCTGGCCACGCTCTTACGTAAAAGGAAGCGAGGCGAGATCTTTTATCTTCCTTAATTATTACCTCGAAAACTGAGCAGAGTTTTCACAAATCCTCAACTAATCACGACTGGACAGACAATCACTGCGCCATCTTTATGCTATCACTTCTTACACCCGCGATAATTCGTTATCTGACAAGGGTGGCTCTAAAGAATGATTTTAAATTCTCTATTCTTGGAATATAATCTGTAAGGGACTCAACTGTTTCTATCCATGAGCCTGTCTAGTCTGCGCTTTATCCTAAAGTCTTCCGACCCATACCCTTCTAGGAAAACCCTATAGATTACATGACAATCACTACCTTTTTAACCTTAATTCTGAGAAGGTTAATGTTGCATCTCACAGGAACTATGGCTAGTTGAATGAAGTCTATTTACGTCTACTTCAAGGATAAACAAGGCATCTTCTTTGTACCCAATGCACCGACACAAAACAAAAGAATCTATTCAAAACGAAATTCTATTCGAATTTCGAAACCAACCGTGTTATCCAGATGTATTGTCAGAAACAAAGGAATCTAACCAACCGAAATTCAATTCAGACCAGATAACAAACTTCTCTATCAAAAGACATTGATACGAGAACAAATGAATTTATCTAAAACGTAAGTCCATTCAGTATTTAAAAACAGCGTATATAAGAAAACTCAGCATGGGCTGACTGATTACCAATAAAATACAACAGCCCTTTCTAACAATCCCTATGTCAATAAGAATAGCCAATATCACCGAACGACATCAATTATGACGCAATACTATCTACACAAACTCGCCATAACAACAGTAGCTCCGCGTAATAATTTGCAATATCCTATTACAAGAATTCTTCTAGAACTCAATCCCAGTTCTCTCTATTCCAACATATTGTTTAATAACAGCCACTGCTATCACGAAAAAATATAACTATGACGCAATACTAATCACATCTAGAGCCTTCTTCAAGTTCCCACTCTTTTTCCTTTTCACAATATTTACTGCCTGACCCGCTACACCGTTAACAAAATAAACTATCCACAATTACGACGCAATTCCTGTATTATTTAATATGTTTCAAAACACGATACCAAGTGCGAGTCAACTTCCTCAAAGAAAAACATCGGACAGTATTTCCAGCCGCAAAACAAAATGCGTCCGTCCATTACGCACGACCATTCCATAATTTAAATTTTCTAAACATTGAACTCCTATCCTTTATCTCCTTCTTGTTCTACTACGATCCGCAAAATCACTAAACTGACCACTGAGATAATAATTCTTATTTATTCTTAAACAAAATTCGTAAACTGGATCATTTACGCGATTGGAATATTTCTTACGAAAGTAGGGCGCACATAACACTTTGCCCAGCCCATCTCCTTTCAAAGATGAACTGGAGCTTAATCCACGTGGAATTTAATTCTTTTTTAAGCCTGCCTATCCACGAAATACCACACTAGTCCTATTTACAATTCTCTGACCGCGCACTTCTTTTCTTGAAAACAGGGGAGCAGAATGAAGAGATCTTCCCTCGGCCTTAATTGGATACATTGCAACAATAAAACAATAGGACAAAAGCCCAACCGAAGCAAATCAAGACCTTACTAACAAAACAACAATTCTAACTCGATCGTTTTGTTAAACAAACAAGGTTTCTCCCAGCAACGCAGTTCAAGTTTACAAACAACAACTTCCTACATCGTGTTTACAATCAACCGCGAGGGACGAGGCTGACCAAAGCTCCATTTTAACAACAAACGACTATAGACCAAAATGTAATTCAATCTCTATAAACAACTGTATCGTTTATAGATCCATTACAGAAAGAAACTATTCAATGCATGATTCGTCCATAGAACCAAGATCGAAACCAAAAATAACTTGCTCCAACGGAATCTTTTTAAGTAAAAGAGGAATCTAACTTAAGCGAAACTTCCACTTCTTTGTAATACTAAACCGTTGAAATTCTCCATATTTCGACAAACCGAGCACCAAGAAATGATTAATCCTTGAAAGAAAACCCGAAAAACTTGGCCAACTGAACAGCGAATTATTTCACGAAAGATAGGCGTTTCGTGCGCTTTGCCTACCCACGAACTCTCTTAATATGAGATTGGTCTCAAATAAATCAGGACACAATTCTCTTTACAACGAAATATTTTAGCGAACGTTAACTAGAGAATCTATTCTTTTTCTTCCTTTGATTAACTAAAATTCTATTCACAATTCAAATAATGAAAAAACTCGAAAACGGCTCTATACCAAACCGGAGCCCGTATACACGCGACAACAAAGACCGCCACGCGGTCGCGAACAGCGAAAACAAAACGCGGGAGACACGTGGTTCAAATCTCCAAACACACTGACTTTTTAAATCAAATTTGATAAGGAACACACAATTCTTAACAAGAAAATATTTGGAAAAAGTTAACTAGAAATCTATTCCAAAAAGACTCGAAAAACGGCCTTTCAACTCGGAGCCCGTAGCACATGGGCACAAAGATGAACACGCGGGAACAAAGATGAACACGCGGGAACAAGGATGAACACGCGGGAACAAAATGAACACGTGGGAACAAAGATGAACACGCGGGAACAAAGATGAACACAAACGGTCGCGGAAAAATATATATACACTTTCCTGTAAACAAATTATTATTTAAAACACACAAAACAAATTATAAATAAAAACCCTGTCCAACGAGAGATCAAGAGAGACAGAGATACAGAGTTTGCCTTCACGTTTGGCGCCAAAATGTCACGCCTTTCTGCTGTATTTAGGAAACAATAATTATATGTACACAATTGATTATTTAAATCAATTCACCAAATATCAATCTTACCAAGGAGCGACAGGCCCGCACAGGTCAGTCGGCCTCTTAACGAGACAGGAACTCTTTAGATCTCTGGGATTCGTTGGGTTCTCTTAACTCTGAATAAGTCTCTCTCAAATCTCGCTGGGACAGGCGACACAATTAAACAAGAACAATTTGTAATGAAACAGTTTATTATATAGTAAAAAAAAAAGAAAAAAAAGAAAAAAGAATATATAAAAAAACTCGACGAATGTCGAAAAAAAAAGTTTAAAACTGGCAAGAAGAAATGTGTAGTATTTGGCAAGGAAGATTTGAATAACAATTTGAAATTATTTTTACTCGGTGGGTATTTAGCGTGGCGATGAAATCCACATTCAAAATAGGAGAAATAATATTCACCCGTAATCAAGATGGCGTCCTGGAGTTCTGTGATATATGAGGAAAGCAGTGTCGGACCAACGTCTGTATCTCAGCACGGTCAGCACGGAATCGGGGGGAGCCAGCGAGCCAGCTTCCCCTTGGCAAGGAAGTACAAAGAGACAGTGCTGCCAATCTCGACCTAAGTCGCCCGAGACAATGTTGTCATAGAATAAAAATGTACCTGACTGCAAGGGTAGTTACCCTTATTTTATTGTCTTTTTAGTATTTTAAAATATTCAAGTATTTCATAATATTTTAATCTTCCTGTTTTCAAGGCAAGCACATGGTCTCGACACCACAAGTTTCATAAATTATGATATGTCGCGAATTAACAATTTCGAGGACGCGAAGTATGCAATTTAACAAATATAGTCGTAACAACTTAAGGCATCCTTTACCTTTAAAAAAATGCTCAAACATGTAAAATGTACTGTTCCATCGCGTTATACAATCTTGAAACACTTTGAGATGCGGTTGATTCAGTATGTCCTGATTTTTTTGCAGTTGTTTCTGAGCCATAGTGGAATGGTTAAAATGAGTCGAAATTTTCTTACATTTTTGTTTGACTATTTTTATGTTTTCTTGCGAATGTAAACAACTGCGAATAGCAAGATGCATCTTGTGGACTGTAAAATCCATGTCATTGAATGCTGCTAATCGCATAGGTCTTTTCATATTGGAGCCTTCGTCTCGAGTTAGGCAATGCACTTGTTCTTTTTAATGTTCCATTCAGAAAGCATCGTGTCAAACCAAATGTCAGAAGTAAACGACATGTAATCAAATTTTTCGATCGATTCTTTAACTTTTTCAGCAACTTTGCCATATAGTTCCTTGCATACAAAATCAGTAAAAAAAATTGCGCCCTCTAAAATTATATCTTGGTGCTAATTCTTGTATCAGTCTGCGAAAATCAAGCTCCTCCACAAAGTTAAACGGTAAATTTTGAAGTGCAATAATTTATCCAATGAGTTTGTCAATTTTTTTCGAATTGGAATTGTTAGTGTCCCACTTCTTTTCCTTTAGAACTACTTCCTCTAACGAGAGGTGTTTCTTTGCTTCTTGTAGAAGAGTGACGATTTTATCTTAAAAATACACACATAAATCATAACTTGTGAAAACTGATGAAAAACAGATTTAAAAAAAGCGCGTGGTAGAACATGAAATTGCACTGCAATTGGAAAACACTATTATAAGAAGCTAATTTGGCTATTTTGTTTTTTGAATCATTAGTTAATTTTAGCCTACGGTTAGAGCTAGCCATACAAATGAAATGTAAACAATGCCAGGAAGAACAGCACCAGGTAAGGTTAATTCACATTTTTTATGATAAAACTTACCTGCGTCAGCTTTTATCTTCTGCAATTGTTTTATTTTATTCGAGCTTTCAAAGAAACTAAACTCTTCTGGGTGCATCGATTTTAGATGATTTTTCAAAGACGAGGTGGTACGGTCCTTGCCAGAGTAGGTTTTATTGCATATTTTACAATGAGCCTTATCCTGATCATGTGCATCTGGTTTAAAATAAGTCCAAATCTCACTTTGTGTCGGTGGTGACATTGTAAATTCACTTGTCCAATAAACTATTAACTGTAGAAAACTCGCTTTCCTGAAGGTTTTAAATAATATTCATATTTTCTCTACAATTATTCACGCATTATTTTCTGGTTTTAAATAAACAGTAAATCAGCTGGATTTTAACGTTAATATTAAAAAAGATTTCAATGCTATATTCAAGATTTGGAAGTAATTTTTTTTATTCTTCACTTATTTTTTTGTACCTGCTTAGTGAACAAAGGTGACGAGCGATTTTTTTTCATGAAATGAAGAAAACTTAAAATGATCCAGCTGTAACGACGTTATATAACAGATTGTAAAGTTATCGATTTTCAAAGTTCACATAAAAATATTACGAGGACGACAAACTTCAGAAATACTTCACAAAGACTGCCAGTCCCCTTTGAGAAGAAAGGATATTTATTGGGTTTCTTTTTTGGCATTTTTCTAACAATAAAAAATATTGATGGGAATAGCACAGATATTGAAATTTTATGTATATGGGTTGCACTGGAAAGAAATATTAATAATATTTTTTCTTAATCTTTTTTTCAAGTTAAAAGCAATCTTATAAATAATATATAATATGTAAAATATTTATTTTATGTATGATAAATAAATAGCATAAACGTTCAGAAGGAATATCAGCTGTAGTTGTAAATTATCGTTTAAACACCAATATCATCAATATTTTATGTGTTACGATGGTTTTGATTGTCACCTTTTTTTAATATTTTTGTTTCCCTAATTATTTAATTTTATTTTGTATTGAAGACTTCTCTCGTATATTAAAAAATAAATACAATTTGACGCTCTCTTCAGATGAAATGGTCCTCCTTTATTACGAGTGCAATGCTTTGGTTCCACTTATATCATGTTTTATTGGAAGTATGTATGATCCATTCTCCCAAAGGAGAAAAATAAAAGGATATAACATTTTGGCATTATGTATTAGTTATGTATTAGAGTTTTCCTTTGGGTTGCACTTTGACCGTTACAATTTTCATGCGGATCAAAAGATTACACATGCTTTTAATTACACAAATATGACATCAGTTGACCCTTAGCGTTGCTATTGTAACAAACCGGAATCATTCCGCCTAAAGAAAGCCTATAGATAGGCGGTATAAACACGTGACGAGGTGATAAATGTAAAAAGGGAAATTACACAGCGATTTCCTTTTTGAACACAAAAATGGAGTGTCACAAAGTGCAAGCAGAACTCTTAGCAAGCTGGTTAAAAATATTTATTTTATGGCAACTTAGCACCAGCGATGAAAAAAATATTTAAATTGAAAATCGGAAATTTTTGAGGATTTAGATAGCTTTTGAAAAATATGACCATGAGAATATTTAATAATAAATAATTTTATTATTGTACTAATTAAACTAATCTCCTCTACACGTGTTTTTATCTTCTATCCCGAAGCTCTCTTCAGGTAGAATGATGCAACCATTAATTAGTCCACATAACAAAAGTAAAACTCTAATCTGAAAATTAGTGGTAAAGCTAAATTTAGGAGTAATAGATCATTTCCTTGTCATCACCTTGGTTTTGTGGTAATCAAGATTGCTTTGCATCCAAGTCTCTCAATTTAATTTGGACTGCAGAAAATTAATATCGGCTTTACTTTGAAACCTTTTTTATTTGCTTTTATCGTAGTAATAGCGATTGTGAATTTCTGAACGTGTTTTTAGAAAGCGTTTGGTTTAGGTAAAAGAGGTACATTAGCTTTATTTTTAATAATATTCATCAATTATTATATTGTATTGTACTACACGTTTATTATATATAGTACAACCTGGCAGGATTATTGCCATATGACAATCTCTGTCAACCAACCAGAAAGATGTTGAACATGCCTTGAGGGAAACCCAGACTGGAATCCTTTTTTAAAAATATATGAGTTCTAACGGAAATCGAACCCGCATCAGGAGCGTGGGAGACATATATCGTATCAACTTGGCCACGAATGCCGTAGTATGATAATCTTGCAATGTTTTTAAGATAGACTTTCAGATTTGGAGTCCAGAATCCAGCACATGTATTATAGATGTATTTTGTTGAAGAAATTGAACTATTCTGTAGAGAATAATATTGATTTGTCAATAACCCTCCTGTTAACCGGTTACTAGGATAAAGATCGCTTACTATATGTAAAAACTACCCTAAAAGACACCCGTTGCCCTGTTGGTAAGACGCCTGTGTCCTAAACTGAGGTTTCGGGTTCAATTCCTGTTGGTACACATTTTTTTAATGTCTTTCTGTCTGGTTTTCACTTAAAACCTCGCCAACAACTTTCTGGTTGGTTGGAAGAGATTGCCACATAGCAATAAACTCGCCAGATTTTACTGTATAAAATAAAAGTTTGATAAAATAATAAGAAGTACGAAACAAACACTACCATAGATTTAAAATAATAAAAAAACTTAAGCACCATGATAAGAATGATTTTTTCCATATTATAAATGTGATTGTAGGTTTCGCTAAGAGAACTAAACAATAATTGATATATTTATATTTAACCTTACGGGTAATCATTCACCGTCTTGAATTGTTCACACGACTTTTCGGTTCAATACATTGAGTATTAGAACATATTTAAAGTTTTCCTGATGAAGAGCACTGAACTTTAATAAAGTTTGAAACTCGAGTCGAGAAAATAATATTTTACCCGGGAAAATTTTATCGTAATTATCACTTAGAATTTCCTCACTGTGTAGCTGGAAAATGCAAACCTAAAAAATCGCTTTGTCGTTTTCGTAGTATTTGTGTTTTCGGATTCATATCGTCAAAATAATAATTGCACACAAATTAAAAAAAATATCACTTAACAAACTTTTATATTCCAATAGTTCAACCGTTAAAATATTTTTATATACATACATGTTTATCATCACGCTGTGTCTTCTGCGCTGTGGGCAGAGAGAACAGATCTCCACTTTTCTATCCAAGCACACAACTTTTGCTCCCCCCACATTCATACTATCTCGTCATGCCAATATATGAGGCGTTTTTCTGTCTCGTTTGCCATTTATTTTACCCTTGATTTTTTTTTAACCTGGCAAGTTTAGTTCCAGCGGGGATCGATCCCGCAAACCTCCGGATTGGCAGACAAGTGTCTTACTACCAGGCCACGGAGGTCGACAGCTGTGTTAAAATATATTTTGATGGACATATGTAACTGGAAAATCTTTACAGTTTTAAGCAATTTTTAGACCTTATACAAACAAACAAGTACTGCCGCATTTGAAACACAATCAGCTAAGGGAATCTTGGGGCATGTCCCCAAGATTCCGTGGCTTAGTTGGTAACAACCGCTTCTGACCCGGTCCGGTTATCAAACCATTGTCAGGTTGATCAAGGACGAAATCCGTGGCCTAGTTGGTAACAACCGCTTCTGACCCGGTCCGGTTATCAAACCAATTTCATTGTCAGGTTGATCAAGGACGAAATCCGTGGCCTAGTTGGTAACAACCGCTTCTGACCCGGTCCGGTTATCAAACCATATTTTTTCAAGAGAGGATTCCAGTTTGGTTTTCACTTAAATCCTTTTTTACGTCGTTCCGGTTGGTTGATAGAGATTACCACATGGCAATAAATCCACCAGGTTGTACTGTATGGAATGCAAATGTACAATACAACAAAACCCCAATACTATAACAACTACGGCAATCATTTTAACATTGTATTCTGATAATAATGTCCCATGAAGTAAAACAAATAATAAAGCTTTACGAGTATATGATTATTTCAATTTTAATTTGACATTCTAAACCATGATTGATTTGACATTCTAAACCAAAAGTTTTATAAATATTTAATGTAACATCAAAAAAATAACTACAAATCTGAATAATGAGCATTCGCAAATCCTATTAAATTGATTAAACAATATAAAACCGATATTGAAGTTTTTGTCAGATTTTTATGCTATTACCGTTGTGAGAAATGGCTTGGAATGCGAAAAAAGATGTCTTCAAAACAACAAATTGCCGTGAAATGTAATTCCGTTCAATCGTAAAACACCAAAATGATACCGTTGCCTTTATTGACACTGAGAGAGCCGTATTCTGGCCGCGCATTCGGAATGAACCATAAAAGTCGACCATATAATTTTGAGACCCCATGGCATGCGCATCCACAATGAATGCCGAAGTGATCACGAAACAAAGAATTTTCATTTCATTTCCAAATTCCTAACAGCAACGTCGGGTCATATTCGAAGGCACCATTACGTCTATAAATTTCATGAATATGAAGTGAGAATGTGAATTCCCGTCATTCCGTTCAGTTTTCTATGAAAGTTTTTCGTCGTTACCAAATTAAAATATTTTTTTGATATATTCCTAATAATGGTTTTTGTTTGACAAAATATTGTCGCCAGAAGGCAAAAGTCCGGCGAGTTTATTTATTTTTTTCGTTTCTTTTTTGTTGAATGACTTTTATAGTTTTCTTTCGAAGCTATTTTGTTCTTCTGTTTTCAAGAAATCTCATAAATTTACCTTTTCATTTGATCTAAGGCTTGATTGTGTATCCTTTCTCCAGATAATATTTTTTCAATAAAATAATAATGTTATGTAATAACCTTTCTTATGTCATACAATTCTAAAACAATATAGTCTTTCAGTTTCAATAATATTCATACTCAAATTCAACATAACCTATCAAATGATCTTCGTGGCCAAATTCAACACAACTTATCAAATGACCTTCGTGGCAAAGTTTGTAAAACCTAGGAGTTTCAGTATGGTTTTCAATCAAGGTCTAGTTAGGGTCTTTCAGGTTGGTGGAAATTGTCACATTGCAATAAGCCCGCTAGGTTATAATAAATACAATAAAACGTTTTACGAATGCAGTAGGTTGTTCGTTGACAGAGAGAAGGTTAAAGAAATATTGTGTTAACAATTGCTCAAACATTAAAGGATTAAAAATACTCGTATTTTCAGTTTATACACATTTCAGTTTATACAATATTTATATTTTCAAAAAGACAAATTTACGTTGAGATAAATTTAAGTACGAGTATACTCGTAATTGGAAACCGTATTAGACTTGAATGGGTTATTTTTAACAGAGAAATGGTTATTTTTAACACAGATTTGGTTATTTCTAATCCAGTAGAACAAAATAATAAAAGCTTTAATTAAGAAAAAAAAAGGTATTTAATTTTTGAAAATTTTCAGAAACGTTTGAATAATTTTGCACGCCTTAAAAACCTTTTTTAATGCAAAAATAAAAGCTGTTTTATAAACATTACAATTGTTTTCTCTATTTCATCGCGCTTTAAGTTTTTTTACAAATTAAGGGATTAACAGATTAAGGTGTTATTTAACTTTTTTTTTTAAATTATGTCTGAATCAAGTATATTATTTATTAAATTATTAATTGAAATGATAAACCACATTTAAGTGTCTTTTATTTATTTATGATTTATTTAGCACTTTAATTGCAAATACAATCTGGCGGGTTTAGTGCCAGGAGGCAATCTCTTCCAACCAACCAGAACTTTTACATACTAAAGAAAAATAACTTAAGCGAAGATAAATAAAACTACAAATACGCATTAAATCAGCAATGTATAGAAAAACACCGAAAAAAACATCTCGAATACATCTAATTAAGCACAAAATTCTCGAATACAACAAATCAAACATAAAATTCTCGAATACAACCAATCAAGCACAACATTCTCGAATACAACAAATCAAGCACAAAATTCTCGAATACAACCAATCAAGTACAAAATTCTCTAATACAACCAATCATGCACAAAATTAACTGAATTCCAAAAAAAAATTATACAAAATGTAAAAGAAATAACTAATCTCTCTCAGTTAAGATCTAAGTTTTTATAAAATACCAGAGAAGAACCTTCCTGAACTCAAAAGTCCCTATAACCCTTTAAAAATATCCGCCAAACCAGATATGAGGCTGTCCTACTGTTGTATTATTACGTTGTATTATCACTATGTGCAACTGTTATTAGCAAATCGCTATAAATACGAGGGTGGATCAAATATAAACGAGACTTTGCAGAAAGAAAAAAACCAAGTACACACCATTTATCTACACAATCTCCTGCTTTAGAAATGTTTTTTTCCAGCGGATCGGTAGTTTTTTATCCCATCACCGTAAAAATAAATGGGTTGTGTCAGCACCTAATTGCGCATAAACCCCTCTACTCCATCGTCGTCGACAAATCGTTGGCCTCCCAGAGCTTCTTTCATTGGCCCAAAGAGATGAAAATCGCAGAGCGATAGCTCAGGGCTATAGGAAGGGTGTTCCAGTCGTGCCCAAATATTTTTTTTCCAATATATAGTAGGGCCTCACGTTGTCATGGAGAAGAATCACTTCTCGTATCGGTTGGTCACGTCTTTTGCATCGATAAGCAAGTTTAACTTCACTCAAAAGCTCGAAGTAGTACGCTGCATTGATGGTGCGACAATCGTGCAAAAAAAAATGATGTGCGAAATATCACGCCGATCCCGACGGTCGCAAGCACCTTACCAGCTGACAGCCGATTCTTGGCTTTCACAGGGGATGCCTCATCCTTCTTTCTCCCCGTCATACTGGCTTGTTTCAACTCAGGCGTGTAGTGGTGTACCCAAATTTCATTGCAGGTGACGATATGACTCAAAAATGCGTTCCCTTTTTATGCAAACCGCGCCAAGAGCCGCTCACAGACATGCTAACGTGCCAACTTTTGTTCTGGAGTCAAAAGATGTGGGACCCATCGAGCAGACACTTTACGGAATCCTAGGTCCTTTGTGATTATGAATTTCGTTCTCCCGTAACTTAATCATATCTCAGCATACATTTCGGAAATTGTCAAACATCGGTCGCCTTCCAGAAGATCACAAATGGCGTTAATGTTCTATACGGTAAAGCTCGTCCGTGGGTGACGATCACGACTCTCGTTTTCGACCCCTTCACGGCCTTTCATGAAATTCTTATGCCAGGCAAACACACGGGGCTTTGACAATGTTGGATCTCCGAACTGTACTGTTAGTCTCCGCAGAATTTTGGCCAGTTTTACGTCCTCACTTCTCCTTCGTCCTCCAGAAACTTGATAATTCTCAATTGCTCAATCGACGGGTGCTCTTCTTTCTCAGACATCGTGTGCCATACTAATGATGGAATCTACCGAGGCCGGCCGACAGCTCTCCCTACTCCTGATATTCCCACCCAATACTCCTCAAGGCGACCGCGCGCTCCGTTTAAAATTACGCGCTTTAAAACAAAAGTCTCGTTTTTATTTGATCCACCCTCGCATATTTGAATTGTAAAATATTCCGTGTCTCTAAGAGAAGTGTGGAAACCGATTTGAAACAATATGTCGGGACCGTCAATGATATAAATCCTAAGCGATTGCTATAATTCATTTATCAAATCATAATAACAATTACGAGTATACTAAGACAGTAAAATTGCAATTGATGTCTTAATACAATTTTATAAAAAAAAAACGTGAGATCAGTATTATTGCTAATTAGACGAGCTTTGGCTTACAATTATATTGCGCTTGGATTTCGAAATAAATATCAATGTAATATTTGCTCATCTAAAAAACACATTTTATCATTTTGTTTCCTTTTACGAGTGTATAAAAAGTAAGAAACATGTTGGTTGGCATAGATGTCGCTAATTGTTACACAAATCTGCGGTTTTCGATTAATTAATTAATCAATAAAAATGTAATCATTCCTCATTTATGAGTATTTTTTTATGTTTATAAATTTCAAAACTGAATCAGACTCATTTCGGATGGGTAAATTTAGGTTTGAGGAGTATTTTAAAGTTTGCAGTATTGAATCGATTTACAGAGAAATACAAACGTTTTTTACTACAATAACTATCACCTGTCATTATTATTTGCTCATTGGAAAGTGTTGAAATACCACAGATACTCGAATATGTGTTTTTATTTATCTGTTTTTAAAACATAACTCTAATTCTTATAATTTTTTATGTTCTACTAATTTTGATTGTTTCTAAAGAGCTTTCAAGAAAAGTGTAACGTCGTGTAGCTTATTAAGGGTAAAATGGGACAAATCGTGTTCCAGGATTAAAAGATAATCTTCTTTAAAGAGCTTGCTGCAGTAGTTGATATGCAAATTTGTGCAGCTCTTCCGGGTAGCTGTTAATCTTAATAACTAAACTAGATGAGCGTAAGGGGATCTTGAAGGTTGACTAACTTTTGTACTTGAAATATTTTATGAATTACTTTCACACTTTACAACCTCTGCGGCCTAGTAGGTAAGACGTCTGTCTTTGTACCCGGGAGTTGCGATTACATTTCCTGTAGATACCCATTATTTTAAAAAGAGTTCCAGTCGGGTTCACTCAAGATTTCTCCAACTTCCTTTTGGCTGGTTCGAAAATATTTCTACATGAAAATTAACCCTCCAAACTGTATTGCATTCAACAAGTATCTAATATTATGTAATAATGAATAATATAACCTTTTATGCATTTATTGCCGTGGATTTGATAGTAGGCTCTTTTTTCTCATAATATGGGAATTCGGGTCAGATTGCTGAAATCGCTCAAAAAATGAATAAGATTTATTGACATGTAGTGATACCGAGGTTGAGGTATCATTACACGTCAATAAGTCTCTCAGCTTGTACTTTATAAAACATGTGTTATTCAAAATGATCTGTTATCTATTTTTTGTTATCTTTGTGTACTCCTTTCATGAGAAAGAAATGCTTTATTTATCATAATAATATGATTTTATTTCTTGGATCTGAATTATAATGATAAATCTTTTCCATACACTGATTATTCTTCGTTATGCCATTTAAAAGAACAAATAACTTATTCAAAATGTAATTTAGCACCTTAATTTACTCGATTCTCTAAATATTTCCATCCATTGGATGCTGAAAGCGAATAGAGCGCTGTTCAAATCGCATTTGTTTGGCGAAATGCCTCTCGACACCTGTTTTATACGAAATTCAATTGTTAACAGTGAATACGAATGAAACATTCAATTTCAGCAGAAATACTAAAAGGAACATTCCATTCCATTCCAGGGATCGCGGGGAATGGTTAATTCATTTACAAATTTTATTCAGCTTAAAATGTTCCTTCGAGAAGTTTATAAAGATTTTTCTCGAATGGAGAAAAAATATTAAAGTTTAAGACGTTTTAGCATTTCTTCACTTACATTTTTAATTTATTCTCTTTTTTAGTATAATTTATAATCCAATTTCAATTATGATTTTGAAAATGAGTTTTAAGCAGAAAACTTTGATTTTCACATATATTGTCCGGAAAATCGTATTTCTCGTATAGATGTTGCTTTCTTTATTATAATCGTACTGAGTGTACAGTGTAATATTTTAAAAGATAATAGTTTAGCGCATTCTACCGGTCATTGATTAACCAAATAATTATTTGAGCGTTTGGCGTCATTTTGAAGATGTAACAAAATTAGTTGTTTTTTCGGTGCCTGATGTTTTATTATTACTGCAAAGGAAAAAAATGTGACACTAACCAAAAAAATATATAGTGTATGGCAATTATGAAAAATAATATGCAGTGTATAGCGATGACAATCGTATGCACCAAATACGACATTCGAATATAATGGCTCTGGAAGACCGATTATAACTGAGGACAGGACAGATTGCTGAGATACTGAAAATTTCAAAATCCACGAGCATTTGTTGCAATTTTTCTTTTGAATTAGGTCTAATTAATACGAAATTACATTGCGTACAATCAATAATTACCAATCGTCATATATTAAAATAGGTCCTCTAAGGTGGTTTTAAAATTAAAATCTAAATAAATCTTTGTCCTTTGAAACTGTTTATCTTTAAATAATTTTTTTTTAATTAAAAATAATTGAAAAAGTTTTGTGAATCTATGCTTTTATGCTAACCTGAAACGGAAGACGTATATTTAAAATGAAAATGATCATCAATGATGACTATGAGAACTTTGTTATGGCATTTAAGGTCTTCTTCAATTATTATTTTCCGACTCTAATGCCAGATTCAAATATTATAACAATGGTTCTCAAAAATAAATTCTACCTTTTAGTTTAATGGTTAAAAGAAAAGTTTTTCGTTTTTTTTATGATTAACCTCAATTTGTCTTGTAAAACCCTTTCGTTACACCATAAACAGTTTAAACCATCGAGCTTTATGCCAACGGGCAATCAATTCCAACCAAACGGAAAGATGTTAAGGACACCTTCAGTGAAAACCAGACTGGATTCTTCTTTAAAAAATATTCTGAATTTTAACCGAAATCGAACCCTTAACCCCCCCGGGTAAGAAAACAGGCATCTTAACAATAAGGTCAAGGAAGTCGTCTTCATTAAACTTGACCTAGTCTTACCATGTAGGCCAAATTTAATGTAGATACCATATTCAAAAAAAATTGTAAGCTTTTAAAAATAAATTTACATTTATTTTCAATTATTTAAAAACCATAGTTACGAGTATATCTGAATAATTGAATATAAATAAGTCATGAAAGATTGATGAAATCATTTTTTTTTAAGAAAAACCGGGTTGTGAACAAATCATAATCTGAACTTAAGTAATTAAATGTTTTGACTCAAAGCTTACAAACAACCTTTGGGTTAGTATCTTAATTAAAAGCAGCCAGTAAATTCAAGTTACAAATCTTACATTAAAGAGTAATGAAGAAAAATGGTAAAAGTAAAGTAAAAATGAGAAAAGAATCTTTCTCCTGTTTTAAATTTTTATTTTTAGGAAATAAATATTTTTCTGAAGATGAATTATTGCGTTTTGAATTGTTTTTACTTGGGTTTATTTAATTTTGTAAAACCAAATTAAATTTCATAGAACTTTATTGTTTATGCTATTTTGAACTCGATTCCCGGTGCTACAAACCTATCCTTTCCCGATTCCCAAAAAGATCCAAAAATTTCCAATAAATATCTTAACAGTCAGAACTTATCCGATGAAGGAGTAAGGTGTCCTACCATCGGACCGAAACTCCGAACAAGCTATCCATCACTTGTACATTTCTACCTTATCAGTGTGGATTTTAGTTATTTCAGGTAGTTCGTTTCTACTTAATTCTAGTATTGGTCTTTGAGTGTTTGAAGTTGTTTTTCGTTTCTTTTCTTTTATGGTGTTCAAACGTAATACTTTACATGTTCCTTTTCCAGTAAATTCAAGTTAGCTACAGTAACCAACGGAGGGAATCTTTGGTTCGTGGATGCACCTTTTGCAAGGATTTCGTGACGTCATCTAGTTCTTGTAAAAAAACTTAAAGTTAGACTTTAGGAAATTTTGTTTTATAGTTAGGCAGTGGATACGACTATATCAAGGTGTATCGAGGAGGACTTTCTACAAATGTTAGTTAATGGAAGCAATGGATTTGAAATGTTGTTTCGCGTTGTTAAAAAAGTCATCCTTATTTAAAAAAATAATGTTATACATCAAAATATTTTTGATACAGTATTAAAAAAATCCCATCACGGATTTGACATAAATTCAGTTTAAAAAATCAGAGTTTAAAAAAAAGATTCTATAGTTGGTTTCATTCAAAATACAAGTACACAAAGAAAGTAGTTTTTATCGTTGAAATGATAAATCTTCATAAGTTTTATATTTATATACATTTTTTTTGTTGCACTCAAAACAAAACTCGATTATCATTTTCACGTTGAACTATCTTAAATTATTGTTAATAGAGAAAAAAAATATATTGCACTATATTTTCGTTACAGACTGTGTTTTTAACTAAGTAGACTTGTCCGCGTGTCACAATTCCTTCCAACGAATCAGAAAGATTATTAAATGTCTATGTGTGAAAAATCCTGAAAATAACGCTTTTATTATCATATTCTTGGTTGAAAGATATTGCCACATGGTAACAAAGCCCGTCAAGTTTTACTGTATATACAAAAACTTTCAATTTCCATTTATTTCATCTTGTTTTACCTTTGAATTATTTTGCTGTAATTTCTTTTATATTTATAACTGCTCTATATTTTTTTGTGAAAACTACCTGCCTTAGGACGGATATACGGAATTAATTGTAGGAGCGTAATTTGTGTACTTCATAGAACAAATAAAAAAATATAAATAAATTCAAAATTAATATTATTTTTGTTTAAAGAAAATAAAATTCGAAATTTGAAAAACCAACAAATTGGTAAATTGATTGAACTCTGGTAAGTTTTTATTTTGTAAACTTTCAGGTACTTTCATATACAGGGTGTGATAAAATTTGCTTTCAAACTTAATTTGATATATTTCATGAACGAAATGTAATAAATAAAAAAAATGGAAGTATGATTTTATAATTTGTTTTTTTTTTTTTTTTGTAAATTATGTGCTAAAAAATATACCAGGTAAATGTGAGCCATTACGTTGTACGCGGGAGAACGCTCTTTTCACATAGATTTCCATTACCTTTCATAGTGTTTCCTGTGATATCAGGGTGATTTCCGCTAAAAAAATCGCTTTCAAATGTTGTAAATTTTGTGACTTGTTGACCTAAACTGTTTTTTTAGGAAGTCCCACAGGAAGAATTCTGATGTGTTCAAATCTAGTGAACAACAGTTTGAGTCACACAATTGTCACTCAAACAGTAATTTTTTTAAGTTGTAAGATTTGTTATCTAGTTATAAGTAGTATGTAGGTGTTAATTATTTCTAAGAAATCACATATTAAAATTATAAAAAGTAAAAATAAAATGACATGTAGGAAAATAGGATTAAGTAAGTTCATAAATTATTACATATAATTAAGATTAGTTAAGTTTGAATATAGGTATAGCCTTGACAAATATTTGTACCATATATTACTTCGTTCAATAAAAAAAATGTTATTCTCGAAGAAGTAAGGTCCGCAGATCTTTGCGGCTGTAATGTCACACCAAACAGTTACTCGAGCAGAGTGCAGTAGGTTTTTTATGAAGCTGTTGCTTATTTTGTGTGCCCTAAAACCTACAATTGAATTATGTTAATGAATATCAAATAATATACTATTATTTCCACAATTTTTTTTTATTATAAAATTTTGTTCATAAGTCGTATTAAAAGTAAGTCTTAAAGGGACTTTTGCCGCACTCTGTTGTACCGTAACACAAACCAATGTTTTTTTTCAAACGATCCATTTCGGAAAATTAAAACAATAAAAATAACAAGTTAATGTATAATACCTCGAAAGAATCAAAACTATTTTAATACTCTTCCATTCGGCACGTAAAACGTAAGTTGAGTGGAGAAACCACGTAGAAAGCAAAAATTCGGGTTTTTCTTTAATGGCATTCCCTTTCTGTCGAATCACTACTTTCGCAGGTTTTTATTGGCATTCAACAGGTAGAGTCGGGGGGTGAAACCAGATCACGGCCTGAAAGGGGCCGAGACGCTTTCCGAAGGGGGTGAGTTCTCATCCTGGACAAGGGTGAATTATACAAAATACTACCAGATGGTACATTAGGAGTTTATTTTTGAATTGTTAAATTTCAAAAGATATTTATTGAGTGTATTATTAATTATGTTTATGTGAAATCATTTTATTTAAAATGTTCATCCTCGAAAATATTTTTCCGAATAGGAAAAACATTTTTTTTATACATCATGCAGTATTCTAGACAATTCATTTCTTTCGCAGCTTTAATTTCATAGTCAATTGCACCTGAGAAGTGTATGATATATTTAAGTTCAGAATTAACTGTGGATATGATAAACTTTATGGTTTAAATCAACATTGTAATATCATTTCAAATATTATGAAATTAGCCTTAAAACAAAGCATTTCACTACAAAATTTGTTATTTTTAGTGGTATATGAATGATTTTAAATAACTGCTAAATAAGATTTATCATATTAAAAGAACGATTTAAACTGATATTAAAGGACAATTACGAAAAACTAAAAAATAATGAACAGCACGAAAGAAGTATACCGCGGAAAGAGTGGAGGAATTTTAACGAGGAAAAGGTTAGAATTATGAGATACAGGATATATATGGATGTGGATGAGGCGAGAGTTATGTTCATGGATAAAAAGACGCGGAGATCTGTCCTCTCTGCCTGCACAAAAGGGACGTACGGTAATGGTATGTGAATAAGATTTAGTAGTAGGAAACACGGAACCACTTGTGTGGCACAGCACTTCAACTTCGTTAAATGTTTTTCAATGACAACAACATTCACAAAATATGGTGCCATTTGCGTCTTAACAACCTTTATTGTTGTTTTATATTATTTTATTAAATTAACACACATCATTCTATATGTTACATCACCTGTTGCGGTTCACTCTGTTCAACTTTAGCAATATCTTCCTGGGCCAATGTGATGAATGTTACTACATCTTTATCGATATTTAATAATTAACTAAAGAAGCATTATTTATCTCGAAATATTAATTGCCCTTGATTACCATACCATTCCTATCCTAATCCCTACTTTTTTGTTTATACAATTTTTTAAAATATTGTTTTCATACCCTGCGTTAAAGATATTGCCATAGAAACCAAAAATTATTTTGTTACAAAAGCTGATTGATTGGAACAAATTACTTTCAAGTAATAAAACTGCCCGGTATTTTTCTGTGAAAGTGTTAAATACATAAATTAACATAACATGAAAATGGGTTATAGGTTTCTTGTGTTTCGTAACTAAATTATACATATCTTCTCAAATAGACAAAACATTGACAATGCCAGCTGGTCTTATTGATGGTTAAATAGTTAGTGTTGAGATCTTGGTTTCAATATCATGATGTGATCTCTTTTTATCTGAATTAATAAAATGCTGTAGCAGGTACCCACTTTTTGCAACCCAAAAAATATATCCCTGATGCGATATTTTATTGTAAAACAACTCAAATACCCTATATATTATTTTTTTATGTGATCACAAGACTACGAATCATGTTTCTTGTTTAAAATTGTAGACGCGAACATCAATAAAATATAAAATTGATTTGTTGCTAAGGAGGGTACGGAAGAAAGTTTAAACAGAGAAAAATATAAAATGGCCAACTAAATAAGAACATTAAAAGAAAAATATTATTTTAAATAAGAAAGGAGAGTATGTATTACAAAGTGTATGGACGTGACAATTATAAAAATGTATGAGTGGATAGAAATATGTGGAGATCTGTTCTCTTCCCCTTGTAGGGAATACCCACGTCCCTAAAATATTGTCAACATGCAGGGTCAACGACCGATGAATCAACCTCTGGATATGTACAAATGTCACATACCAGAACGTCAATACTGTTTACACGCAAATAATATTTACATCACATTCCACGGTAGAAAGAGAACATATCACGCCGTCTCGCCGTTTCGACAATAAATATTCTACCCACTGCATTATCCGCAGCGTCTGCGACCGCCTCAGCACGCGCAGGAGTGAGATCGAGATATACCGCGGACGCATTCACGCGCCCCGTTCTGAAATTCTATATATACCTACTTATCGATGAATAAAGGGCACTTGTTATTATTCGCTTGACCATTCATTTCTGTTTACTATTTATTGATTATTCACTCTCACTTTTTCGCATTCCTGAATCGACGTATTTTATTTTAAATACACAACAAATCAAAATCATCACGACGTATCGATAAAGCATTCCGCTAAATTGATGACCCCGAACGAAAAAGAACACAGAATTCGACTAAAGCGAATACAGAGATGTCAACAACATCATCATCAGCACGTCCTACTAGGACACATGCTAATCACCCATTACAAATTATGTGAAAATAATGCAAGTTTTGATTTATTATTTAATCCGAGGAATTTCGACTAACAGTGTCATATTTTAAAATACACAATAATGATAAAAACAATAATTATAATAATACGAAATAATAATAAAAAGATAATTGACATAGCACTGTATAGACATCAGACTTCTCTAAGGCGCGCCGCGCTTTCTCTGGAATAGAACCTACTTTTATTTAAAATACACAATAATGATAAAAACAATAATTATAATAATACGAAACAATAATAAAAAGATAATTGACATAGCACTGTATAGACATCAGACTTCTCTAAGGCGCGCCGCGCTTTCTCTGGAATAGAACCTACTTTTATTTAAAATACACAATAATGATAAAAACAATAATTATAATAATACGAAACAATAATAAAAAGATAATTGACATAGCACTGTATAGACATCAGACTTCTCTAAGGCGCGCCGCGCTTTCTCTGGAATAGAACCTACTTTTATTTAAAATACACAATAATGATAAAAACAATAATTATAATAATACGAAACAATAATAAAAAGATAATTGACATAGCACTGTATAGACATCAGACTTCTCTAAGGCGCGCCGCGCTTTCTCTTTCTCTGGAATAGAACCTACTTTTATTTCGGATTTAAAATATTACAAACAAAATAATAACTTGAGTATAAGGACCAGAAGGCGATAGCCGTAGCTATTTGATAACTATTATATTGATCATCTAATAACCGTTTTAAATTTTTCCAGATAACGTAGATAGAACCTTGCTTATTCTTAACGTGTAATCAACAATTTCTACCTTAGCGTTCAAGTGCCGGCCTATTAAGTGTGCATCTACATACATATGTTCCATTCAGTGTGCAAAACTTCAAAGGTAAAATCCGTTGGTTGTGTTTCTCCTACCACTGAATGGCTTACATGACACTACTTAGCGGAAAAATAATAGTGAAATGTTATATTTATAAATAAAACAAATTGTTTTATTTATAAAAAATTAAAAAACACAATATACTCGTATATTAACAAAACATAGTAATTATCACATATCGGACTATCTGTAAAAAATGTATTCTTATTTGTCTTGGCCTTAAAAGTTTTCTGTAGTTTTCGTAAACATAAGTTTAAAGATTAAAGAAAAACAGAATCTATAAAGATTTTCCTTTTTTCAATTTTTTCATTTGTTTTTTTTTTTCATAATTGGTCTTTTTTTATTCTTTGGTAGTATTGCCAATTGGATAAAGCGTATTGCTATTGGGAATTAAAGCGCCATTGAAGTAATATGGCTCATAAAATTACATGTTTCGAATTATTACTTATTATTTTAAAAAACCATCTAAATATTTGATTAAATGAGACAACTTATACAATTCATATTGTATTGCATAACAATATTGTTGCATTTGGCCTTAAGTAGAGAACAAACTGAAACTTTTTTTTAAATAAATTGAGTTTTGACTGGAATCAAACCCGTAACGTCCGGGTAAACAGATAAAAACCTTACCAACGAGGCCACGGAGGCCGTAATTAAGATAAATTAAATAAATCATATTCTTAATTTAAATAAATGCTTGTTAAATGGACATATTCTTTACGCAATATTGTTTTTGGCTTTCAGCAAAACAGGAATAGAAAGAGGTATATAACTAAATATGTATTTTTTTATTTGTGTGATAAATTTTTTTCAGACAAAGTACTCAAAATAGTGTTAATCGACATATCTAAGAATATCAGTAAAAACGGTTGGAACCTATCTTGAAGTATTAAGATGTAATGTGGATACGACATTTAAAGGATTAAAGTAAGATTAAGACATTAGAAATAAATATACAGCTTAAGTGATTTTTGCAGTCAAATTAAGAAAAAAAACATTTAAAAACCGTTTGGCTTTTTGGAGAGAACGAATGACGATAGAATAGCTATAAGAATTACCAATTCAGTAGTTCACGGAGTTTGCGTAAGAGGTAGCTTGTCGAATAAATATCTTGATCCAGCAAACCAGGTGTTGAGAAATGGTTTTTCAGTGGCGTAAGCAATATTTATTTAAAAAATGGTACGCTTTCATTTCTGAATGAAAATAAACCACAATAGACAGGTCACAAAGTGTCGTAGTATGTATCTTTTTCCACAAATAAATAGTTATTCTATAATCACAAATTTTTTAAAAACAATTAACCACAATTGAATAATTAGAGTGATTGTTATATAGGAGAAGCGTGAATTTGATACTAGGCATTCAATTGAAGAATGGCAGAGAAATAATCATATCATATCGTTTCAATGTTATAATCTTGATGATTAGATTGTTACTAGTTATCACATAACCGCTAAGGTTTTATTTAAACTGTTTTTGTATAAAACCCATAAAACTTTATTTCTCATCAGTTTAGTTTATACGAGTATTTAGAATCATATGTGCAATCAGCGTATTTTCTGTTTTATAAAACGTTTATTAATTTAATTTTGCATGAAGTTTACCCATCCAATTAATCAGATTAGGACAAGATCAGAGCTTATAAAATGAGCTAAATAGTGGCATTAAAAATTGACAAAGTCGTGACGATCGTAAATTCATTCAGAAACGCAGATGTAAGAAACTTTTGCATAACGAGATGTATGAATCAAAAGAAAGCAAACAGTTTAACTAGGTGGAAAAGGAAAGACATGTTTCGCTCCACCTACACAAGATTCACAGTATGATCGTTATATGTATCTTCCTTACCTTCGAATCATAGTTGGACCGGTTAGATGCTTGTGTAACTTTGATACGACAATCAATAAAGCAGATTTAAAAAGGAAAGACATGTTTCGCTCCACCTACACAAGATTCACAGTATGATCGTTATATGTATCTTCCTTACCTTCGAATCATAGTTGGACCGGTCAGATGCTTGTGTAACTTTGATACGACAATCAATAAAGCAGATTTAAAAAAATATATAACATACTATAGAAATTAAAAAAATAATAAATACGTTTCTATCGAGAATTAAGCTTAAATTTATTACGAGTATTGTCTCAAACGTACATATAATGAACAACAGCGATTGTGATTTGTAGTCTGTCCATAAATTCGATGAAAATAATCGAAATAGTTCCTATCTACACATTTCTTTTAGATGTTTGAGTAAACGTAACATTTGTTTAAAGGGAGTCGTTTGGATTGTATTTCTAACTACTAAATTTTATAATGAAATACAAATTTAACTGGTTGGCTATTTTTGTATTCTTCTACCTGTAAATGAATGAAGTAAGTTTCGAATAAACTTCGGTAAGTTTATTCGAAATTTGAATAAACTAAATTCGAATAAACTAAATAAATACTTTTTGAGGTAATTCGAATAAACTAAATAAATGCTTTTTGAGGTAGTTTTTATAACATTTATATCCACACGTAGTTTAACTAACTAAATGCATTTTTTTTCTCATATTTAGTTCCGTTTTAAGCGCAGGTTCAAGTATCTTTTAACATTAAATTTCTTAGTTTGGTAGTCGGGTGTTTACTCAAGAAGGGTATATAGGTATTACCTTGGCAAATTAATTTGGTACATTTATCAACAAAGAACGCTTAAATTTACTTGACAACGCAACCTCCAGATTTTATACCTTGCCTGAATATTCAAGGTATATTTACGAGCATAGAACCACGTTTAGCCTATTAACAAACACCGAAGGATTGCTTCAGATTCACGCGAGATAATAAACTTGAATGGGGCTGTATGGAACATATTGTTTTAAGTCTGAATACTTTTGGTGGTCTAGTTTTTTCAGTCTGTGTATACGTTAAGTTACAAACAGGTTACTATGTTTTGTCAGAGCTATACGAAGGCCATGAATAGGTGCACTCCATAAAAGAACGTGTCATGGTTGATAAATAATGTAATTACTAGTATCTTACTCGTACATTGAAACTTGCTTGTAAATATTGTACATAAAAATAAACATAAGTGATTTTACAATAGAGTTAAAAGGTTGTTTTGATTTTTTATATTCACTAACATACACATGTAACCCCCAATTAAATACCCAGTGACCCAGATAAATGTTTGTCCTTAACTCGCTTTAATATACATTTGAATAATAATAAATAAGAAACGTTTTGTTAGCTGGCATACTATTCATGAGTTTTGTTAGCTGGCATACTATTCATGAGTTTTGTTAGCTGGCATACTATTCATGAGTTTTGTTAGCTGGCATACTATTCATGAGTTTTGTTAGCTGGCATACTATTCATGAGTTTAACATTTATATATCCTGGAAAATATTTGTTACCTGCTTAGCTTAGTTAAATGACGTTATACGTTAAATTTTGTTAGACGACCTCCGTGGTTTAGTTTGTTAAATATTTGACTTCCACTTGGGGGTTCGGGTTCGATTCCCGATGTTACCCAAAAATGTAATGAAAGGGCCCCAGTTTGATAAAAAAGTTCGTCAGATAACAATACTCGCAAGCGTTGAATACGTGCGCAAATGTCTTTTCCCGAGCGATTGTGTTACTGTGTAATAACGAACAGCGGATTCCGTATTACTCCAATGGTTCCAAACTTGATGGCTCGATTGATAGGGTCTAAGGCAATACGTCTCCCAGCGACGCTTTTCAATATGTCTGAATTAACCATACGAAAGAAAAGAAAAAGTTATTTAAATTGGCCAAAATTAGCTATGACACAATATAGCTTCCAGAAAGATGAATATACAATGAATAAATATACACATAATACTCCGAAATGTCCCTTAAATACTCTTAAAACTTCCACCAGGCAGTCATCAATATTAATTAACACAGAAATAAATTAAGATTTGAAATCGAATCTAGTCTGGGAGCTGCATGCAATTTAACATGTAACATCAGAATTCTAAGGTAAACATTGATCACAGTAGTTGCTTTTTTATGCATCACACACTGTGCACATGACGAGTGAGCGAACGTTGTTTTTTCCCATAATGTATAGAATATTCCTAACTATTTTAATAGTTGAGCATCAATAGTGATGGAACATTTGGTCAGATCGTTAGATAAAAAAAGACGGCCATGTTGAGCTGGCAAAAATAAGTAGAGCAAAACATTTACTTGTATTGTCGATCGTTCGGATGAATGAGGAAATGTTTGAAATGTTTTGTGCGATCGATCGCAAGCTATGATAGAACCTATTCAAAATATCACCCGATCGTGTCAGCAACGGTTTTGTACTTGTTCGTTCCTTCACCTAATAAAAATGTTATTTTATGGTCCGTCGGCCCTGTATTCTGTAAACAGTTAACACCTTACCTGGACGTTAACAAAATACTGTAATATCTTTAACCCTAATATGTTTCCTCTCCCTTTTGCCCGTTACATTAAGCGATTTGTAAAGTGATGTTTGTTACAGATTAATTGATTAACTAACTATTTATAAAATAAAATATTTCGGATTAAAGTAAAATGTAGAACTCGTTCTGATGTAAATTGAATAAAATAATTATATTGACATGCTGATTAGATATTGATTTTCATAGCTTTAATAATGACTCTGGCTACCATCATTACACAGGTTATCTTATTTAGTGTAGCCTCTGACAACTCAGTAGAACTGCGCCTAAACTATTCCCTCGTGTTTTTAAGTCAAAAGATGCGGCATCTACCTCTGCTTTATTTGATATATTTTTTCCTAATGCTCAGCTGTATTATAATGTATCTTATGTTTCTTATTATGTGTGAAGTTACCATTACTTCATACTTAAAAACAGTTTTCAGTTCTAATTTATATACACAAGCACCTCAATATTTGTGACATGACCTGTCCGGAGAATCTTGTGGATACGTCTGTAAATCCACATCTCAAAGGCATCACGTTAGATCAAGTCTAACGTGATGCTTCCTGTTTCAGTATCCACGCCTCATTTTCAAAGAAGAGAACTGTGTAGGTGTAGCATACAAATCATACACATTTTCAATTCTAGGCTCAGGTCATGGTTTGTAAAAACAGGCTTCATTTTAATGCAAGCACTTTTCAGATTTACACCACTTTTCCATTTGTGAAAAATTAAAGCTTTTATACGTAACTTGACAGGCTATCACTATATAATGTCAACATAATTTAGAACAAAAAAATTCTAACGAGGCTGCTAAAGTTTCTAAGATTCCTTTAAATTTAAATACCTGTCATCAATTTTATACTCATGAGTATTTATTTCTTGTAAACTTGTTTAACCTCAGACGGACATTACCTATATTTCGAGCTTTGCACGATGATATTGTATGATGTATTGTACATCTCACTATTAATAAAATAAAAAAATCACCTAACGAAGTATGTCAAATATATATAAACAATTACTTAAAATTAGAGTTTCAGGTTTGATTTTCGGTGGATATTTAGTTATGAACTTACATTTTTTTATTCAATAAAGTAATATATGTATAACACAAACATTTATCAAAGGCTATACCTATATAGGATTTTATATCTTAAGAACTAATTTTATTTTAATATTGTAACTTTGAACTAACATAATTTTTATTTCGTGTGTATTTATTTTGTATTAAATTTATATTAAATTTGTTGCTTTCACTTATACGAGTAAATTGTATTCAATTGTTTTTTTTCTGTATTTTATCAGCCACTTAAAAAAATTCTTGGAGACTAACATTAAAGCTGATTTTACTAATCGCAGCTTTTTATAGGAAACAATTAGATCCTGATATACTTCAAAATGAGATAATATCATTGACAATATCTGTGGCTCATTAGGAAAGACGCTTGTTTGCCAACCCAGGGTTGATAATTGGTACTCATATTTTTTTGAGTTTTATTTTGGTTTTCACTTCATGCCTTTTATACATCTTTTTGGTTGTTAGAAAGAGATTGATACATGCCAATAAATTTGCCAAATTGTACAATATATTTGTACAAGGAAAGTGCAATATTATACAATACTTTAACTCAAAAGTGAAACATAAAAAAGAAAAATTAAAAGTGATTTCTTAAAAATAACCCATCTTTGCTCACTCAATCCATTATTGGAATGAATTTGGATTATTATTTGAAAATATTTCGAACATTTTTTCGAGTAATTCATTTTCCGTAAATGGAAAAATTTTGCACTTTTTACGCGTGGGTGGAATTAAAACTTGGAAATCATCGAATTATTATAATTTGTAATATAAACATTCCAATCAAACGGAGAGCAAAATTACTCTCTGCTTTATTTTATATTGAATGATAAGAAGACGTATATTTTCTTCATAATACTTTAACGTCTCCAGCTCTCAAAAATGCTTTAGAATAAATTTATCGTTTCTTTTTTTTAATATTCATAGTTAAAAAACCAGAACACTAAAACAAATTTAAAAATTGGTAAAATTACATCGATAATCAAAATTATGTGATTTGAATGGTCAACGTTAGTTATGTTTCGTTTTGACAATTTTTTTTTTGACAAAAGTTTCTCATCCATCCATTTTTAATTTACAAAATCTTCAGATTGTGATCTTCACATGAAATGTTTCCTCACAGCATTCAGTGTCAGTTCCATGGTCTGGATCTCCCCGTATTCATAGAATACCACTTTACTAGATTCCACTTATGCATACCATATGACATGCGGTCTACTCCGCATGTGATCATATTTAGAGTGCAAAACTCTTTCCGAGATAGAAAAAATCTAAAAAACTCCACTGTTGTCCATAAAATGCCTGTAGTTTACGTCACTTTTCGTTTACGGGGATTGTCATTTGACTGACTCCCAAGCCTACCAGATAGGTCTAAAGGAGGTGAGACGAAGTGGCGGTGGTTCATTTATTTCCGTTGTAAGAGGCAGTTGGTCGATTTGCGACATTTTTGTTAAATTATTGCAACTGTTTAAGTTTGAGATTTATTGCACATTTTTTTGTTTTATAATTGTAGTAATTTAAGACTCGCAAACAAATAGAGTTTGAGTTTTTCAACACTACCTCAAATTCTTATTTCCATTACTATTTAAATTATTGATAGCAATGCTTCTCAAACATTCTCGTAGGGTTGACCGTTAAATACATTTCAGTGTCACCTAAGGGCCAGCTTAATTTTTTAAAGTTGCAATTGTTGTTAAAAAAGGTCTTTTGAATTAATTTTATTGAATTCATAGAAATGCTATATGGTAATGCACCAACCTTACTAAGGTTACGGTCTACAGTTTATAAGCACATATCTATAGTGCCCTTGACGTAAAGTTACTCACAATTCAAGTAAAGATATTTGAATTTAAGTATTATTATATAATACTTTAAATGGATTTATTTATTCATTAAGAAAATCGCTTATTTTATTGTATAATAAATAGTATTACATTTAATATTTATTTGTGGGGTCTCCTAAGGGTCATATTTGGGACCCACGCTTTTTCTTATCTTTATCAAGGATATTGGCTTGGTATTAATGCACTTTCCGTTCTCATTATTTTTTAACGATTTAAAGGTCCTTAGAAACAATTCTTCCTACGATGAAGGTTTACTATTTTACAATAGTTGGATTCGAACCTTATTTGGAAATAGGGGAGATATTTTTTTAGATATTTCTACATGTGAGAGTTAAATATTTATTTGTACAGGGTTTCGCTTTTATTTCGCGGATTGTTCTTTTTAAATTGTAGTATTGAAGGCCAAGAACTTTCAGGCTAATGTTAAACATTTTCAGTTTGTTTTAAAGAAACTATATTGAGCTTTCTTAATAAGTGAAGTTAATTGTCTTGGCTAAACAATTATTTCGTATATAATTGTTTTTCACTGTTATATATTTCTTTTAAAGTTTGTGTGTAAACGGATCTCTTAATATAATATACAATAACCGCGCAATATCAACTGTACCAAAAATTACAATACATCCTAATGTTTAAGTGCTCACTTTGTCGTACGGAAGTGAAGCTTATACTTGGTAAAAGAAGGATAAGTTAGATTAATGCTGTAGAGATGGTGCACTAAAAAAATTACAATACATCCTAATGTTTAAGTGCTCACTTTGTCGTACGGAAGTGAAGCTTAGACTTGGTAAAAGAAGGATAAGTTAGATTAATGCTGTAGAGATGGTGCACTAAAAACATTGTGTAGTGTATATGTAGGAAGGTGGAATTAAGAAAAAGGAATTTTAAGATGGTTTGGACATGTAAAGAGAATCAATGACGAGGAAATAAATAAGCGACTATACAAGTCACAAGTACAAGGGGTATGTAGAAGAGGTAGACAAAAGCAAATGAGGCTTGATCAAATGGACTAGATGTTAAAAGAAGGTATGGTGAAAAGTATGAATGATAGAAGATTGTGCATGACGAGATATGTTAATGTGAAGGAAGCGAACATTGTGTGCTTGGATAGAAAAGTTTGAAGCTCTGTTCTCTCTGCCTACCCTGCAAGGGAGACGGTATGATGATATCTATGTTTCTAATTGGGTAAGCTATATAACATAAAATAATTATTAAAAATAAAGAAATATTTCAGTATTGATATAAAATATCGATAAATTAATATTCGATATTTTATTAAACAAAAATACAGCTCATGTTGCACAACAACAATATACTCGTACTATAAAGAAAGGCCTCATATTTCTTAGCACACGTTTCACGCGTTTATACGAAACCCTAGTAGGTCTTAAGCACGCAACAAATTATTTTATATCTGCTAGTTAAACGCGAAAATTTTAACTTCTCCAATAATAAATAAAACCAGAACTATATTCGATGACCTTATTCTAGAAAGATTTGTATTTTCTGCCTTGAGCGTAAATGAAACAAATAATTATAATAAAGTAACTTTCCAGGTTATTTCTAACGTTTGAAGAAAAATGGGGGTTACACGATAAGTTTTTAGAAACTTATTTTGACGTTATTTTTTTTTACTTTCTTCAATTCGTATTGCAGGAGGGAACAAGGTTATTGGCGCACTTAGTTCCGTTTTTGTTAATAAATCAATCGTAAAATCAAAATGATTGAGTATAGTGGTGGTAATATTTCCAACCTTGATGTATGAAAGTGAAGCCTCAGCATTGAAAAATAATAAGAAAACTATAATAAACGCGGTAGAAATATGTGACTTATGTAGAATATCTGGTATTACAATTATCGGATCAAGGGTAACTGTTTGTAAGAGACGAATGTTTTAAGCATATGTAATAAAGACAGAATGAGTTGCGAGAGATTTATGAAACAAATGTACATGTTTGAAATTGATAGAGTGCGAGGAAGGTGATAGTTGGATTTTTTAACTGAGAATAATGTAACAAAATATGAGAAACAGAAGATTTTTCATAACGAGATGTATGGATATGGACTTTCCGAGAGCTGTGTGCATAGATATAACGGCATGGAGATCTGGAGTAATAATTTGTATGTTTGAATTAAGTTCTTAGGGACATGGATTTATGGCATATATGTATGTTTTAATTCTTGGGGACATTGAGTGAAGGTATGGATGTATTTACGTGAGAGAGAAAGCCCAAGAAAAATATGATTGAATAAAGTGTGTAATATTTTGAATGAAGGATACGTAAAACGTCATTGACATTGTAGAAGTTGTATGAATGTAGAAGAGGCAAAGGATGTGTGTCAAAATAGAAAAGTACCTCGACAGGGAAATGGCGTGATGGTGTGTATATATGTATGTAATTTCATTCCTACAAAAAGCTGGAAAAAATGTTGATACAATATTTTTTAAATATATCTCTTCCTATTTTTTCCCCCCATGAATCTCTTCCAGTTCCCCAATATCGAGCAAAATGATGCGCGCCATCCTAAAGGTTCATTAGACCCAAATTGGATAGAGTATTGCCTATACGTATGCTAATATTGTTAAATCGATGGCAGTCGAAGCCTGGGTTGCCCCCAAAGGAGTAAAACGAAACAACAGACTTTTGTAATAAAAATGGCAGTAGATTTATAATTTGAAATATAAGTTTCATTATGTGTATATTAAACGTAAGGTTAATAATATTTCTATGAAAAAAAGAAAGTATGATCTTATAAGGATGTTTTCTTTCAAAATGTTTTTTTTTTTTAATTATAAAAAACATTACAAGGAAGAAACGAATGTTGCCATTTATTATTATTTTGCTCTCCATTTTAATGAAGTTTTTTCAGATTTTTTTGTGTTTCACTATTTGATATATTTAAGAGGCCACTTTGTTTTTTTAGAATTTAATGATAATGTCGATATAAATAAAAAATAAAGTATGCAAGAAAAAAATAGATACCGTCTCCTGTATATCCAAAACAGAGAACAATGTTACTAAAGAGTCATCCATGCCAATAAATAATACTGTAAGGATCCTCCTGCTGAGGGATCTCCAAGTAGATCTGATGTCAGAATCCAACATTAACATCCATTTACAGTTCGCGAAGTAACTGAAAACCTTAAATATACATACATAAATAACCCTTCGCTAAAACCATAAAAAATCATATATATATATATATATATATATATATATATATATATATATATATATATATATATATATATATATATATATATATATATATATATATATATATATATATATATATATATATATATATATATATATATATATATATATATATATATATATATATATATATATATATATATATATATATATATATATATATATATATATATATATATATATATATATATATATATATATATATATATATATATATATATATATATATATATATATATATATATATATATATATATATATATATATATATATATATATATTATATATATATATATATATATATATATATATATATATATATATATATATATATATATATATATATATATATATATATATATATATATATATATATATATATATATATATATATATATATATATATATATATATATATATATATATATATATATATATATATATATATATATATATATATATATATATATATATATATATATATATATATATATATATATATATATATATATATATATATATATATATATATATATATATATATATATATATATATATATATATATATATATATATATATATATATATATATATATATATATATATATATATATATATATATATATATATATATATATATATATATATATATATATATATATATATATATATATATATATATATATATATATATATACTATATATATATATATATATATATATATATATATATATATATATATATATATATATATATATATATACATATATATATATATATATATATATATATATATATATATATATATATATATATATATATATATATATATATATATATATATATATATATATATATATATATATATATATATATATATATATATATATATATATATATATATATATATATATATATATATATATATATATATATATATATATATATATATATATATTTATTTTATATAAAATGAAAATATATAAGTAAATATAATTTGGGCATGTTAGAAAAAAACAAGAACGTTTGGGGAAGCTGGTGAAGGCTTTAGGGAAGGCAAGCACGCTGTTTAGGGAAGGCAAGCAAAATGATGGTTTTGTATGAGATAGACGCATCAAATAAAGGGTTTAACACTATTCTCTTTAAATGTTGCATTCAACATGCCCTAGGGTCGAGAGGGATGGAGGCAGGTGGTGCGCCGAATGTGAGACATGGCAGAGGACTACGACGTTCAGCATTCGTTGATTATTCGTTAACAACACCATTGAGTAACAACTAACGTTTCTGACAACTTCCGTGGTCTTGTGGTAACATTCTTGACTTATATCCAAGGGTTTCGGTTTTGAGTCCCGATGGTAACAAAAAAAGGTGTCAGTCTGGTAAAAAAGTGTGTCTGGTAAAAATACTGGCACGCGCCGACCATAGTGTTGCCGATACGTTCAATGATGCAGTGCGAGGTCCATGCCTGCTCTTAAGGTTCTAAACCCGAAGGCTCGCTTACTGGGGTCGAAAATAATATAATTTGTCTTGGACAGCTCTTCGATATGTTTGAAACACTGATTCGTATATATTGAAGGGTACCAAATGAAAAAACTAACATTTCTTACCTGTACCCTTAATGTTTTAGTTATTTTAGTTCCTATTCGTTCCGTTGACATGCCAGTTGAAAACAAAGTTCTTTTTCTGCTAATTCTTCTTCTGCGTGCCATCTTCATACGCAATGTATCCTCTTCAACCAGGTCCTTTTCAGTATTTGATGTCAATTTATGCAGCTTCCGCATATATTCAGTAAATGCATACATTAAATAATTGTTAAGTATGTGATCTATAGTCTGATCTCCCCGCACTCGCAGAAAGGCAATATCATGAAGTCTTACAGGTATGTGTGGCTTTTAATTAAGCTATCCACCAAAAAATCTAGTAGATTTAAATAAATAAAATAATATTTCCTTGTTGTAGAGCAGGAACATGCAAAAAATAAACGTGCCCTTATACGAGAAATAAATAATCTATTTGGAGAATCAAATATCATGACAGTGTAAAGGGCAAGGGTATTGAATTGGAAATTATCCATCACAAGACAGGATAATTTGAGGGTTTGTAAGGTAGGCTGGGAGGGGAGGTTAACCGAACAAAGGGACAACCGCAACTGCAGTGGAAAGACGGAGTTTCCTGGAATGCGTCCGCGGTGAGATGCAGTAACTTGTGGGAAAATTCTCTGGAAGAGTATTTTGAGATCTACCACGACCCTCCATGACGTGTTGTATTGGAGTAAGTATGAATCTGTAATTTACTAATATAAATTGCAACAACACTATTGAACTTTTCAGTATTATCATCATTATCTAGAGTATATTCACTACTGAATACAGTCATTCACGAAATACCTTTACTTTCTTCTTTCGTTTGGTTTCTTTCTCATCGCCAGATTTTCAGATTTTTCATCTATAATACTTGTGCATCCGCAGACGTAGATCGATCGATCTCCTCTATTTCTCCAGGTAATGCATATATGGGACCGTTATGTAACCAACAGTCTGAACCATTTCATATAATGGGGAATCAATGAAAACCCACCTAAGAAAACGAGTGCACTGCAAGCATGGTCACATTCAAGTCACTTCAGGATACACCATAATCTTTGCGCCAGGTGAAATCAAAATATTCTATAGTTGCGTGCCTGTTATCCCAGCAGAAAGCACGCGAGTATTGATATAAATATTTAAAGTACCGACTTCTGAGCAAGGCTGTTAACTATGGTGCTCAAGTTTTCCAAACGCCGTCGCCTGTGGGGCCGCAAAATATGTTTCCCTGTTGCCTTCCTTATAGAAAATATCTGTTTAACTCTTTTCTAGCATTGTTGTCATTACTAACAATTTCTGTTTTTTATACTCGTTTTTAATCCGGTTTTAGTGGATTCTACCTGCAAATCATTTGATAAATATAGGTGTTGTGTGTTGTTTGAAAACACGAGGGTTATGAAATTCATATATTTGTTTTTTTTTTCATGTCAAAAAAGGCACTTGAAAATATTGTCTAAGGACAGAATTAAGAACTATGGGTTGGACAGGACAAGAACTATGGGTTGGACAGGACAAGAACTATGGGTTGGACAGAATTAAGAACTATGGGTTGGACAGGACAAGAACTATGGGTTGGACAGGACAAGAACTATGGGTTGGACAGGACAAGAACTATGGGTTGGACAGGACAAGAACTATGGGTTGGACAGGACAAGAACTATGGGTTGGACAGGACAAGAACTATGGGTTGGACAGGACAAGAACTTTTTGTTTGTTATTCTTGAATAGGAGTTCCCATAGTTTTTTTAATGTTTAATGTCGCATTAATGAATGAAAGGAGCCTAGGCTACCTTGAATAATTAGAAATTATTTTGTTTTGCTTTAGCAATAGTAAAAGAATCAATTCCATTTAATTTATATGAATCATAAAATGAGTTTTCCTCATTATTTTTTAATTCAAGATGCCGATAATTTTATTTCGACTTCCAACGAAATTAAAAAAATATATTGTGGTTGAAATCAAACAATAATAAAAAATTATTTAAAAATGAAAACAGGAAAATAAATTAACAATTGATTGAAAAAGGATGAAGGAACTTGTCGATCAAGTATAATATTATTCACGACGCACGAGTCCCCCTCTTCCTTTTACTTAGCGTGAAGATATTTTTAAAGGGAAAGAAAAATATTATAAGACAATATAAATATTATCCAGCCAATCATAAAGTGCGTCTCTTATTTGAGTTTAGCCTAAGACACATCTTTTTTAAACATCGTCTTCATTTTGAACCGTTACTGTTCGTTCTTACCGTTTGAACCATTTTGAACCGTTCGCCTCTTAGTGTTAATATACGAGTATATGGGTAGCGTGTGCAGCTTTAGGAAGCATACATCTTTTTGGGAGATCTTATCAAAATTTATGATTATACATATATGAATACTGTACAATATTCCTATAACTGAATGTGTAACTACCATGAATCAGACGATCTACAAAGGTTTCTTGTAATTTCTCCTACATCGGTAAGTTTTCTGCGGTTTTCTTACCTTTTATATTTTTCTAAACATTTACAGATGCGGAGAAACATCTAATCAATAGAATACCTGAAATAACCCTTCTATTCATTCACTAAAGCATTATTTTGTAATATTTTTAAATTGTTAGTAATAATAGTAGGTTCGAATCCCGAGTAAGAACACCGTTGAGGAAAGTCAGTTCTCTAAACGGCGCTATATAAATTGTCTTTTATTATTATTATTATATCTTGGCTCATTACTGACAAATGTTCTTACATTGAGTTTTTATTTCCAACTTTCTTAAAAATAGCCAACTTAACTATATTTTTTACGTCATCATCATGTCGTACAGTAATATGAATATAAATATTTTTGTGTAGTACTTAACTATTAAAATTACACACTTAGGTTAAGTCTAAAACGAACGTTCACATAGGATTCAAAAAAACCTTAAACCTTCCTGAGTAAACTTAAATCAAGAGGGATGAGTAGACAAAGCTCACATCAAAGAGAAGGAATTTTTCAAAATTTTCCTTAAAAAACGTTTCACATTAAATTCATGTGAAGAAAAAAGAAGGCTTTACTAAAATCTTCCTCTTTCAAAAAATAAAATATTAGAACTAGTTTCAGTGCTTTCAAAAATTTATTTGTTATTAAAACATCATTGGCCTAAAAGACAGTTAACATTATGAATAATATTATGAGTTAAATAACGAACAATTCTTTTTGCCTTTTGATCTTGTCATTGGAGTTATTATATCCATTGTAAAGAAAATAAGCTTATAATAAGAACATTGACTTATTATAGCTAAAGAAATTATAAATATAGACGTTCGAGTGTACATGGCAACAATGACGAAAATATAAAATCACACGGCATTGTAAAAATGTTTGTATTTAATTGTATTCTATATCAATAATATAATATTGATATTGCGTCGTAAAAATATTATTATTGTTTCAATCAAAGGTCGGAGATCTGTTCTTTGAGATACAATTTCTATTTTAATTCTAACCAAATCATCGATGGTAAAGAGAAAAAAAGGGAGATAGGAAAAAAGGATCTTAGAAAACCTGGAATAACATGCTCTGACGCTGAAGAGATATAATATTATTTTCCCTTTCTGAAGCACAACGACGATGATGCAAGTCTTATAAAAAAATAAAGGAATCAAAAAAATTCAATGAAAAACGGATTTAAAGAAAATTTCAATATAAAGATGAAGAATTTTCATTATGATTGTTGTCCATACGGAAAATATGAAAAAATCCGAAAAAAACCTATTAATGTTATACAGAAGGTGAAAGAGTTTTGGGGAGACATGAAAACATTAATAATGACAAAAAGAATTTAAGTGTGGAAGAGCAAAAAGGAAATTAAAAAAAATATATCAAAAGTATGCATGAGAAGTTATTTGGACATTTCTGAAACAAGTAGGTTTATATATTGTTTATAGTTAAGGATTAACATTGTGGAGGTTTAAAACATTGTAATTTGTTTTATCAAACACTGTTTATTCCACTTTTTGTAACGGTATAACCCTACCGGTTTCAAGGTTTTCCCCTCATCATCAGGGGAGCACAAAGAAGACTTAATTATCCTTGAACTGGTACCGACATACACGCTTCTAACGGTAAACATTCAGATTGGGGACTGTGGGTAGAGGGAGGGAGAATACGACCTCGGCGAGCAGCGATGAGATTCTTGAGATACGAGTATATATGTGTTTGCCAAATGTTCACCCCGATCCACTTACTTAGAAATTTCTTTACTAAAAAAGAAAGAAGTGGACTTTGTTTATCTTCTCTCATCCCAATTGAGACATAGTAGGCGACCTTCGTGGCCTAGTTGTTAAGACGCTTGTGTCCCAAGTTGGAGTTTGCTTCCTCGATTCCCGTAAGAAACAAGATTAAAAAAAAAAGGATTCCAGGTTGGTTTTCCCTTAAGACTTACGAGTATTTTAGATATTTATGGGTGATTGGAAGATATTGTCACATGGTAATAACCCCACCAGTATGTATTGTATACAACGAAAGTGTACTACAATACATTATAATACATGCTAACGATATTTTAGGTGGAAAGTTTCGACATACTTATTATGTAACCAGTTAGGTCTAAATTTGCTCTCGAAACAAAACGGGATCATTCCGTTTATTGAGATCCTGTAGATTGGAGATAGAAATGCGTGTCGCGGTGATAAATGTTATTAGTGCAATCAAAAAAAGGTTTATTGCAAAAATATCTTAATACAAAGATCCACTCAGTTAAAAATGTAATCTTAAAGTAATTATTTTCAATTCAATTTCATTTCAAATGTCAAATACTCTCTTAACGATTAAAGCGGACCATATTGTAATGAATTAATTCCTGAAATCTGAAATGAGGCTGTGTTTAAGATTAATAAGTATTGTCTGAAAGATTTAGGTAGTATATAAGTATTTCCAAATATTATCCAGTCCCTTACGTAGGCTGGTTTGAATGGCACTAAACTCTATTTGTCTGGTGATTCATAATGAAATATTCGCAGTGAAGGAATATTTGCATAATTGAAAAGCTTTAAGTATCGAGGATAACTGTGAGGAAGAAGACGATGACTTAAATAAGTAACTATTTTCAATTTAATAGCATTTGTATTATCCGAGTGAATATTGATTTTACAACTAAGAAGTATAAATTGAACCCTCTGAGAAGAACTCGGTTAAATTTATTTTCGTTGTGGTTAAACGATGAATAATTTATAGAATTTAAAATTAATTCTCCTTCCAGCGCGATATATACTTGAATATCGAAATCTTCTTTATTTTTTTATGAACGCGACGTCACGTAGTGCCGAAGAAGGAACTGCCCAAATGGATCCATCTCCGGTGGCGATACACCGGAGTGTGAAAAAGAGTGTGAAAAAGTATTTACGACGGACTTAAGGTCCGACATCACGGGAGAAGTAAAAGGAGTCGCAGCGCAGTAGTTTTTATTTTTAAAGTGGCTTGGAGTTCAAACAGACCAGCAAGTTGCTTATATTTTCATGGAAAATTTCAAATGCAACAAAACTATCGGAAACAACCGAACATGAACCGATGTAAGGCTAAAATGAGTTTCTTTCGGAAATTACTAACACAATTATCATTGCAGTACTACGGAATGTGCTCTATGAATTTATCCAAATAGCCCCAAAATCGCAACAGGGCGAAAGGACAAGATTGAAAAGCTAAAGAATTTGCCATTAAATCTCCTATTGCCAGAGAGAAATTGGGTAGTCCAATAGTTTAGGTGTACTCACGGGGAGTTGAGGCGCGCCCTGATGCTAGGAAAAAAAATTAATATCTTGTAATTTGTTTTATCAAACACTGTTTATTCCACTTTTTGTAACGGTATAAACTTACCGGTGATGAGGTGAAAGCCTTAAAACCGGTAGGGTTATACCGTACAGAAAGTGGAATAAACAGTGTTTGATAAAACAAATTAAAATGTCTTTAAATCTCCACAATATTAATGCCTTAACTATAAATAATAAATTAAATATCTGTTTTACTACGGAGGAGGATTACCAAGGATGTTGCCAAGACGATAATTGGGCCTCTAGGCAGGCTTTTAAAACCGCGCGAGGGGTCATCCCCGGCATGGGGTGAAGTACCACAAAATCCACAACAACGCTTTGATTAAAATCATTGGAGTGTGATTTATAGGCTACCTATACTAAAATAATACGGATTCGATTGCCTACCGGTCCATGCCTATTTTAATATTTTTTCATAAACTAATGCTAAATAGTTACTTTACATGCATTTGAGAAGTGTTTTTAATATATTACTGTTTGACTGATTGTTTATCGATTTACAACTCCAATCTTGATAGAGGTTATGAATCTCGAGATAATAAAAAAGCGAAAAGTTACTGAAACTGAAACAATGTGGGCTAAAACATCTGGTAACCCCCGCCACTGAACTCGCCCACCCACTCATATTGGTGGGGGTGTATCTCGATTGTGAAGATGTTACGAAATTAAGTTAGACTTTGTGTATTTTAAATCAATCTCTCTCTAATTAATTTTTTCCTCGATTTTCTTAACATGAGTAATTGCAGTACGAGTATATACACATATGTGTATATTAAGTGTGTAACTATGGGATATATATTAACAAATAACATTGAAATATATAATATTTTCGTTGTATTTAGTATATGCTGGCAAGAATATAGCTTTGTGGCAATTTCTCTAACCAAATAGAAAGATTTTAAGAGGCCTTTAGTGAAAATCAGTTGAATACTTGTTTTTTTTGGTTTCCAATGGAAATCGAAGCCACAATCCTCGGGTCAGTAGACAGGTATCTTACTAATTAGGTCATTGCTATCAATAAAGCAATAAACTTAAAACATATTTATTTGAATAAATTGTAATACTGAAAAAGGTTTTATAGTAAAAAAAAATTAAAAAGCTTTTACTCTTTAATTATATTTATGGAAATATCCACTCTATTATCACTATTGTAAGTCCACGCCAACTAAATACGGACTTAAGGTTTTCTAAAACAACACGATAATATTTATTAATCAACCATATACTATGATATATCTTCCCGAAAATCATATGTGATCCATTATTAATGGACTGCTAACGGCTTATTTTCAGAGCTGAGATCATATCAATTTTATTGGGACGTTCTCGGTTCCTTTTATTTATTAAAAAAACATTCTTACGGTGAAAGGAAGATGACTATAATAACTTATTTCTCATTAATTATTTACACATAATTAACCTTACTACGCTATACTCGTATAATATTGCCTACTCATACTTCAACAGTCCGGAAATAATTCAGCTTGTCAGGCTACACAGTCCTTGTAGTCCAACGGGTACAGTATTTTGTTCCACAAAAATTTAGATACAACTAATTCTTTGTATAAAGTCTGTACCTTAAGATAACACAGATTGAGCGATCCGTATGGGCATTGTGTTTACCTCCATGTGACTGATTTCTAAGTAAAGAAGTTGTTTTTGCGGGGATAAATGAAATAAGATTGCTTTTTTATTGTGATGAGATCGTCTTGTTTACATGTCAATAGTAATTCTTAGTTATTATTTTTATTTGTATATCTTACAGGTCATTTCGCTATTTAAAAAATATTTTTTTTATACGAGTATTTCAGGTTAGAGTACTTCAATAATTTCTTTCAGTTATCATTAAACATCTTTAAAGGTAATATAAACATTTACTTTTTGATAAGATCCAAATTAACATCGAAGCTCTGGATAGTCTTGACATCAGGATTGCCAACTTATTAATATAAACGACATCCGTGATCTAGTTGGTAAGACTATTTACTTCTACCTGGGGGTTTTGGGTTCAATTTCCGATAGCGCCTGAAAAAAAATGTCTGGTAAAAATACTCACACGTACTAGAAGTGTGCGGAAGTTATGGTAGTATTACCATGAAGTGTAGTATTACCAATACCGAACAGCGAGCTCCGTGCCTAGTCTAATGGTTTTTAACCCGAAGACTCAATTAATGAAACCAAAGACAATGTCATTTTTCAGCCACGCTCTTCAGGTATGTTCAAGTACACCAGTTCGGATATAACATATTGAAGTGTACATTCAAAATTAAAAAATATATATTTTTACTATAATTTCGTTAAAAAGAGTCATTTTGAAAATTCGGTTTTATTTTCAACACGAAACTTGAAAATAGAAAAAGTTTATATTTTTGTTTATCTATGTGATTTTACTATAAAAATGATAAAAGATTTTTACAATTTTATTTTCACTTTATTTTAATATAATTCGCATGAAATCCATTAAAATTATTACTTTAACACATTTTGTTTAATTTTTTTAATCTTGTTTATTCACTGATCGGTTGTTATTTTTTTAATATCTCGATTCATTCAAAATACGTCAATAAAATTTTAAATTCGTGATAAAGGAATGAGATCACTTCAACAGACCTTGCTTAGAGAAACGGTTCTCTGAACCCACATATTTTTTTTGCATTGTTTTGCACTTGTAGTCTACGCTTTGCCTTTCCATTAGAACGATGTCAATTTTAAATGGTGTATTGTGAATAATAAAAATGGAAAAATAGACTTTTTATTTATCCGGTATCCGGTACCAGTCCGTTAACGTCGCTTCGTTAAAATAATAATTTAATACTCGTAACTAAGATTCGTATCTCGTATCTCAGATGAGCAGGACTCGTCGCTGATACATTGGGAGTCAGAATTTCAAGATGAGGGAGTATGAATTTTAATTGGGTTAACACGAAAAGCTTTCCAAAACTCATCATGGAAATGTTATTTAAACTTTTTATTGCTTTCAAAATATTATAATAAGAAATGTTTTTAGGTTGGTGCATAGTTAACGATCGTTTTACCGGTGCTTTTCAAATGTGTCAAATTTGTCATTTTGTTTTTATTTTTTACTAATATGTTCTTAATTATTTTGACAGTAAAAAATTGTATCGACAAACTCCGTCATATTTGTCGTATTATGGATTATCACTTCGAAAAAGGATGGATTGCAGCACTGTCATTCCACGATCTCAACAAACTCTTTGGTGAATGAAAGATCGATGAAAGATACGCTCGAAAATGGTTTAATCTTTTCAAATCTAGTAACATAAGCTTAATTTAAAAAAAGAGGTTTTTTGTCTGGTTTAGATGATCAGGCTATTCAGATAGCCGTGGAAAAAGTCGTAAGTTTGACGTTAAGAATGCTGGCCAAACAATTCAATGTCGACCATTCCACGATCGTCAGGCACCTCAAAAAGCTCGATAAGGAATGGAAAATGGCCGGATGGATTTCACAAAATCTCTTTATCGACAACAAAGCCAGCTGAGTTCTCATATTTACCCAATTGATTAAGCAAAATGAGCGAAATCACTTTCTTTAATATATTATCTGGTGGTCGGTGATGAGTTATGGCTTCTCTTCAAAATTTTCAAACGAAAGAAGGTGTGGGTTGATCCCGGCCAGACTCCGAAAATAATTCTAAAGGTTGTCCATTGCAAAAAAATCATGTGGTTTGGTGGGACCACTCTGGTACGAGGAATGAAATAATTGGGAGATTATGGTAAACGGCTTCGGCTATTGGTAGTATGACAAATATGTGAAACATGAATTCGTTGAGGTCGCGAAGTGACTATGACAAATATGTAAACGGCTTCGACTATTGGTAGTATGACAAATATGTAAAACATGAATTCGTCGCGAAATGACTGCTGCAGTCCATCCTTTTTCGAAGAGATAAAACATGATATGATGATTGTGAAAGTGGTTATCGACACGCATTGTAACTATTTAGTAAGGGATATATTAGGAAAAAAAAGGAACAAAATTATAAATTTGATAGATTCGAATGTGCACCAGCTATGCACCAGCTTTATACCATAAATCTTTAAACATATCCTCCAATTCTTCAACCACATTACAAGGCAAGAACAGGATAGTTTGGAGAGGTTGGTCATTAGAGGAAATGTCGAGGGGAGCAGGGGAAGTGGTACACAAGATAGACCGACCAAGTCAATAAAGTTCATAACAGTAGTTGGAGGAAAATAGTTATTCGTCAAGTGGAAGGAAAATTATTAAAAGGTTACAAACCTCAGCCTTGAAAACTAACGAAGAGAAATAAGAATCATAATTACAAGAGAAAATTCAACCCTTAGAATTATACACTAAAATTAATTTCCACAATTATGAATGTTTAATATTAAATAGTTAACCATATTGCAGAAATTTTCCTACTGTACATCGAATAATATAAAATACATATTGATTTTCCAATAAATTTAAGCCCAAATTAATTATTTCAAAGTCTGGCTGTGAAGAAACCAGCTGAATATTTTTTTATTTGCTTTTTGATCATTTGCATAGTACCACACCTTAACGTATTCGAATTTGGGACGTGGGCGAATTGTAGTGTGGTCGGTAGATAACATTATCTTCTAGTAACGATAATTGAGCCTTCGGGTGTAAAGCCACTGGAGAAGGCACGAAATGGCAATACTACTCGTACCACATGTGAAGACGAAACAGTATTCGCTCACATTTAATGTGCGAGTATCGTTACCAGACAAACTCTTCCAGACTGAAACCATTTTTTTAAAAGAAAGAATGGGTTCCATCGAGAATCGAACTCAAAACCCCCGAGTGAAAGTCAAGCAACATTCTAACTTACCCACTCAGATTTTATTTCGTATCATCGGAAAACTAACCAGGAATTTCTCAAACGTCCCAAAGTCTTAAACTGGAGAAACCAGACAATACCCAGTATCCCTTAACAATCACCCCTTTAATTTGAAAAAGGCACATATTGTTTGACAAATTTGACTCCATAAACGCAGAATCTTCACAATATTTATGGTTCTTGTCATTAAGGAGATTTGGAATGTACAATTTTTCATCTGCCTTTTCTAAAAGATCATAAATTTATTTTTTTGTAGAGATTGCGAAATCTTGATGTTAGCAAAAGAGATGAAGCGGTGGAATTGAGATTCCTGAGGGGGTGTTATTGTTGTCAGAAGATATTCTGTCTAAATAACGAAACTCGACCGACTCTCCTTATTTTCCTTTCTTTTCCCCGAACGCTCGCAAGTCAAAGAATGCTCGACATCTAATGAGCCAAGCTTGACAGCCGACAATTCTAATATACTCGCGCTGAGCCTTTGCGTCTGTCTGTGTTGTAAGACTAACAAAGGCACGGCTATAAGTTACAAGTATTTGTTTTTTTTTAAATTAATTAACTATAATTTCATTGTATTACTATTATTCAATTTTAAAAAGTCTATATTGATTTTCAATTTTCATTTTTTATTTGTTATTTTCAACGGCCGTTGTCTTTAAAAAAATCTAAATTCTATAATAATTATACAGCAAAACAAAAACAAGAAGAAAAAAAACAAATGAAAACAACAATCAAACAAATCTTACAACTAAAATGAAAATCAACAATAAAATGTAAAAAAATACCAAAATTTGAATTCATAATCAAAACAAAAAAACATTGATGTACGAAACAGCAAAAAATGTACACACGTACAGCAGAAGTGAAAATAACGATTGAGCTTTTTGAGTGATTTAAAATCAAAATAAATATAGGGAATCAAAAAATGTCGAATGGAATTGGCTGTGGATTATTGTAGGCTGATGATGTTGGGAATGAAAATGAATAACAGCGTATGATAAAAATATCAAAATATCAGAGAATGAATGTTCCCAAATAGAAAGTTATGTTAATTGAATATTGCACTGGTTCATACATTGATTCACCTATTAAATAATTAATTTTAAAAAGATCTTCGAGTTAAAAAAATGCAACTTAAAAAATGATCACTGTATGACATTTTCACATAAGGCCCTTTAACATATTTTGGTTGTTGGTTCTGATAAATAATACTGGATTCGAATCCCGAGTTAGAGGGCCCTTGAAGAGAGTTAGTTCTCAAAACGGCGCTATTTATTCTGTCCTTTTATTATTATTATTCAAGAAAAAATAAAGCGTTAATTGTAATTTGTTTTATCAAACACTGTTTATTCCACTTTATGTAACGGTATAACCCTATCGGTTTCAAGGTTTTCACCTCATCATCAGGAGAGCATAAACAAGACTCGGTGATGAGGTGAAAACCTTGAAACCGGTAGGGTTATACCGTTACATGAAGGGGAATAAACAGTGTTGGGTAAAACAAATTACAATGTCTTTAAACCTCCACAATGTTAATGCTTTAATTATAAATAATGTATGAAAGAGTGTATGCCCGATTTTCACTTAAGACTTCCAATTACATTAAACGAAATGCGTAGTACAAGGACAAGTAGATAAAAGTAATAACAATAGGAAAAAAATATAACTCATGCTTCTCTTTGAAGTGGCACAGTTGTCACAAAGGGTAGTTTTGAACTTAATGTTTAATTTATCCATTGTTTATTACTCGACGCATTTTGTTTTTATTTTCTCTACAATAACACAAATAATTTCTCTATCAAATTTTAGCAATATTTCATTTTCAAATAAGATTATTCCTAACTTAAATTATCCATAGTGAAATCGGAGATCGGATGCTTACAAAAAAGATGCTCTGAGAAAGTCTTATATTTGAATGTACGACTATATACGAAAAAAAGATGTAACCCATAAAACATATTTTAAATTTGAAAAATCTAATCAACAAATAAATTTTATGTGCGCATAATATCCAGCCAGGTATGTATTTATTTAATCATGTAAACATTTTATTTTAAAGTATATCAATTGTGCGCTTTTTGGCCCACGCCATCTCTTCCTATGAACCAAACAATAGTTACGCAGATTCATGCCAATACTGGGTTTACAACGTTGTTTCCAAGAAGAAAGAAACTTAAATGAACTAAAAGTATAAAAAAAATTAAACGAAATATTTCCAAACATCTCCAACGACTAGCGAAGGAGAAGGAAGATGAAAAGGACAAGAAAATAGAAGTTATAAAAGAGGTGGAAAAAATATATCGTCATTGAAGAGGGATCTAATATTATCAAGCAAACGAGGGTCTTACGGCAGCCGGTAGATAGTTCCAGAGTCTGATGGCATGAACAGTAAATGACGATGCGGATGAAAATGAGCGATGGACTGGAAATATCAAGAGGCAATATATGTTTGAGCAAAACGCATGTCCATATATTTATTACCCTCAGGACAATATTCTGCGCCTCTTTAAACATAATAAAAGAGGCGCAGAGTAATTTTTCGAAGTGATTATGGATAGCATTGTGTATGTATTTATGCATATCCCATAAAAAAATCAAAATTTAAAAAATACTTATCAATATTTGAACAATCAAAACGAAAAAACAATAATGTACAAAATCTAAAAAAATATGACACAAGTACAACAAAAAATGAAAATAACAATTGTATTTTTTAATTAAAAACTGCTTTAAATTGATGATTATTAATTCGTAATAAAAATAAACAAATTAAATTAATATACTCGTAAATGTGGTATAAAAAATTGAACAGGATTGCATGTGGACTGTTTGTTACATGCTGATAACATGGTAGTGTTAATAGAGAATGAAAATGAACTTACGTCGTTTTTTAAGTGAATTGTATATACTCGTACAACGTAACAAAAATACTTGAGAACAAATTTTATAAAATCCTAATTCATGGTAACTGAAAAGGATTAAAATGTAAGTAAAGTTGAGTGAAAATTTGAAACTAAGTGTGTATAAATATGTAAATTGACTCATTTACCGCAGCTAAGCCGGCAATAACGATCCTCCGCACATCTCTATTCCGCTCGAGTCGGCGAACCACGAAATATTTCATCAATACGACTCGATAATCTCATTAGCGAATACTCAACGGCAGAGGGATCAATTAGTGGTGGCGCTGGGTCGGGCGCGGGGACCGAAAAGGAGAATGAATTGAGGGAATTCATTTTTCAATACTAGATGGAGCAATTAGGATCACCTGGATGTTTTGATATATCGGCTGTTTTAAATATTGTATCTCTTTATTTTAGCAGAATTTATATCAATTACTGTATTGGCTCAACTACAAGGCGACTCTGATTGTAAGGCCTAAATATAGGGGGAATCCCATTTTTTTAATATATTTTTTAGCAAAACAAAACATCTTCAGTAACATTATTAGAATCGTCTATTTCATTAGATAAACGACATTATTCAAATCTATTGACGAGTCTCAGTAGAATTTCGGTTCTAGGAATGCAAGATTGGATTAATATTTTTCTTTCAAGTTCCTCTCCACATCGGAGGTTGGCAATCATCATGGCTATCTTAACCTTTAAGGTCATAGTTCCTCTCCACATCGGAGGTTGGCAATCATCATGGCTATCTTAACCTTTAAGGTCATAGTTCCTCTCCACATCGGAGGTTGGCAATCATCATGGCTATCTTAACCTTTAAGGTCATAGTTCCTCTCCACATCGGAGGTTGGCAATCATCATGGCTATCTTAACCTTTAAGGTCATAGTTCCTCTCCACATCGGAGGTTGGCAATCATCATGGCTATCTTAACCTTTAAGGTCATAGTTCCTCTCCACATCGGAGATTGGCAATCATCATGGCTATCTTAACCTTTAAGGTCATAGTTCTGAACAAACATTATATATGAAACCACAATAAAACCACTCCCATAAGATTTTCAACCAGAAGATGCATCTACTTTCCACATTTCTTGTGTCTTGAATTATCCCATATAATGTCCGTTGAAAGATCTTATATTTTCTCCTCGACTTATTTTTTCAAAATTAATTCCTTTTTGGTGGTGGAAAATACTTAAGATGCCATAATTACGGGCTATGCCAACCAATGAGGCTTTCGGTGCTCTTTAATAGCAACACGTTTGATTTTAAAAGCTTCTTTGTAATGACCTGAGTAAGTGCCTATGCTTTATAATTTCTGGCACTTTTAGGGACTGGCCCAAATCCACTGAAGCGTCACATTATCGTCAGTCAACAATGTTTAAATTATCTCTTTTTCACTTTTAACACCCTTTCAAAAACCGACTGAACATAATCTTGAATGTTGAACAAATAAAAATGATTAAAAATACTTATTTTTTTATTCCGCATATTACAATTATCACCGCGATACGTGTTTTAACTTTCAAATTCGAGGCTCTTTTCTGGCGGAATGGTTATACGCAAAAATAATTTAATCGCCAAAAACAAAGGACTTAAACTATTACATAAGTATATGAAATTAAATATGATTGTAATAGAACATATTGTATTGAAATTACATAGATAATCATTGGCACTAGGCTCTAAGAACACAAGACAGTGTTGTCTACCTAACAACATTTTTTCAGAATTCGAAAATCATGTTTTAGAGGCAAAGAATGATTTTAAATAAAGTAGAGTTTAACTTTGATATTAACAAAAAATGAATGCACAAAACGATGAATGTAGGAATATTGAAATACAAAAAAAAAACAATATAAATAAATAACTAAAGAATACAAAATCCCCTGTCATTGAAATATTTTCTTCAAGTCAATAGATCACACACATTTCCAATGAAACATGACACCATTTAAACTTATCCATTGCTCTCAGGGCAAACCGGGGATCTTCTTTTTATCGAGTCAGACACTGAATTATTCCCGCCAAGAATTCTGTCACCTTGATAACATTTGGCGTTTCACGGATCAAGACATTGTGACTTCTCGGGCACTGCAGCAAGTATTGCATGAACTGCTCACCGTAAATACATAGTCAACTCACGGCATAGTATTATCTATTTTGTCATATTTTCCTTAGTTCTCACAATTCCGGTTCAAAAACTGTTAAGATATTTCCAGGTTCTCCAGGGTAATTCCCAACCTGGATGTAATGCCACGCCAAGAAAAATTCACACCCTGGGGCCCAATGTTTCTTCCCTTATTGTTCATCACAATAACAGCAGTTGGTTATTACAGTCTTAATGAATTTTGCTTGTATTTTATTAATTGGTTATTCCATAGTCTTAATGAATTTTGCCTGTATTTTAACCTAAGTGATTTCGGTTGATTGTCATACTAATCCTGGGGTTGTTCTGGGATTCTCGTGTCTGGGGTTATGTCTGGGGTTATGTCTGGGGTTATCCAGTTGGTGTAAACTTCTCATTTAACTTTTAACTATCGAGGACTGCGAGGATGTGCACCTTATTTAGTCAGACTGGTTTCAAGTATCCTGTAATCAGACGGCACACTCATTCAGGGTTTCATCCTTTTGACCGACATAAATTGATTTGTTCCAGACAGGACAGGTGTTTTAATTTGCCGAGTAGCATAAGACCAGTCCAGTAGTTCAGAGGACTGAAGGTTTGGCACCCCAAAATAAGTTTGTCAATTTTCTGATCACAATTCTGTTTCACATTTTTGCGATGAATTCATTTCACCATTGCACAAACCGGGATAATTCAACCTGAAGACAGTTTCGAGACAAGAGACAGAAACTCGGGTCGCGATGATAAAATTTACTACTGAAAAAATAAAATAATTTCTTGTTAAATATTCTGTAATAGATTTCCACAAAATAAAAATGCCGAAATTATTTTTCTAAGAAATATAAACTTATTTTACACGCTAAAAATATTTTTGTCACGATTTATCTTCGTAAAGCTTTTTTGGTACTAATAATTTTAAAGCCATATACAATGAACAATACATAAAAAAAACTACAAGCGTAGCGTATTTTTGTTACAAATGTGTTTGTTTATTCGAAATCCTAGAAATATTTTATTACCTTACGTGTATCACGCATATATGATACATATACACACTATAAATATTATATGTACGAGTATGTTACAAGTTGAAACAAAATAATATTCAGGATTTTCATATTTAAGAATTTTTACTCGTCAAAAGAAAAAGAAATAATTATTTGAATTACAACACTTGAAATTATTATTGTAACTCTATAAAATTTATTCCGTTTTCAAAATATTGTACTTGTTTATCTTTTTCCTCTCAATTTTTAAATTTGACTTCATATTTTTATCTTTCCATTATTAATTGAAAAATATAACGAAACAATGTTAAACATTTATCAGCGCAGAAGACCGAACTGTTAGTTTATAAATTTGTGTTGGGATGCTGGTGATATTCATCGCTTAATATATACACATATGCTTAAGAAACTAGTTTTGTTTATTAAAATGAATAAAGTTTATCTTTAAAAAGTTGAACGTTTTTACTATACGCAAAATATTAAAAATAAATTCAAATAAATAATATGCACAGAAATTGCAGTATGTACATACTGTATTTATTAATTTAGTGTAAGTTAAGTATTAAATTTATTTAATAACAAAATTAATACGTTTTAAAAATATAAATTATTACACATTGAAATTATTTCAAAATTGCGTAGGATAGAAAAAATAAAAAGTTGACAAAAAATGTTTTTTGATGGTCACAGAAAAGAAGGGAAAACGAAAGGTTTGCGAAGAAAACGCAACATGACTAAATTTATAGATGTAGAGGAGATGATGTAGAGGAGTACAATGGTTGTGAGGATTATGAATTGAAATGTATAACATGACGTGATGTAGAGGAGTACAATGGTTGTGAGGATTATGAATAGAAATTTATAACATGACCTTATGTAGAGGAGTACAATGGTTGTGAGGATTATGAATAGAAATTTATAACATGACGTGATGTAGAGGAGTACAATGGTTGTGAGGATTATGAATAGAAATTTATAACATGACGTGATGTAGAGGAGTACAATGGTTGTGAGGATTATGAATAGAAATTTATAACATGACGTTATGTAGAGGAGTACAATGGTTGTGAGGATTATGAATAGAAATTTATAACATGACCTTATGTAGAGGAGTACAATGGTTGTGAGGATTATGAATAGAAATTAACTCAAAATTATTGATAAAAGATTAAATTTAGAAAAAAATATTGTTAAATGCTTCTATTAGAGACAATTTAAACTTGAATTCACTCAGTTTCAATTTAATTTTCACAATTTCAACATATTATATGTGATTTTAATAAATTGGCGCTCGTTAAACTTTCAGTAGAGCAGTTCGGTTATGGAAACTTAATAGTTATTTGCTGAAGTCTAAATTGAGTCTTCGTAATATCACAAATTACTTTGTTGTTGAAAGTTTAACGAAGAACTAATCAACATGTTTTTTTTTTCATTTTACATTTAAAAAAATATATATGACAATATTCGTTCTTGTTCCATAATAATCCGAATGTTTTAGAAGTTTTTTTCAAAATATATTTCCAAAAACGACATTAACAACAAAATTTAACACTAGACGAAAATCTTACATTTATGAAATTAATCATACAAAGAGCACAAAGCACATTCAGCAAGCTGTATTGCCTAAACAAAAGAAAATAATATTAATCCACTGATATTTTTTTTCATTTACCGATTTCGCTCAATGAGCTTCCTCGGAATGATCAATTCTTATTGAGAACACTCGTTTAACGAAATCGGTTAATAGGAAAATAGCCACACAAGTATTCTAGTGAGAGAAGGAAACGTCGAAATAGAATTTCTGAAGATTATATTTCACGACTTACGTCAACAAAGGGTGGGCTTCAATAACGGGTGAGCTTCAATAATGGGTGACAATATTTGAGGAGAAAATAAAGCAAGCAAGAATAAATATACGAGTAAGTACGACCAAAATAAAAGCCATGGCTTTGAACAAAAATTCTGAATATTGTCTTATCCAAATCCGTAGAAATACCCTAAAATAAATATCTGAAAACATGGTTTTATGACGGATGGCAAGGGCAAGACGTGGAAAGGAGATTGGTGAAGTGAGGAATATTGTATCGAATGACAAATTCGTTGTAAACAGATAACCTGGCATAAAAAAATCAACTTCCAACCAATTTGAAATATTTTTAAGATGCCTTAAGTGAAAACCAGAGTTATGCCCTTTTTAAATAAAATAAAATCGTGTAACGGTAGGAATCAAACCAGCACCCCCCAAATTGAACCTTGAATAGGCGTCTTGCCTACTAGGCCACGGAGGTTTTCGAATTCTTGTATGCATCAGATAGAAAGAAAGCAAAACTAAAAAAAATGCCAAAAACACTATGTATCATACTCGTATGTTCAAGTTTGGTCTTTAAATTTGAATATTCGTATTAAAAGTAAGGTGAAGGGTTCATACGGCAGAAATGAGCTACCTTAAAGAGCTCTGAAGCGTTTCACGAGAGACGTGTAGTAGAATAGTAGAGAGTGATGGTTCTTCATCCAGGTAACAAAAATTTGACCCTTATACGATAAAAATAATAAAGAAGGGATGCATAAATTAATTAAATAAAAAAAAAAAATTAAAAGTGTTTTTTTAAATAATGACTTACGTTTAACTTCCGAGATTATGAAAAAGTTAAAAACAATTCTTGATGATAACCTTTTAAATAAATTTGTTGAAAACGAAAGCAAATATAAAAGTAATTTCAAATTCAATTTGCATATTTTATTCACGAATAAAAAACAAGAAACTCAATTATTCAAAATCACGTAACCATCATTTGAAAAATTTGATCCAGCTCAAAATATCTTATTTGCTGAAATAAGAACTCTTAAAGATTACTTAAGACGTGATATATAAATAAAATTATATAAATAATTCATGGCTATATTTAAACCTGGTTCATCCGCGCGTGTACATTTTGTGAAGGACACAAATAATCAAGGATATTCATATATAAAATACACCTTACGACGTAATATGACGCAAATATTAGCAAAATACCCTAAAATAGTTGTTTGATTATTTTGAGTTTGATATTTTATATGTGGAGAAATTTTCAATCTTGATTAAATAATCATCTTGATTTATAATGATACTATTACTTTAAAGCAGCATCTTGACATCGTCAATATGGTTAGTTTGATAATAAGCAATCCCTCGTGATGGAGATGATTGTTTGCCACACTGCGGATGGAAGAAATCTGTGTATCTTTTGGCTTATTGTCTGCAATCTGTTGCACATATTAGTCAGAAGCACACATTATTGAGAAATCGAACCCAAATATTCGATTGGAAGGAGATCAACGTTCCAAAAATTCGGCAGATTTAATCTGCATCAGATTGTCGTTCAGCAAATTTTTAAAGCACTTTTTGTGTTGCTTAATAGCTGTTTAATAATTTATTATTATTTGATTATGATCTACTTAAAAACACACATTACGGTGTAATGTTGTCAAAGGGTAAACCCAGTACAGAAATGAATTCCCGGAAATGAACCAGGCGCGCCCGCTAGTTGAATGTTGACTGAAAACCAATTATGTTGTCGAGTAGAACAATTCGATGAGCATTTAAACATTTAAAAAATCGGCAGTTTTCTTTTTAAAAAACTGTACAAACTTTCACAAAATGTACATTGAATTTTAAAATATGTTTTTTATTTACCGATAGATTGAAAAAAAAAAGCTTAAGGGGGTATGTGAAAATAATATCTGAGGCAAGCTTGATAGTAGAAAAGCGGTGCCACAAGATGAGGTTAACTCTATTTATGGTAACACTAACTAGAGAAACCCCCCACAAGTTCCTCTTCATTCAGAGTAGCAACACTCGTAGAAGCTACATAGAACATTGCTCCAATCGTTGTTAACATGACACTTCCACCCGCTTCTGATAAGCCAACTTAATCCTGCGATGTATAAAGCGTCGAGCTTTATTGGCTTATAAGGTTTGCCAAGTCATCGATAGTTACATCGCATCTTTGATGAAAATTGAATTTAAGAAATATTTATTAGATCGCTTTATAATAAATGGTTTAGTTGATGTTAAGGGTTCCAGAAAATGTTTCAAAGGGAGAATTTAATTGATTTTTATTGAAAAAATAACGATGTTTTTTTTATTGTACGCAATACTCTTTTTAATAAAAAAAGCTCCTTATGTACTTACACCACATAAACGTAAGAATAAAATGAACTACAATATAGATACACGTATTGTGTCATAAGGGATATTACAAAGTGATAAGTGACATAATATGTACATACTAAGGTACAGGACTAAGGTGTAAATTGTTTTGGCATAAACAAGTTCGAGTGTTCATGGGCAGATCAGCCACGTCAGCCACGCCCAACTTATGTTCATGCGTTGTGTTGTAACAATGTAACAGTTCAAATTTGATACCTCTACCCTAAGTGGTATGTATATCAATTAGAGCCGATTTCGTATATTTAGAAATGTCAACAATAAAAAATCACGCTGTTATCAAGTTTTTTTTTAAAAGAGAAGGCTTTCTACATAAAATACTCTCCGTAGATAGCATCTAAATGCCGTTTTATTTCTGCCGGGAGCTGTTCTTCTTTTAAACAAAACTTGATATCCACGCGATATTATTTTTAACACTTAATAATATATCGAAAGGACACTTTTATATCGTCTTTAGTTGACAAACTTCTGAGGATAGAAGTATCAAATTTTAATAATAACATCGCCTGACCATGTGATGGGCGTGATCGGCGGGATATCTGTCCATACACGTTCTAACTGTTTAATGCCGGAAACTTTTAGATTAGAGTGGTATCTTTGATTTGTATAATTTTGAAGGACAGGAGATCTTGGTGAACATACATTTTGGAATCCGAGATAAATTTATACGAACAAACGTTGATAAGAACCTTCATTATTTGAGTTCGCCTACAAGTATGACAGTTGCTTACACCAATCATTTCATTGCAGTCAATCCATAACCAACTCTTATATTAATTCATTATTTGAGTTCGCCTACAAGTATGGCAGTTGCTTACACCAATCATTTCATTGCAGTCAATCCATAACCAACTCTTATATTAATTCATTATTTGAGTTCGCCTACAAGTATGGCAGTTGCTTACACCAATCATTTCATTGCAGTCAATCCATAACCAACTCTTATATTAATTCATTATTTGAGTTCGCCTACAAGTATGGCAGTTGCTTACACCAATCATTTCATTGCAGTCAATCCATAACCAACTCTTATATTAATTCATTATTTGAGTTCGCCTACAAGTATGGCAGTTGCTTACACCAATCATTTCATTGCAGTCAATCCATAACCAACTCTTATATTAATTCATTATTTGAGTTCGCCTACAAGTATGGCAGTTGCTTACACCAATCATTTCATTGCAGTCAATCCATAACCAACTCTTATATTAATTCATTATTTGAGTTCGCCTACAAGTATGGCAGTTGCTTACACCAATCATTTCATTGCAGTCAATCCATAACCAACTCTTATATTAATTCATTATTTGAGTTCGCCTACAAGTATGGCAGTTGCTTACACCAATCATTTCATTGCAGTCAATCCATAACCAACTCTTATATTAATTCATTATTTGAGTTCGCCTACAAGTATGGCAGTTGCTTACACCAATCATTTCATTGCAGTCAATCCATAACCAACTCTTATATTAATTCATTATTTGAGTTCGCCTACAAGTATGGCAGTTGCTTACACCAATCATTTCATTGCAGTCAATCCATAACCAACTCTTATATTAATTCATTATTTGAGTTCGCCTACAAGTATGGCAGTTGCTTACACCAATCATTTCATTGCAGTCAATCCATAACCAACTCTTATATTAATTCATTATTTGAGTTCGCCTACAAGTATGGCAGTTGCTTACACCAATCATTTCATTGCAGTCAATCCATAACCAACTCTTATATTAATTCATTATTTGAGTTCGCCTACAAGTATGACAGTTGCTTACACCAATCATTTCATTGCAGTCAATCCATAACCAACTCTTATATTAATTCATTATTTGAGTTCGCCTACAAGTATGGCAGTTGCTTACACCAATCATTTCATTGCAGTCAATCCATAAACAACTCTTATATTAATTCATTATTTGAGTTCGCCTACAAGTATGGCAGTTGCTTACACCAATCATTTCATTGCAGTCAATCCATAACCAACTCTTATATTAATTCATTATTTGAGTTCGCCTACAAGTATGGCAGTTGCTTATACCAATCATTTCATTGCAGTCAATCCATAACCAACTCTTATATTAATTCACCGATAATGCGTATTTATTCGATTGAGGAACACGTGTTTTGATGCAATAGATGTATTTCATTTTGATGTCAACATATGTGTACTCAAGGTAAATTTGTTTGGTGCTTTTTTCTTCTGCATGTATGCTAGACCAAATTCTTTACATTTTTAATCAAATACTATAATAATAAATTAATTTCTTTGCTTATTTGGTATTGTAGTTTTTTCTTTGTTTGGATATTAAAAATGTTCTTATTTTATTACAAATGTTAAAGCCATTCAGGGGTATAAACTATAATCAATAAATAGGGTGCGTTTGTTCCAAATCAATATTTATTAGGAACTCCCCGATATGTAATGCAAAGGTTTGTCAGGAACTCCACGATATGCAATATAAAGGTTTGCCGCATCTTATTCAATTTCGAAAAACCCGGTGTAAATCCGAGCCCTCAACCCTTATTATATTGATCGAGTCAGTGACAGTGAATACAAGGGTTCAATTATTGGGAGTGGTGAAACTGTCAAGGGTTTGTTTCTACGATACTTTAAGAAACAATTATAACCCTCGATCCTTTTTATCATATACGAGTGCATTTATAAGAAAATTCAGTCAATTCAATCAGTGGTGATTTGAAAAAAAAACGTTAGTTTAATACGTAAAGTATATTCTAACATAAATATTAACTTCAAATATGGATATGAAAAAAATCTCTATCATCCTCATCCAGAAAGAGGAGTCTAAGATGACGCCGGGAGAGTTTTTAGAAGGGAGGTGGAATGGTTATTTGAAGAGAGACTGGGACTGGACTGGGTGGATGCAAGATATTGAGATGACTCGAGACTGTGATTCCGACTCGAAAAGAGAAAGGAAGGTAATGATATTAGAAAACTTATTTCTTTTTGATAATAAATTGTACATTGAGTTTTCACATTATAAAAGTTCGGTAACTGATAAATCTGAAAACTACCTTAATCGTTTAATAAAATAGTTTGTCGGCTTTATCAACGCTAAAAACAATACATGATACTGAAAAGTCAGGTTAGGGTTAACAATAAATCTAAATCCTTTATTTAAAACTGGGAAGATCATCTGTATGCCTCAAATGCTTGAGTAAAGCTGGTTCACATATATTTTTATTTTTTTCACTGTTACCTTTGAATTTCCTTAGAAATTGAACACTAAAACAATATTTCTTATAGCATAAATAGAAAACGGTGCAATACAAAATTTAAATACAATTTTAAACCCTTCCTAGTTATTATTTATTAGGATATGTTAATTATCGTCGTTTTTAGGCCTCGTAGTCGAGGTTCCCTTAGTTGTTTCAACGACAATTTAGTTGGGAAACGAAGCTGTGCCGTGAAACTTTGTTTCTTTTCTTTTCTGTTTCTCTCTCATTAAGTGAGTCAGCCGATTCATACTAGAAAACTCACAGACCACACCACTGTACTGGATCCGATGGCACACCAAAATAAAATAATTGGAGCACACCGGCACGTTTTAACCTCTTATTTTTAAAGAATATATATGACCAAAGTCATATGTATCCTTATACCTCCTAACACTAGGCGGGGAAAAAAGTCAAGTGCATTATTGCGCGGTTATGCACCTCATTGTATTGTATTACACTTTTGCTGTATACAGTACAACCTGGCGGACTTATTGCCATACGGCAATATCTTCCAACCAACCAGAAAGATGTTAAAGAGGTCTTAAGTGAAAACCAAACTGGAATTCTTTAAAAAAATCTGGATTCCGATGGGATTCAAACCAGCAACCTCCAGGTTGGAAAACAAGCGTCTTACCAATTAGGGCACATAGGTAATCGAATTAAATTATAAGACAGACACACGAGATACTTGTTAAAGAAACACTGTACTTTAAATATAAACAACACAATGAATTGTTACGCTGAGTGTCAAAATGAAATTAAGCCTTTAAAAAAAACAAAATAGGTGAACACTTTCAGATAACAGTTATTTATTTTATTCAGTAAACGAAAACAAAATAGGTGAACACTTTCAGATAACAGTTATTTATTTTATTCAGTAAACGAAAACAAAATAGGTGAACACTTTCAGATAACAGTTATTTATTTTATTCAATCAATCAATCAACAGTGGCTCTACAACCCAGGTCGGGTCTTGGCCTCCTTTAAAGCACGCCTCCATGACTGGCGGTCCTGTGCTGCTGTTCGCCAGTTCTGGATGCCAATGAGCTGCGCATCCCTATTGACACCATCCAGCCATCGAAGCTTCGGCCTTCCTGGCCTTCTTCGACCCCCCGGTGTGCCATTCAAGAGCCCTCTCGGAATGTCCTCCTCACTCATTCGCTGCACGTGTCCAGCCCACCTGAGTCTCCCAATTAAAATCTCCTGTGTTATGGTAGGGTCTCCATACAGACCGTACAGCTCCTGATTATACCTGATACGCCATTCTCCGTTATTGCAAATGGGGCCATATATTTTGCGCAGAATCTTCCTCTCAAATGTCCCCAGAGCCCTCATGTCCACTCTACTTAGAGTCCAACATTCTGAGCCATAGGTGAGCACAGGTCGGATGAGTGTTTTATAAAGTAGAGTTTTGGTTTTTCTAGAGAGATGTCGTGATTTCATGTACCTCTGCAGTCCAAAATAGCATCGGTTTGCAGCTATCAATCTTCGATTTATTTCAGTGGAAACATCGTTCTTATTTGTCACCATGGTACCGAGATACACAAATTCAGAAACGGTTTGGAAGGTAAAGTTGTCTATTTGTAGACTTATTGGGTTTTGGCGTCCATTTACGGGCATATATTTTGTTTTGGTCTCACTGACTACTAAGCCTAGGTTTTTTGCCGATGCTGCTAGTGCTCGGAAGGCATTTATAAGTTCATGTTCCGACCTCGCTATGATGTCAATGTCATCTGCATAAGCCAGGAGCTGCACAGATTCACTGAATATATGGCCTGTTGTTTGTATGCCGCTATCCCTAATGGCCTTTTCCAAAGCCATATTAAACAGCGTACACGCCAAAGCATCTCCTTGTCTAAGTCCATTAAATGTTTTAAGAGGTTCAGACAGATCCCCTTGCACTCTGACACGGCACTCAACGTTGGACATTGTAAGCCTGACTAGGTTAATGATTTTGACAGGAATATTAAATTCAGCCATAGCTTCATAGAGTTTTTTTATTTTATTCAGTAAACGAAAACAAAATAGGTGAACACTTTCAGATAACAGTTATTTATTTTATTCAGTAAACGAAAAATAAATATCAAAAATTGTTTTGGGAATTCTTTCGCACCAATGCGAGCGCCTCCATTCGAATAACTTTTACACTCGTTATTTTTCTTTGTTATGAATCTTTTTCGTAATAAAAGAATTTATGTAGTTAAATGATTTCAAAGTGTTAGTTTTTCATTTGATCGAGCATTTAATACCATATTACCCATATTTCCTATGAATTAACTAAGATGTGATTTTTTATTGAAAACATAAAGGTTTTACCAGATATTACTATTTAAGAATCGTTTGCATAGAATCGAATCCATATTGTGAAAAATAATTTAGATTACGCATTATATCCGAAAATTCTTCTTATGAGATTTTTTAATACAAATACCATGTTTTTGGTAAAAATTATATGTTTGAGTAAAAAAAAATCAGATTTATCCGAATGTCTTAGTTAAGACTTTTCGTTTTCAAGAACGTATTTCTCAAATAACATTTTACAGGATAATAAAATTTTCGCAAATTGAAGAAAAAAAGTATAAAATAATATTTACTCCCTAAAAAATTATTAAGGGTTATTCATAAAAAAACTTTATATTCCCTAAAATTTCCAATATTGATTGATAAATGTAGAGTTATTTATTAAAATATAATTGTTGAATATTTATGTTTTTTTGAGCTCAATTATTTTATAACGAAGATATATGTTACTCGTATCATAAAAGTTTTAGAGTAATCTTTTCATTTATATACTATTGAAAATGGATGATTATACCAAGAAACTTAAAAATTTAAAAAAATGCTAGAAATAATTGGTATACAAATAATATAATATGCAACGTACTTTAGGATAACTTGGTACACAAATAATATAATGTGCAACGTACTTTAGGATAAATTGGTATACAAATAATATAATACGCAACATACTTTAGGATGAATTGGTATACAAATAATATAATATGCAACGTACTTTAGGATGAATTGGTATACAAAAAATTTAATATTTTTTTTTATCCACTTTGCACGGATTTCTCCTGTTACACAAAGAGGGTTTGCTTCTAGCGTTAGCTTATTCGTTAGGAATAATATCAGCCAGGATTCTTCTCATACTGCTAGACGGTACCGAGAATATATCAACCGTGTCATTCAGTTGGTTCAATATCTCTATACCACGCGTGACTGAGTGTTTAGCCATGATATTCGTCCTGTAAGTTGGTATGTAGAACAGAGGGTGATTCCTTGCACGGATATATTTATTGGGTACATATAAACTTAGTGCTTCTAGAATCGCGGGACAGTTAAAGGAACCTTGGAAAACCTTTATTAGGAATATCAAGCAACGTACTTTACGATAACTTGGTACACAAATAATATAATGTGCAACGTACTTTAGGATAACTTGGTACACAAATAATATAATATGCAACATACTTTATGATGAATTGGCATACAAATAATATAATATGCAACGTACTTTAGGATGAATTGGCATACAAAAAATTTAATATGCAACGTACTTTACGATAACTTGGTACACAAATAATATAATGTGCAACGTACTTTAGGATAAATTGGCATACAAATAATATTATATGCAACACACTTTAGGATGAATTGGTATACAAATCACATAATATGCAACGTACTTTAAGATAACTTGGTACACAAATAATATAATGTGCAACGTACTTTAGGATAAATTGGCATACAAATAATATAATATGCAACATACTTTATGATGAATTGGTATACAAATAATATAATATGCAACGTACTTTAGGATAACTTGGTACACAAAATATATAATGTGCAACATACTTTAGGATGAATTGGTATACAAATAATATAATACGCAACATACTTTAGGATGAATTGGTATACAAATAATATAATATGCAACATAGTTTAGGATGAATTGGTATACAAATAATATAATACGCAACATATTTTAGGATGAATTGGTATACAAATAATATAATACGCAACATATTTTAGGATGAATTGGTATACAAATAATATAATACGCAACATACTTTAGGATAAATTGGCATACAAATAATATAATATGCAACATACTTTATGATGAATTGGTATACAAATAATATAATATGCAACGTACTTTAGGATAACTTGGTACACAAAATATATAATGTGCAACATACTTTAGGATGAATTGGTATACAAATAATATAATACGCAACATACTTTAGGATGAATTGGTATACAAATAATATAATTTGCAACATAGTTTAGGATGAATTGGTATACAAATAATATAATACGCAACATATTTTAGGATGAATTGGTATACAAATAATATAATACGCAACATATTTTAGGATGAATTGGTATACAAATAATATAATACGCAACATACTTTATGATGAATTGGTATACAAATAATATAATATGCAACATACTTTAGGATGAATTGATTTACAAATAATATAATATGCAACATACTTTAGGATGAATTGGTATACAAATAATATAATACGCAACATACTTTAGGATGAATTGGTATACAAATAATATAATATGCAACATAGTTTAGGATGAATTGGTATACAAATAATATAATACGCAACATATTTTAGGATGAATTGGTATACAAATAATATAATACGCAACATACTTTAGGATGAATTGGTATACAAATAATATAATACGCAACATACTTTATGATGAATTGGTATACAAATAATATAATATGCAACATACTTTAGGATGAATTGATTTACAAATAATATAATATTCAACATACTTTAGGATGAATTGGTATACAAATAATATAATACGCAACATACTTTAGGATGAATTGGTATACAAATAATATAATATGCAACATAGTTTAGGATGAATTGGTATACAAATAATATAATACGCAACATATTTTAGGATGAATTGGTATACAAATAATATAATACGCAACATACTTTAGGATGAATTGGTATACAAATAATATAATATGCAACATAGTTTAGGATGAATTGGTATACAAATAATATAATACGCAACATATTTTAGGATGAATTGATATAAAAATAATATAATACGCAACATACTTTAGGATGAATTGGTATACAAATAATATAATATGCAACATACTTTAGGATGAATTAAATACACGTCTAATTAAAAAACGATGTTTAACCCAAATAAAAAAAATGAATGACGAAAACAATTGGAAAATGCAGCAAGTTTACTTTAAAAAAATAATACATGTATATGATAACAACAATAGATTTTTGATGCCAAACACAAGCGATTTAAAAAATATTAGATTGACATGTAATAATATATAGTAATGTGTATATTGGAGTGCTTTAAGTTAATATAGCCACTATAATAAAATAAGGTAAGTGAAATCTATCTTATAACAATTTTACAGAATTTGCGAACAATATTATACAGACAAATTTGTTAATAATTTCAAAGGAAGCACAGTTAAAATTTTACATCCGTCAAAAAGTAATATGAAATAATTAATTTAGAAACGTTAGAGATATGTATGGCAATAAGCAAAAATAAAACACTATTAAATAACCAAAGAATGCAAACGGTTTTACCTTTTAATTTTTTTTCCTTAGGGTCAAAAGACCGCACACATTTTGGATGAAACACGACATCAGCCCAACCTAAGCATTGCTCTTGTAACAAACTAGGATCATTACGCCTAAAGAGAACCTCCAAGTAGGAGGTATTATATAAACAAAGCATTTTTTTGTTAAATAATTAAATTTAGATATCCATAAAGTTAAAATTGAAACCTTTGATACACTTTAAAAATGTTTTGAACACTTTCCATACCTCGGACGTTCATATTATAGAGCGGTGACCATACAACTGAAGGATATTCTAATAAACTGCTAACAAGGTACCCATATTAAATCGTTAGTAATTTCACATTGGCAAACATCTGATCACCAAACTGAGTATTTAATTGCATTGTTAATGATTTCACTTTTGTAGTCTTTATCTTGATAAAAGAATCATATAATTTTAATTTGTTCTTACCCAGTAATAAGTTTATTTGCATTACTTGCTGTGAACTTTTTAAGTGCACAATTTCAAAGTTTAATTTAAAATAATTTAAAAAAATAAACGAAACAAGTGGTGGTTTTCTTATTTTCTACAATTAATGTGATGGATTTATGATAAAATTCGTAAATAAATCTGTTTTCGAAGATATTAGTTTAAATTCATCTATTTTCGTTAACGATGGACGAAAAGATTTCAAAAGTTTTTTTTTATTTCATTCACCCAATATGTGGAAGTTTGTAACTAAAATCTCAACGTTGGAATTTGTTTTAGCTATAATATATAAACGAAATTACTGAGCCGGTTCGACAAACATATACAGACCTGCGTGCATTTTTTTATTCATAAGTCGGTGCATACCGTTTATTACAAAGCTCCAACATCAAAGGATGTATTTTTACTAGGGAGAATATAGAGCGGGTGTAAATTAAGCCACCATGTTAAACGTTAGCAATTTTTTAATCCAGTCTTTCTAGAGTTTCTAAAAAACAAAAGAATCTTTGATGAAATAACTCATGGGTTCCTTGCAAAAAGTTTTCGTGGAGTATTGACACGTATAAAATTAACTTCGAATTCAATTTTGTGTCAGAAAAAAGTACCGCTGTTGAAAAAGTTTTGATGGAGTTGACTTTTAAAATATTTCATAATCAAATAGAGATATATTTTTTTACAAAATAAAAGAAAATGGTTTTTTTAAACAAGAAAAAAATTTACAATTGGAAAAAAAAAAACGATACTTTAATATTAAATTCATTTGCAATCGAACAGTCTAGCACGTTTAAATATATTATATAGGGTGGCCACTGAAAGACTGAATGGTTTAAAAGTCACAACTTGTTCATTTTCGATCTTTTCCATTTTTACAGGTTATAGAACTTTACTACCCTAAGATACTCAACAGCGCCTGTAGTACACCATTCAACACCTAGCCAAAGATAATAATAACTTTTTGAACAACTTGATAACGAGAGATGATGACCATTTTCATTTAAACGGGTACATCAACAAACAAAACTGCAGATTTTAGGGTACTGAGAATCCCACGAAATGACATCAGCATCAATTGCATCCTCAAGATATACTGTTTGGTGCGGTGTTATGGCTGAAAGAGTTATGGCTGAAAGAGTTATGGCTGAAAGAGTTATGGCTGAAAGAGTTATCTGTATCTTTAAAAATGAGGAAGGTCAGTCAGAAAGAATTAACGGGGTAAAGATTTCGTATTAAAATTTTACGCTTAGACGCTAAACAAAAAAAAAATTATAAAAATGAGGTATAAATTATAAGAGATTTTTTTTATTAAAAAGAAAACGAAACATATATGACAAAGCAAAGCGTGCCCCTCGCTATCAAGTTAGTCAAAGTCTTGCGAAATACTCATTTAATCCTTTTCGTAAATATAACAACTGAAATACCAAATATTGTTAACGCGTAAAGCTCCTTAGTGGCATAGTTGGAAAGAAGCATGCCTTCAGAAATAGGGTCTGGTAACAATACTCGCTTGCGCTAGACATATACAAACGCTTTTGCCTCTTCACCTGCGGTTGTGTTGTCAACATGTGTAATGACAAACTGCGAGTTCTGTGATTCTAAATCAGGCTCGAATAATAGGTCCGAAGACAATATTGCCTCTCGACCACGTTTTTAAATATGCCCACAATCACCAATTTGGATATATTAAATGCCCATGCAAAAAAAAGTATGAAAGACTAAAAATATTTATAAAGATAATAAAAACGAAACCAAATAGAATTTTCGAAAAAGTCACGTGTTGTACGTATCAAAAGATTTTAACCGTTGACATGAGCTGTTTACTCGCGCATCATGTATGGTGGCGGCTTTTAAATTGAGGGGTAAACTTACGTCAAAGAGAACTATGGGTATGTTTGTTCAAAGACATGACCAGCGCTCGTTGTGTTGACAATGAATTCTAATTAATATTTCATATGTTCCAACAAACGATAATATCTCAAAGGCCTCGGTTCTGCCAGCTAAATACCGTGTTTTCATGCGAAATTAGAGGGTACATTAACCGTGATAAAAGTAAGCGAAATGAATAATATATTACTGTTATGATCCGGAAAGCAGTTTCGTATTTCTCGGATATATGTAGTAAGGACAAAATTTCCTTTACTCACTTAATTCCTAATGCACTGAATATATATATTATTATGAAAGGTAATGGCATAACCCAGTTTTCAGCCATTGTTTACCGAAATATCTAGAGTGGTGTTTTTGGCGTCATAATAGAGAAGGAACAAACAAAGGTGTTTTTAATAATATTTGATGCTTTTTACTTTTGTAAAGGAAAAAATGCGATATAAACTTAAAATAATTTGTACATTTTATGCATGCAGTAAGCGATCGTGTGTGTCAAATGCGATACAGCACGTGAAGATAGAGTCTTCTCTGTAAACCCGATTATTACTAATGACGACCAAATCTAGGCTTTGATTGAAAATAGCTTGCGTTTTACGATACGAGGGATTATTGATTACGTTAATCGCAACGATCTTTGGGTTTCACGCGGTTTTAGCAAAATAAAAAAATAATGGACCGGGTCTCCGTAAGCAATTAATTGCAAAAACGTAACAAAACAAACATTTTTTTTAAATAGTGGCAGGAGACACAGAGGGGATATTCTAGAACAATGTCGACTGGAAGTAGTGGTGGGGCAAGCAAACTGAATCGCCATTATTACCCCCGAAGGCTGATCTGAAAAAGGTTATGCTGTATATTTGGTGGGAATGTAAGGAAATCCTCTAATACGAGCTGCTCTCAAACAACCAAACCATTGATTTGGAGAATCACTGCTCGACATTCTATCAATTGAAGGCAACAATCGACCGAAAGTTTTCAGAATCAGGCAAGATGAAGGAGGTCATCTTTCACCAGGACAACGCCAGATTTAACGTTTTTCGCAGACCCGGCGACTATTAGTACATCTGGCCTGAGGTATTCTGCTCCAGCCGCCGATTCTACAAGATCCAACTTCCTCCTATACCTACTAAATTCCTTTAAGGGGAAGCACTTCATTTCGCTGAAGGCCTACAAAAATCATCTGGAGCAGTTCTTCGCCTCTGGAATGGAATTTTAAAGATGCCCGAAAGATGGCGTAAGCTAGGGGAGCGTACATTACAGAATCAAGTTACTATACATCTAAATTGCATTGAATTCGACCTGAAATGCGAAAAAAATTCCGGACTACCCAACATAATTAATTGTTTCAAATACAAAAATATATACGAAATGGATTAGTAAACATACATATGTACATCCCTACCATTACGCCATTTCTCTGTAGCTACTTTACACGAAGAATAGAGCGCCAAATTATTATATCATGACACACTTACTTTGCCTGCTCTATATCCATACATCTTCTCATACAGCTGTTTCTTACTTTTTATACTTTTAAAACGTCATTAGTTTCGTCCCACTATCCTTTTTGCGGTCGTTCTCTACTCCCACTTATGCTTGTATTGTAAATTTGTTTAGTCAGTCTTTCGTTTTCTATCCGTTCAACACGGCATAACAACCTTAATGTGCTCTTTTTTATCCTACTTAACACATCAGTTTTTAGTTTATATTCATCCTTAATGATAAAGTATCTTATTGTCATACATCGACATACTGCATATTCTTCTCAGCGCACGGATTCCCAAGTTTATTGAATATTAAATTTTTACACAATTATTCAACCTATTTTCATCTTCTTATTAAAGGAACAGAACTAGTAGAAAAAGTATGATTCCATTTTTTTTAATAACTTTTTTATTGTTATTTTTTGACGACTTTGATAAAATGCCTGTCTCCCAACCCGGAAGTTGCATGTTCAAATCCCGCTGGAAATAAAAAAAAAAGGATTTTAGTCTGGTTTTTACTTAAGGCCTCTTTAACATATTTCTGGTTGGTCAGAAGGGATTGCCGTACAGCAATAAGCAGCCAGGTTGTACTGTATACAACGAAAGTGTAATACAAAACAAAAAAATTCTTTTATTCATAAAGAAGAAAAAATAGTCGACTTGGATACGTTGTAAGTTTTTCAACAAACTCACTTAAAATGCCGTTTTTAATATTGCATCAAAGTCTTAAGAAAAATGTATTTTGAATAAGGTTTTAAAATTATTTTTATTCGTATGCGAATTATAATAAGTTTTTTTTAATGAACATTTCATTTTTATGTCTGAAAAAAATATTCTGAATTTTGTTTTGGAAAAGGGATTTGTGTACATATGATTTATAATTATTCCAAATAGTCGGCTATGATTTGAGTTTTAGTTTTGATGTCTGTCCGAAACGTTTTGCTATTTATTTATTTAAAACTTAAGTGTACAAAATACAACACTAAAGGCTCATTGTCAAGTGGCTATGTTTTCCAACAAGCCATAAAATTGTTTTACTAAGGCTTGAGTGATTTGGTCGGTGATTCACAACAAAAATTTCAAAATTACAATAACAAAAAATAACAAGTAAAAGAATATAAATTCGTCGAAATCATTGCTGGACAGAATAAGGAAAGGGAGATGAGAAAAAAAAAGGATGAGTGAAAAACACGATGTAACCGAATGGATATGTAATGTTTATTTGCTTTTTGGAGCGCAACAACGGTGGTACATTTTTTATATTAGCTGGAAGCTGATTCCAGAGTCTAACAACATGGAAAGTAAAATACTTGGGGGATGATGATGGAGAAAATGATGGGTGGTTAACTACAGAGGTCTCCACTGTACGAGTATCTTTCGAATCTGTGTTTGAAGATATTTCTTTGGAGAGGAATATAACGTGGAGGTGAATTTCTTCTTCACACAATAAATTGATTGTTTTAAATCAATCCAATATGGCGAGGTGTTACTGGTCCTGTAGCGTGGAATAGTCTACACCGTAGTGTATGTAAGTAGTATGTATAGCTTAAGGAAATGCTTGAAGATAACACGTTTTGGGAGATCTTATCAAAATGTATAATGGTATATGAACACTACACACATACATCAAACTACGCTTAAAACCAAATGTGTTACTATCACATATCGGAAGATCTACAAAGGTTTATTTATAATTTGTCTTACCATGGGTAAGCTTCCTGCGAGTCTTTACCAAGGGTAAGTTTCCCGCGGTGCCTTACCAAGGGTAAGTTTTCTTACCAAGTATGTTTTTCTGAACATTTACACATGCAGAAAAGCACCTAATCCAGTTATTTTCTTTAAATATACTAAACTTATGTATATTTTTAATCTGTTCAATAACAGTGAATTTGAGTTCTGAGTTAGAGTGTCCTTAGAGAGAGTTTTCTCGCTAAATGATGCTATGTAAATTGTCCTATTATCAATATTATGTCCATGATTGGAAATTCACCGAACGTTTTTGACTAGATATTAGAGAGCAGTGAAACAGTTAAGGACGTTATATAAATGAAACAACACTTGAAAAATGTTATGGTTTCTCACATCCAAACAGGGATATATATAATAAGGAGGGATATCATCGTATTTTCATAGGCTGAATATTAAACGTACACAAATATTTTGTTTTCGTTGAAGTTTGCTCAGCTGTTCCTCTGTTATATTCAGATAACATAGTTTACATAGTCAATAATTCTCAAAACTCTATTTAAAAAAATAACATTAATATATTCTCAAACAGAAATTTACATTCATGTTTTTTCATTCCTTCGACATAGTTTATGAATTGACAAACATATTAAGCTCTTTGTTAAAAATGGGTTTTAATTACTGGTTAAAATATGTAAAATTCTGTTTTGAAAATTAAAACAAATACAAACGTATCCAGTAATATCCTCGCAAATAAACGAAATTATTTAAAAACTCGAATTAGAAATATGCTGGATAATATAAACATAAAAAAATAGTTATTCAGTTACTGAATACATGATAATTCCTGTAGAGCCCTAAAACACTTTTAAGCATTTCCCAAAAAAGTTTGGTCCAGAGAGATTTAAATGGCAACAATGAAAGCTTCAACACCTCTTAAATGTCCAAAAAACATGTTAGAAATGTTCAAGTTAAACGACCTCACTAATCGTATTTCGTCAAATTTACATATAAATACTCTTTTTAAGATATAAAAACTTTGTAAAAAAAAAGAACCGAATTGTTTGAAGGATATACTCGTATTTGGACGGCTTGGAGATTATTAGAGATAAATAATATTCTCAACTTATTTATTGATGGTAGAAATGGAAAACACTTGCATAAGATGGTAGAAGTTGAAAACACTTGCATAAGATGGTAGAAATTGAAAACACTTGCATAAGATGGTAGAAATTGAAAACACTTCAGGAATCTACTCGTATAGAAATAATTTAACATTTTTATTTGTAAATCGCTAACTACTATGTTGTATGACTCTTTTAAGTGTTTATTATTTATTTCCTTTTCATTCTTTTGTGTGCATGGTTAAATATAGTATACGAGTATATGGTGAGCTTATACCTTTATAGAATTTTCTTCCAACCAACCAGCTATTTACAATATATAATATAAAATGTACGTAATTTTGATGGAAAATTGAATTATAGAGTACAAATACATAATGCTTAAACCGTCCATTTTGTCGATTTAGAGAATCGCTTCACCAGACAAAAATTGTGATGATGCGGTCAAATTATTTAATCAAAAATTCATATGTTTGTTCCAAATATTAAAATTCTCAGTTCAAACATTCACTAGTGTGTGAAAATTTTCACTGAGAGATATGAATACAGAGGTATTCACATACTCCATACTTACACTAATCCTTAGCTATACAATTTTCTATATTCACATCAGAGAAACTTCCAAAAGCTCCTCACTCCTTGTTTGTATCGTCATCTCCCTATACTGTGTTTATTTATTTGAAACTTAACTGTTTAACAATCTGGAGGGCTTTTGCAAGGTGGAAATCGCTCCGAATCAACCCGACAAAAGTAAATAAAGAAAATTACACGGTCATAAAAAATACCCAAATAGTTTTTGCTTTGTCCAAAAATCATGAACCATGTGAAGACCAATAAGAAAAGTGAAATATCATCAATCAAAGGATGAGGGGAGAGATATAAGAGAGAAAGGAAAGTCGGAAATAAAAAAACGCGTAACATCACGATCTCAAAATAGATTTTTATCCTAAAAGTTTTTTAAACATGCCAATAGAGAAGCGAGTCTATCATTATTTGATAACTGGTTCCAAATTCTCACTGCATAAACAGTAAAGGACGAGATAAAAAAGAAGGATGGTGAACAGGGAAAAGTAATAAACAATATCTGCTTGAAAGTAGCATAAGTTTATAATGGAATAGATTCTGAATAGTTTTGGTGAGATAAGAGGGGTTATCGAGAGAGTAAAGAATATTCAACAACTGTGACAATATGTACATTTTGCGCCTCTATCGCGGTTAACAGAGAAAATTCATATCCATTTCTTTATACCCCGACACAATTCTCTCGCTTCTGCCACGTCTATAACTTGTCCTACTGCCTTTTTTATGCACTTCAACGTGTAACCTTTTACCGAGTCTTCTTAAACTTCTCTTTTATTTTTTTCCAAAGATGAACTCAGGTTTTATTTATTCTTACATTATGGAAAAACATACTTAGATCACTTCAAAACATTATCTATCCATGGCACAATAAAACTTTTTCCGTAACGTTGTCATTTCTTTGTGTTCCTCACCGATGGCTACCAGCATGCGCCTCTAAATTTTCTAATTTTATCAATCCAGTGAATTTTGGGCCTTCTTATAGGTTGTTTCAGAGATGACATTAGATATCAGTGCTTATCCAAGATTGATCGTTCATTCTTTCAATATTATCATCTCATCGCCACTTCAGATTTTTACCTCGAATCGTTATATCGGTAACCATCGTTATATAGCAAATCCAAGTATTCCATCTTCTGTTTCTCCGGTGAAGTCAATTTATTTTTATCTACATAATCTGTTGATCTGCAATCTGACACGGGCTATACTCTTGTTAGCCAAACTCCACGTCTTGACATTAAATATCACAAGCCATTTAATTGCACCCTCCTCGTGAAAAAAGGGAATGGATTAATTTTAAAAAGAAATTCAGTCATTGAAAAACTCTCCATGCCAGTTTAATCATTCCTTTAATATTTTCTTACATGAAGTACTCAAAAGAAATACTTAGGGATTATTCAAACTGATCAAGTCAACATTTATTTTACAGGAATTTAACTGTGGAATTCAACTATAAGTTGACTTATGTTTTCCTTCAGTTCTTTTTGTTTGTTTGAAATGATAACAATGTGATATGGACCTCGGTTTTTTGGTATATTTTTTATCACTATGATATTTATTAAAATATATTTACATTATCTTATTTGATTTTGTTCATCCCATGTGTCGCATGTACACTGTTTTTCTTTTCTTAGAAAATATCCGTACAACTATAAAGTTTTAAGTAGATTCGAAGTACAACTTCATGTTTTATTTTCCTATAATGGCATTAACCCATCATTACACCCGGTATATCCATAACTTATTAAACTATTTGAAACAATATCGTAATATTCTCTCAATTTAGTTAATTTGTCAGTAATATTTTTCCTAAATTTTATGATTAGTTTTTTCATCCTTTTGTAAATATAAATGATTCGCTTTATTATCATCAAAAATAGATTGTAAATAAATATAAAACCATTTCAACTTTACAATTTCGGTTAAGTGAATCACTCAGCGCACATATTTAATGAAGTCATATTTCGGTTAAGTGAATCACTCAGCGCACATATTTAATGAAGTCATATTTCGGTTAAGTGAATCACTCAGCGCACATATTTAATGAAGTCATATTTTTGACAAGCTTCAACATTTTATTTGGTTTTAACAAAATTGTACGCTTTTCATTTCCAAAGTATAATTTGCACATTGTATGTAAGCTTTCGCAAATAAATAATGTCCGCTTTTTGGTTACATATGGGGTGCGTGGAAATGAAAAATGTTCAAAGCAAAATGCAATGCAGTGAAGAAAAAATTGTGAATATTTTAATTTTAAAACGGCACTTCTATGTTGATATATTATTGTTGATAATGGTACAATAAAACAATCAGAAAATGAAAGATGGGTTAAATATTACAAAAATGATCCATTAAAACTGCACTTAGCGAACGATCTATGGTTCGCAATCGACAAGTCTATATCCAGATACTTTATAGTAGATAGAGAGAATGTTTTATTGAGAAAATCAAATATGTATTAATTTTAGATTTTCCAATAAAATTGGATCGGAGTTTTTCTTTTTCTTTTATTTAGAAACAATTATAATAGATGTAGATGTAAAAGGATAATCTACATTACACTGTTAAGAGAACAGACTCCCTTCAAGTACGCTTCGAGTTAGTTCGAACCCACTAAACTATACACACTTTAAAATATTACAAAAAAATTAATAAATATATAAAGAGGATAGTGGTTGCGGCCATTTGAAAGGGCACTTCACCGTATCATCATAAGTTAAGAAAATTACGTTTGGTAGAAAGAAAAAAGACTTACCACGGAAAGATGAAATGCTAGGAAATTTCTGGAGCCCTTCAGATATGTGATACATTCGAGTTTAGGTGGAGCATAGTGTATGTGTGTAATATTCATACATTATTGTAAATGTTGATATGAACTCTCAAAAAGGGGATGTCTTTAAGTGCTTCCTAAAGCAATTTTATTACAAAAAATATACCTACATGTTGAATGTTGACACATATTGACATACATACGCACTTAACTGTAATTGGGGGTTGTGAGTGGAAGGAGGCAGGATAGCTTCAGCAAGTAGCTATGAGATCTTAGAGATAATGTATGCATTTACTAGATGCCCATTCCAATGCAATGACTTGGATATTTCCAGGGCCTCTTATAAGTCCAACAATTTATTATTGATATGCAAGAATTTGGCACCATGGATAGAAAATGTGTGATTTTCTCAGTGGCATTAATTAGCTATTTCAGAATAAATTAGAAGATTTGTTAAGGCGGACAAACATTATGTATATTTTTTGTAATAAATTTGCTTTAGTGCCAGTTCGAACGTAATTCGGATTTATTTGTGTAACTCTGATGAGATGTGAAAACCTTGTAACCGGTAGGGTTAAACTATCATATTTAGTGGAATAACAGTGTTTTACCAAATAAACTACAATACAATGTCTTTAAACCTCCACAGTGTTAACGCCTTAACTATAAATATTACATGCATATTATTTTAAAACAGCAAATTATATTAATTGCTTTTAATAATTTGGTATCATATTTATATGTCCATTTCAAAATATGTCAAAATATTGCCAAAAAATATTTTTATGAATTTTCTATCGATTATAAAGAATCTACGATAATCTACCCACCGATACAGTTGGTAGGCACACGTGTTTCGGGGGGAGTCAAAGGTTCAGAGCAGACGCTGCTAGGGTTGTAAGCTGTGGTTTGTTTGTTCTGTTATTTAATGAAGTGAAACAATGTTTAATTGTATTTAAGCATTTCGGGGAATTCTCTGCTTTATTCTCCGTTGTGTAGTGGAAATGTATACATATATACCGTATACTCGCAAAACCCGCTTCAAATATTACAGAACTTAACAATAATAAACATGACTCAGTTTAACCTTGCGAAGACCAAAATTATACTGTCTCTGTCTTCGATATGCACTTTTCAATAATGCTGAATTAAAATAATCAGACGGATACCTAACTTATTTGCGTTACAATAGATTGTCAAAATATCTAACATAAGAATGTTTGAATAAAATATTTAAAGTTTCCTTCGATTAAATTAACCTTCAACGAAAATTTTGAATAATAAATGACTGAAAGTATCAGAAAGGGGTAAACTAATATGTTGTACTTTTAAAAAAAAGACGTTATTTAGCGTTTACGTATTTTATTAAAATTGTGGGTTCGATTTCCATTGATGCCCATTTTTTTAAAAGGTTATCAGTCGGGTTTTCCTTTCAAGCCTCTTGAACATCTTTCTGGATGATTGTAAGATTTTTCCACATCAAAATAAAAGCTGTCGTTTATGCTGCTTAAATGATATCAAATAAGTAATAAAAAAAAAACAATTATATTTAAAGTTTTAATATATTTTTTTATAACACAAGGAACTAATTTAGTGACCTAGTTGGTAAGACGCCTGTCTCCCGATCCAGAGGTGTTGGTTCAAATTCCGCTGGACGCCAGATTTTTTAATAAACGGTTCCAGTCTGGTTTTTACTTGAGGCCTCTTTAACATTATTCTAGTTGGTTGGAAGAGATTTCCACACGGCAAAAAGCCCGCCAGGTTGTAACTATACATAACGAAAGTGTAATAAAATACACTACAATAATTAACATATTGAACTTAGTAGACAATTTTCATTGTTAAAATATTACATATCTTAGAGGTAAGCCGTATGTTGTTCAAAGCGTATTCAAATTTTGTCGCGTTTCAAATATTTCTGATCTTTGTATTAACATATTCAGCCATTAAACATTCCGATTTCTTTTTTAAAAAAGTGTTGCGTGAAACCAATCTATTTTATATAACTATAAAATTTATTATGAATTGTAACAAAATATTCATATTTCAACCAGGGTAACCGCTGATAGTGATTTACGTCATTAAAATTATTCAACTTGAACATATTTAATTAAAATTCAAATATAAACCCTTTTAATCCTTTAAACATACATTGTAGTGTTAGAAGGTTAAACCCAAACCCTGGAATAAAATTTTCGTTCAAGTTAATGTTCAAAGTTAAACCATTTAATCCATTGTTGAGGTTTTAATTACATATATTATGAACGAATTAATCTTTTTCTATTTATTATGATGGATTTTCGGTTTAAAATGTCTTGCTCTATTGAATAAGAGTTATTTCATTTAAACCTTAATTTATTTTAATAGAGTAATCGAATAAGAGTAAAATCAAATACTCAACAATAAAATATTTTTTTTATCAACTTTACAAGATTAGGTTTCAATTCATTAATTTTAAAACTGTTGTAAAATGATCTGAGAGGAAATTAATCAGAACGAGTTAATTTTCTAAAATTGCTTAAATATTGACAAATACTCGTAATATATTTCATAACATTAACGTTACCGTAATTAACTTTGGTTCTAAAAAAATATTTCACGATAATTGTGGAAGACGTTGACATTTGAAAGTAGATTTTTTTATCCCCAAAATACCTTAAAGCAACAAGCGACATTTTTTTCCTTGGACCTTTTAGATTCCTACTTCGCAACATGATCATGACAAATTTCATCGCTTATGCTTATTTATGAGATAATTTATGTATTCAACAAACTGTTACTAATGGGGCATTAAATAATTGTCATTGTTTCCTATTGGAAATTCAATCCAAAACTCTTAAAAACTAAATACCAAATAATCAGACTAAATAAAAAACTTTGAAAATAATTATAATTAAAGAAGCAAGAGATTTTATAAGCCTGAGGACAATAATATATCAGATGTAGCTTTTATTTACTAAATTGTGAATGTTAAGGTCAGGAAAATATGTGGCATATTATCTCACAATATAAACTATTCGATCATGTCATCAAGAGGAGACATTACGTTTCACCTTACTTAAGGTTATTTGTTGAAAGTTAATAAAAAAAATATAACGCAATTCAAGGAACAAATCAAAGATACTTAAAGTTTTTCCTCAAGGCAAAAAAAATATTACATATATGAAATGTACCGAATACAATTGAACAAAAAAATTTTTTTTAACGATATCATAGGAAGTAGTTATACTGTTAAGTTATACCCAACATAAAATCAAATAGAAATCAAATCAAATTTCATCATTTCGAGCTCAAAATAAGTATTTATTTAAGCATGGTCTCGAGCATGTTGCGGAGAATTGCTATTGAGTTCAATGCGCAACTCCTCATATTTAAGCATGGTCTCGAGCATGTTGCGGAGAATTGCTATTGAGTTCAATGCGCAACTCCTCATATTTTATGTACATAATATCAACCAATTTTTTTATTGTTAGAAAATAAAATTTTCTTTATTAATTTTTAAAATGCTGTTTTCTGATTAGGGGTTTTTATAAACAAATCCATGTTATTTTAAGTTGGTCAGTATTTCATATTAAATCAATTGATTTCTTAATTTAACAAACTTCTAAATTTAAAAATTACTTAATCGCTTAAAGTTTTAAATTAAATATTTTCCTACAATGTACAACCACTTACTCGTTTCAGATCAATAATTTTAATTTTTTAATGTATATGATAAGTAAAAGATAATAGTCAGTTGCATATACTCGTATATATATTCATTACCCCCCAACTAAATTAATTAATAACTTTCGACACAATACTTTTTAACAAACGAAGAAATTGAAATACACTTTAAACAGAGCCGTTAGTTCATGTTTAAAAAAAACTAATTCTTTCAAAATATTCCACTATAGTAGAATTAAAAATGACAAATGCTGTCCACTAGTTTTATACAATTAATTTTCTATCTAACGTACATTAAAACATTAAATATTAAATATAGTTGGAATGGAAAGGCAAACTGCAAGCAAAAGTAAATTATAAATAAAAAACATTTTTTTTGATGTAGAGAACAACTTAACTTATATGAAATATTAGTTTATTAATCTACCCAAAATTACAAGCATACACGCACGCCATCACAAACAAAACATGTTCAATAAAACACAACTTAATGCATTTTTAAAACTTCATATAATTTAAACATTTTACTTGACTAAAAGTAATACAAGTATATCTAAATCATCAGATAACACTTTTGGCCCTAGACATTATAGAAGCATATTGGACAGATGGATGATGAATGAGTTATTAAAAAATAAGAATAATCCATGCCTCAGTGGGAGATGTCCTGTCCGAGAAAAATGTGGTTGGACCAAGCGAATAAAACTTTTAAAGAAAGAAATGTTAGGAGTAAGAGAAACAAAATAAATTGTATGAACATGTGTATGGATGTTGAGGAGGCAAAGGATATTTATCGTCATAGGAAAGTTTGACTTCTCTATCTATCCTCTCAGGGAAAGGAAACAAGTATGTTTGTAGAAAAACGTAAAATGAAAATCTATTTACATAGACCTATCCATTCGGTCTATGGATCAGCCAATTATTGTACTAAATAACACAAATAAGGGCTGAACGTAATTAGTATGTAAGATGAAAACTTCGTGACAAGAGGCGAAGAAAGCGTGGCGGTATAAGCTAACATAAATGAAGAAACACTCATTCAATTCAAATATAACGAAAATATAATGTGATGTGAAAATATATTTTTATCTTGTATAAATTATATCATAAATTTGACTTGATATTTAATCACTCACAGTAAACTTGTTGAAAAAACATACAAAGAATAAAAATCAATATTGTTTTTCATTGGTAGCGTTTTTGGTCTTTAGATTTTCCTCAGAGATTTCTATCGCTGAAACTTTTATGAGAGTGAATTTTATACTACAGTTGCCCCTCATGGCAACCGTTGATAACATTTCTGATATTTATTTCCGTTTCGTGGTATATTTACAGTCAGAAACCAAATCCTTTTGATATTTTCTATTTCCATTGTAATCAATTACCATTGTAAATATATTGTACGATAACCTGTATGCGTATAACATTGATTAACATTTTCTTAAAGATAACGATCTTTTTTACTTTATTATAAAATATTATTATACCATTCTTAGTTATAATTTTCTTTTTCCCAATAATGGCACTATAAAGTATACAATCTAGTCCCTGGGATACCAAAAACCCTACAAAATTTGTGGATGTCGCAAAAAACCATTGAAGCTATCGAGAACCTTGTACCCCTACAAAGGCTGCGGAATAAATACTGGGATGCTGACCGTCGGACTAAACGATCTGGACATCGAGATACACATATCGATATCGAGAAAATCGACAGCATCTGACAATGCTTATTATTAAAAGACATTGAAAATTCACACTGCTTTAGTGATTCAGTGCGTAATCGGAATAAGAACTCTGTCCTCCTCTCTATTTTTATGACATTCAGGTGGTGTCTGCGCGTATGGACAGAACCAGTATATAGTAAGCTCAAATCAGTCTACTCGAAACGAAATATTGGCGGCTTTATATCCAGATTCCTTTTGAAAGCTTAAAAATAGCAAGCCTTCTGGGGAGGAAGGCAGGTATGCCCAGTTTTTAAAGTTTAGAATCAGCTTTTTAATACACCCTCTTTTCCATATTTATAAAAAAGAATGAAATTAAGAGTGCTGCTCACGAAGTTGGGGAAATGGATCCACTATCATTTAGCGTGTCTAAAGACAATCTTGTTTTAGGTGATCTTCGATTGCATCCGATACCTCATTCTGGCTGTACTGGGGAAGCAAAAATACGGTTTTGTTCACGAATCAAACTTTAACATTCGCTTTATCTTCCAACAACTTGCTAATAATATGCCTCCAAATGTTAAAGCCATGATCAAGATCCGATTTCAAGACTCCGAATGTTACACGAGGACAGTTGGTGGTCCATTCGAGTACTTCATTATCCCTATTGGAGTCCGAAAGGGCTTGCATGTGGTTTAAATTTCCTTTATATTTACCATCATTATGATTTTCTTAACCATAAAGTCAATGGAGAGCATAAAGAGGCTCCCAATATCGAAAGGTAGACAAGGACGGAATTATGGACGAGCTGGGAAATTTTAAATGCCGATTATGTGTTAGGTTCCTTTGTAGGTGATTTACAGCGTACGGCGCGCAGCTTATCGGAGAATTTTCTCCGTATTGGCCTATCTATAAACGCTGGAATTCATATTCTGTTAAAGACACTCATCTGTGAATAAATTACGTCCCTCTCAACAGAGCTAATAAATTTAAGTATTTGGATGCCACGATGATTAAGAATAGGGGTCTCGAAAACGAAGAACCCGTTATGACAGGTGTTGCCAGCGATACTATTACAATATGTAAGTCATATGGGATTTATCTTCGTTTAGCCTAAAGACGAAACGTTGAATGTTTTGCGCCTGCAGCCTGCCTAGTTTACTGTACGGATCTAAATATTAGCATGTTACCAAGGCTGAAGAGATAAGTCTTCTGTGTTTTGAGAACATATGCTGGAGGATGATTACTGTCAGGTGGTATAAACATGGGACGAATTCAAGTACTCGTCTTCGGACTCAGCAGTTGTTTATAATCAGAACAATATAAGTGAGACGCTAGAGATGATTGAGCAAAAACGTGTGGATGATGTCTGATAGCTGCACTGTTTTATTGCTTATGGGGGACTTAACGAATTTGGTACACATATTTTACTATATCATACACTGGTGTTATGATAAGGAAATTCATAGTCTCGACCTAACACGGGAGAATATGGAGAGCTAGACTATAGTCTAACCTAGATGGATGCGTTTTAAGACTTTCCAGTGTTCCGAATGAAGCATGTGGGTGTTGATGATGAAATAGTAGAACCGTTACTTTCAATCATTGACGTCCTTTCATGTGAGAAAATGATGCAGTACTTTTTGACTCAGTAATCGCGACGAAACATTCTCTATTAACTGTACAGCCCATTTCATGACACACATATTAAGCTGTATTAAACACAGCACGGATTGAGTCAGTTTTTATAAGAATCTGCTTTCTTCGTGTCCTCTTGTTATGCCGAAGTTCACTTAGGGAAAAATATATCCACAGAGACTTCCATAAGGATCAACGTCTACATTGAAAAAACCCGTGTCTTTCTTGCTCGTATTCTTAAAACTGACATTGACTACCATGAATAGTTTTGGCGTCATAAAGTTCATCATACATATATTTATCTAATGCCATGCGTCTTTCGCAGTTACCTTTTTTTATTGTGATACTGCTTAAATAATCTTTGTATGGATCAAGTCTTCTGCATTGGCTACCTTATGATGACACCACAAACCGAGAATACGATATAACATCGCAATTCAAAATGTAGTCTCCTTTTATGGTGTTGATAAGTCGTCCAGATTGATGCAACAAATGTGTTCTTGATTCAATGACAGATTGTTAGACAATGATGATTATTGTAATTTGTTTAATCAAACACTGTTTATTCCACTTTACATTAAGTGGGATAAACAGTATTTGATTAAACAAATAAAATTGTCTTTAAACGTCAAATATTAAAAGTCAATATTTTGTTTACGTTTTTCCCAGCAACAGTCATCTTATTTTTACTTAAATATGTACGAGTATATGAGACATACCTGCAAACCCAATAAAGTGATTCGAAAACCAAGAAAAATACCGCATTATCTTCAAACAGAAAAATACCGATAATATCTGGTGTCTATTTTGTCTTATATAAAAAAAACTAATAAAAAAAAATTGTTTAATGGGGCATTATTTTTTAATCAAAAGTTTGTATTCCACTTGTTACATTTTTCGTCGGGCTGAAGAAAGCTTTAAGATAAGTGGTAGAAACACGTCACGGCGATAAATATAAGAAGAATGTGGTAATTTCCTATTAAATATCTTAATTATGATTGACAATTTGAAAAGAAAATTCGAGACAAAGAAACATTGACAACATTTTAGTAAAGTGTCAAAATGTGATTTTTTTTTGTATTTTGGGCTTTCGTAACTCTATCCGAAATGAATATTCATTATCCAACAGTTCCCAAGTACGTCGAGTGGTATATATTATGTTTAAATTAAGTACTCATCTACATTTTAATAATAAAATTTGCATTATTTAGTATAAAACGAAAGATGAATTCATTAACATTAAACATCGAGTTAAATAACTTTCGTAACACCACTTGAGGCATTTCTAACAATGTTAAATAATTTCTACTAAGAGTATCAGAGCTGCCGAATAGATTTTCTGTTTTAAAAGACTACCTGAGGAAAGCCAACAAGTTTTTTTATTATGAGGTGGAGATATTTTTTGCAGTTTTTATAATATGTGAAATCTTTTATAATGTCAATTAAAATTTGCTTCTTTGAGGAGTTTAATGTAGATTTAGATCAGTCTTTCTTCATTTCAACTGCCAAATAAAAAAATGTATGTAATAGGTTAGTCAAAAAGTTTTGAAAGCGACATCTATGGAGCAGCAGAAAAACCCAAATTTCTACGCTATTTTAATACTTCATCTTTCATAAGAACGTACTCAAAATTACATTTCGATTTGTCAATTCATTCTTTGTTTACAAGCCATTTGAAGTTGACGTGTCAGTGTATTTTTTAACAATGGAAAAATCCGAATATCGTGCAGTGATTAAATTCTTTGTTTTGGAAGGTTTATCGGCTACTGAGATCCATGCAAAGATGATGAAAGTATTAAAGGCGTCTTCTCCTTCATTTCCAACCGTTCACCGATGGGTTTTGGAGTTTAAGCGTGGCCGTACAAGCGTTGAAGACGACCCACGCTCAGGACGTCCAAAAAGTGCATCAACACCAGAAATCATAGCGAAAATACAGGATATGGTTTTGGAAGATCATCGATCGACTATGGATGTAATAGCTGACACCATAGGCATCTCACATGGAACAACATGGCATATTTTGGCTGAAGTTTTGGGTTTCAAACGACTGTGTGCACAATGGGTGCCGCATTTGCTAACAATGCAACAAAAACACGTTCGAATGCGACTTTCTGAGCAACATTTGGAGCAATTTCGAAAGGATAAAAAGGATTTTCTGCGTCGATTCATCACTATGGATGAGACTTGGGTCTACCATCATGATCCTGAATCAAAACAAGAGGCTAAGGAGTGGTGTGAACCAGGCACTTTGGCTCCGAAGCGAGTTCGTGTCCAGAAATCGGCCAAGAAGGTGTTAGAGTCAGTTTTTTGGGATGCAAAAGGAATTTTATTGATAGATTATCTCCAAACTGGTAAGACAATCAACTTTGATTATTATTGTGACCTTTAGGACCAGTTGGATGAAAACAAATGTGAAAAAAGACCCGGTTTGCAGAAGAAAAAAATCATTTTTCATCAAGACAATGCACCTGCTCACACAGCTCAAAAAACCATCGCAAAAATTAGTGAATTGGGTTACGAATTGTTGCAGCATCCACCCTATTCGCCAGATTTAGCTCCCTCTGACTTCTGGCTGTTCTCACACATCAAAAAATTCCTTCGTGGAAAGCATTTTTCATCAAACGAAGAGGTTATAGCCGTCGTAGAGGAGTATTTTGCAGGCCTTCCAGAAAGTCACTTCCGTGATGGGACAAAAAAATTGGAAGATCGTTGGACCAAGTGTATTGATCTTATGGGAGACTATACTGAGCAATAAAAGTGATTTCCCCCCAAAAAAAATGTATTTTCATTTCCGCTTTCAAAACTTTTTGACTAACCTAGTATACTGTGAAGCTTCTGATCATAATAGAGTTTTAGGGTATATTTTATAGCGTGGCTTCGGTTAAACCTATTTAAAACCTATCCAGGTGTACCAGTCAGGAACATTCAGGCACACTGCCTCATTATTCCCTGTATTCCAATCTGATTCATGAACGATACTGGTGTCCTTTTCCTGTTGGTACACTTAATTGCTGGCAATTACAAAGTTTCGTTGTGTTAAAAAAAACACTGCATTATACAATATGAAATAAAAGTCTGATTCACAACAAATACAGAAAATTGATTACCAGTCCTAAATAGATATTAATTGTCTTTGGATATGTTACAACTCATATTTTTCTACGATATTTCTTCTCTAATTTGTTACTTTCACAGCGTTATCTCACTATCGGTTCATCTTAAGTTCAATCTACCATTCAGTTGGATTACAGAATCTTTTTCACAAGATCCTGGTCTTATCATGTGATGGATTTGTCCTAACCAGATTCATCTACAATTATTACTTTTATTTACTAAAATGGTACCTTTATCATGTGGCATTCAAATTTAGTAAAATCGAAAATTACAAATTTGCCTCCTAAATACCTCATTTTTTTCAAAGGTGTCCATGACCTTTTTACCATGTTTCATCAGGGTCTGTAAAAACTTGTATTATGCAGTTATTCAAATGTAGATGTAGTAATTTTATCGATTCTGCAGGACTTCAGTTGAAGAGTGAGATCAAAGATACACTATTTTCTAACAACGACATTATATTTATCTCATCACTCGTGTTGTTAGTATTTTTTACTTACGATCTAATATGTGTGAATCTTTCGACTATTCGAATATACATATATGCACCGATAAAGAGTCCTTTGTACGAGTATATTAGAAATAATATTAAAAGGCAGATATTTAGATACTTTCAAGTCTCATAATCTATTTATATGTATTAATACGATCTGATATCAATATGATCTGATATGAATCTTAAAGAAAGTAATATTCAACGAGTATCAGTGCCTTTTATTTCTTCAACATACAATTTGTTATAAAAGTAGTATTCGATTCGAGAGATTAAATATTGCGAACAAGGCTTGGCAATTGATTTTAGTGAGATAAAGTAATTAAAATAAAATCTATTCCTCTGATCCTTTAAAACTAAACATAGATTCTCATGAATATTAAAAAGCAAATAACAAATGAAGTATTTAATTTCACAACTTTTTGGGCATGCTTTCACAATTTAATAAAATATTGAATTTAAAATAGCGTATCATAATTTAAAAAATACTTTCTTAATTTTTGAGTGTGCGTGAATACAGAATAAACGTGTCACAAAAAGTATAAACATCATGACTTACCATCGAGAAGTACGAACATGCATACTTCATACCATAAATGTAATATAATACAAACATGAGACAGACCAGGTTCCAGGAGGGCCCAATTCCATAACAGACCGAAATAATTAATCTGTTTGAAAAAAAAACGTATAATTAATCCACTCAATACTCATTAAAAACATACATAAAAATTTCAATATACCATACACATATTAATTAGAGTTCTTGGAAAGTATGAGAGTGAAAAAAAGCATCATGAGTCCCGCCGTAGCTCCAAATTTATGGTACAAATAAACAAAAATGCTTCTCGAGAGAACTTCTAAAGGCATTAAAACGTCTCTCTCCCTACATGTTCGAGACAGCAACATACTCATAACTTAATCGACGCAATCTGGGTACGGGAGAATTCGGATTCTACATAGTCTTATAACTGTCGCTCCGGAATATATCCTACAACCTCGTACTTCTCGAAAGGATTCGAAAGTTAACTACATTTTAATTTTTTTCATTTCATGAAGTAATCTATAATACAAATAGTAGCCGAACGCTTTACCTATAAACACATTTTTATCTTAATAATTAATCTTATTTATAGTTAACACCTACTTATTGATTTATAACTAGATAACAATTCTTCCAACTAATTATTTAACACGCACATGTCAACACGTTCAGACTACTAGCATTTCATCACATTCACTCAGACCTTGGTCCTCCCTGCTAATGTTGTAGGGGGACTAGTTAGGAAACAGATGATGTTTTGCAAGCCTGTGTTTATAACGGAAAGGTAGGTCGGACTTACTCTCGTAAGCCCTCAGGGCAGTAATTAGAGGATTGCTGTGGTCTTGTTGGCTTTTATAGAATTTTACGGTTCATGCGAGGATGTCGTATTGGAGATTTCTTCGCGCTGTTCGGCGTGAATTCGGGAGAGGTTTGTCCTGTGATCGGTGTTGAAAGAGATATTGAATTTCTTGTTCTGCACTCGTTAAAGTTGTGATGAGTTAATTAATTGCAATAACTTAGGATAGTCTATTTTCTAATAAATAATCATACGATTAATTTGACTTGTTTTTTGATATTTTGTGTTTTCAATTGTCACACACTTTACTAATATTAATATGACAAACTATATAAGCATTGCAAAATAAGTTTTTTATGAATGAAAAGTCACTAAAAACGTTTTGTTTTTTGATTCTTAAAAGAGTTTTTAAACATAACTTAATTAAAAAGACATTTTAAACTGTCTCTTTTTCTTAGTCAAAGGACGAATATAAGTTTTCGGGATCCAAGCATAATATTTCAGATGAATGTCGTAATTGTAGGTCTTACGAGGGGTGAGTTTGGAGAGTTCAAAGAGATAGACGGAGAAATGTTTAGAAAGGAGCATTAAATGTCCTTCTTAAATGCTTCAACAAATAAATAAGATTTATAAAATTACACGGAAACGACAACATAAATATGTTTATTGCGATTAATGACTTTTGAATATTTCAATATTCATAACAATCTGTCAAAAAAGGTTATTAACAAATAATGTTTTTTAATTTAAATTTATGATCATCTAAAAATGTCCGGATATATGTTTTCTTGTTAAATAAAATTTAAAAAAAAAATTCTTATTAATTCCTCTTATTTAAACGTGTAAAATTTGGATAATTCATATTCTAATAAAGGTAGCTTGTAAAATCTAGCATAACATCTTCATACATACTCGTACTATGGCGTCACACCATGTTTCGTTTAAGGAAGGCAGAGAAAACATATATCTACGCCTTTTCATATATATTCGAGTATATAAATCTTGTCTTATTAACATCCTTATATCTCGCTGTATATGTTCATATACTTCTCATATTTCTTAGCTTTTCCTCAAATATTTTTTCTCCAACTATTTCCATTGATTTACCTTTTTTCCTATCTCTCTTTTTATTTATGTAAGGCAAATGTATATTTTCACAAGTCCTTTGCGATTCATTATTCTCAATTTATTCTACCCATACAACCCTTCTCTAATACTCAGTTATCTTTAACCAACCATTTCTTACTCCATCAAACATTCTCATACTCTTATTTTACATAAGGCACTCACTTATACCGCATTTATTCTGCTATTTTTCCCGTTCAATGTCCAGAATTTACTTCCATACATCAAGATTGACACTAGAACACTAATCTGCGCAATATTTTTTTTTAAATCCGATGATTTATAAGAAACAATCTTAATTATCAACATTATTAATGCCTTTAACCCATTTAGACCTATCATCCCATATATGGTACAGTATGTTAAAAAAATACTGAAGTACCCCACTCAAGTTTCATGTTATCAATTTAGCTTACCGTCAAATAGAAGATATAAACAATAATGTAAAATTTATTCATTGTGCTGGAATCCGTCGGAGAGTGAATACACACACAGTTAAATCAGTGGTTAATTGTTATTTTTTCTATGATATCATCAAAAAGGTAAAAGAGTGTTTTTTAGCTATCATTTTTACTTTGGAATAAACTCATAAATAAAAATTCTGGTCATGATGCTAGTTCAATATCATAAGTGTTTTTAATACTTGTGTAGTGTTTTTTACCTTTGAAATATGGTATCCCTATGTGGTGGGACTAATACATAAGGCATGACTTTATTTTAACATACCGTATTTTTTGCTGTTTCAAACCTATAACAATGAATGAGATTGTAATCTTTAAGGAAGAGGAGAATTCCGGCAATACAAACGAAGAAGGCGATTTATTCTTGCTACCACCTGATAATGCTTATAACGAAGTAACAGATAAAGGCTCAGAAGATGAAGATAATGTCAATATCAATAATTTACCATCAAATATCATATGCTAAGAACTGAAGCTGGACTACAGTTGCCTAGGATTAAAGAGCCTGACGGAGAAGGTAAACCTAGCGATATACTCCGGAAAGTAAACAAGCAGTTTTACATCCACCTGTAAATGTAATTGGAGCAATGAACTTCTTTCCTTTCAGCCCCCCTATAAAATGATTCTTTATCTAATCTCCATCATCAGTAATTCTACATCATCAGAAAACACATCACCTACCAAGCCTCCTACTTCTTCATAATTTGATTCAAAATGTTGAAGAAATGCTTCTACCTCCTTCTAAATATAAGTTGTGTCTCAATTTCACCGTGCGCTTCTTTCTAGAGCAATAAGCTGACCTTCTGTTAAAATTATACCATCTTGAGATAAAATATACAGTTCCGATATCTCTGTGATTTGTAGAAAACCATAATTGATTTGATTTTAGTAAAATGACTGAAAATAAGTGATAAATTGTAAAAATAAACACGAAAATTTTGAAAATGATATTAAAGATGAGTTAATCGACGGTGAAATACCATTTTAGTAATTTCAATTGAAATCTTTGTTTTTATGGACTGCTAATTAAATTTAATAAAAGCAAAAAAGTTATTAATATTAATATCATCTTATGAATAATTCAAAATATGGAAAAAATAAAAATTGTTACCCAAAATACACTATGTGAAAACCAACAACTCATATCACTCAAGAAAGGCACCAATTCAGTGGTTTTCATCATTTTTTACAGACTAAGTCTGAATTGTTGACAATTGAAAATAATTAATATTTGGGAAGTATGTTATCGGAGTTTTGCTTATACTATATGTGAACATTGTCAAGTGAGTAGAAGATGTATGTACTGGAAAAACTCACCAGATTCTAGAAATAGTTTGACCGCTACTGCTTTACTGAGGGATAGATTTTCAACGATATTTTCGTATTAGATTAGAGTCTACAAAGTTAGAGTAAAGAAGTGGTACATATCTCTCACTTTACACTTCATGGATATGACATGAAAATGCTTGATTGGTTACATTTCAGAGATAATGGATTTTTTGACTTTCGTCATGGGGATCTGACTTTCGTCATGTGACGATGGATCTTTTGACTTTCAGGAAACGTATTGCAACGGCTTTTATAAAAATATTATGCTTCGTAGTAAAACAGGATCAAACAGACCATCCTCACTGATGACAGTAAAGATGAGGAAGGATATGTTCGTAAAGATCATTTTTTTATGGATCAAAGTAACCGAACAAGATGTGGGTTTTACCATAAACACTGCCCCACCAGATGCATACAATGCGTCTGGTGGGGCAGTGTTTATGGTAAGATCGAAAGCGTCCTTAAAAGAATTCCTTATACAATTATCACTGTATAGAACTTAAGGTTTATGTATGTAAATATATAAAGAAAAAGAAACTCTGTGACGTTTTGGGTACGTGGAACAAATGCATGAAGTAATTTTCGTCGTCATTGTTAAGCCTCGTTGATCATTTGATCTTCTGTGAGAAAATAGCCCGATCTCTCTCCCGTAGATGCCACTGACACGTGGATTCTGTTAAGTACCTGGTATTGCTGACGTATATTCGAATGAAAAACTAATAACAACATTTAAAAAAACAGTGCAAATGTGAGTGAAAAAACGTGGTAGAAGAAAGCATAGGAATTTTGGTAGAGGAAGACCAAAGAAAAAATGATTGGATCAGTTGAATATTTTTTTAAAGAAGGAAAATGATGTAGTTAGAGAAATCGCAGAAGCTGTATAAGAGGTTTATGGATGTAGAAGAGGTGAAATTTGTGTGTCGAGATAGGAATGTTTGGCGTTCTGTCTTTTCTGTTTACCCCAGCATGGAATCAGTGTAATGAAGTATTGTATGTATAGAACTAGAAATGCTAAGATTGGATAACGTATTAACAATTGTCATATAAATGACAATTGAATAAATGCATATGGTATTGAGTGAAGCAATTACAGAGGCGAAAAAAATATTCTATTTCACACTAAGAATCAACTGACAAAAATGATCATTAGGATTCAAAATCATTCAAGACAATTCTATATATTTTCATCTCCAAGAAACTGATTGATTTTATAGCAATTGAAATACTATTGTTAAGAGCCAACGCCTCAGGAGAGATCTGTGCCCAACATGGAAACAAGCTTAATAAAAGAGCAAAAAGAAGAAGGCGGATTATGGGACGCACATCGAATAAAATCTTTCTTTCCAAAGGGCTACCCGAATAACAAGCGTCGACGAGTAAGCAGGCGAAGATTGGAAAAGGACGATAACGTCTTTAGGGACATATTGGCGCTCCAAATAAGGAACTGCCGATAAGCTTTCCAGGACCAAGATCGTTGGACGCGTATTCTGGAAGAGGCTAGGATATAGATTGGATTGTAACGTCGAAGAGGAATGAATGTGTGATATTTTTGTCATGATAAACGTGGAATGAGAATATCTATGAATAATTATGACAAAAAGACAGTGAAATATATTAGAATATAATATATAATAATATAATCGCAAGACATTTCTTCTCTTTTCTTGCAAAACACATTAATTTTCACGACAGGTTGTCATAAGTGATTGCTCTCGGCGAAGATGCAGTGAAAAGAAAATTGGAACAAGGCGGATGATAAAAATATTAGACTTAAAATGTAAGATGAATTTTTTTGCTTTGAAAAATTCGCTTTTTAAGAAGATAAATTTATAGTCTCTTCCTAAATAATGAAAAGAAAAAAAACTTGAATAATTTAGAGACAAGGTCAGAAATTCATGCATGTAGCTTTTACCCATCAACGTCACTTCATCTTAAAGTATTTTCTTTCTTTTAAAGTTAATTCAAGAAAGTGTTCAAACGTTTTTCGAGACTCGATAAGAAATTTAAGTCATTAGGGTAACTAGTATGAGAGTAGCCACTTTCATTCCGTTTCCTTAGCTCGGTATCCGGCAGTGAAAGTCTTCAGTATCCGGTAATAATCGTCCTCTAATATCTTTTTCACAATAACTGAACAGAAATAAAAACAAACATATAAACGAAAAGACGTTATGTTTGTTTTTAATAAAAATATTTTTTCAATACTTTGTTATTTGTAAAGTCATAATTTTCTTTTTCTTCTTATTCGTCATGCTCTTTACACAGCAGTCGTGATCATTGAATTTGATCTTGTTAGCAAGTTGACCGTACTGCAGAAAGAGAATAACTCCATTTATCGGTCTGTAGGATTTTTTTACACTCTTGAAGTAAGCTGTTGGTTGCATTCCTTATAAGATATGCCCATTGCTTTGGTAATTTGCCCCGAGATTGGGAGTTTTCTACTTTCCCTACGATCACCAGTCTTTCCATTGTATGACCGAATTATATGAGAATTTGCAATGAAATAATATAGGCGATGAATGGCATGTTTAAAAAAATGGTCTGTCTCGTAATCTGTTACATGAAATTTCCCTTGAAATATTATGTCTAGATTTCATAATTTTTTTGATCTTAAAATTGTTAAAATTATTGTATTTACCTTACGTTGTCTATTTCATATCATATTTTTTTCCAATTTACAATTTACCCTTATCAACTAGATATCCTCTGTAGTCTAGTTAGTAAGACACCTGGCTTGCAACTGGGGGGGTTGCGGGTCTGATTTCAATTGGTGCCCATTTCAAACAAATGATTCCAAAATGGTTTTCACTCTTTGAAATATTCTGTTTGATTGGTAGAGATCGACACATGAAGGATCTGAACTCACCGTAACCTGCAGAGTAAGTATAATAGAATCATACTTTATTAAGAATGTTTTAGGAAGATTACAATTGATTTAATTTTATGAATAGATCTTATACAAAAAGTACTCGTACTTTTTTGTCCCACTCATTTTTCAATACGTTTTTTTAATAATTTTGAAATATAATTGAAAAACCTCCATACTGTTATGATTTTGATAAATTTATATTATCTAACATGGACTCACATTGAATGTGGGTAAATTGATGTAGGAACTAGTATATCATATTTGCAAAAAAATAACAAAAAAAAAGTTGGATTATTTAAAAGTTTTGATATCTCATATGTATATGCTAAGTATTATTATCAAAAAGATAATTATTAGAAAGTCAATATGATAAATTAAAGTGATTACGACAGTAAATGTGTCTTTCACGGTTAAACTTCCGTCTTAAAAGAAATATTTCCATACAGGTCCAAACAAAGCGAAATAATGTTTCCTTAATTATCTCAATAAGTAAAATATAGGTACACCCGTTTTATATGTTATATTTTAGTTTGATTATTCAATATTTCTGCAAATTACAATGTAAAAAAATCAAACAATGCAGAATCATATACTATTCATGATATCGTCTAATCTTATATTTCAAATAACATGACGATATGTATATCTTCAACAACAGTGTGAAATATTCGAAAAAATAAATATATATTGTAATTAAAAAAATCTAGATATTATTAATTGAATACTTGAAACAAAAAGAGAATCCACGAAAAAATCCCCGTGGAAATAGTCGGAAAATGGGAAAAAGTTCGACTCAAACGATCGACAGAAAGCAATTCCCTTCTTCAGCTGCTACCTTCAGCCGGTGAAATGAATTTATTGGAGGGTAAGGGGTTTGGCAAAAAACCCTCACAAAGAAGAGCTCTTACCAATATCGTTACTTCGCGTCTACTTCTCATCACTCGTCCAATTAAGATGCAATCATTAACACAGAATCGGTTATTGATTTTCTATTAATAAATATAAAGAGAAGCAATACGTTCTTCAAGCTACCTATCTATCTGATTCATTATTTTCCTTCTTCACAAAGATTGATTTCTTAGACTAGATTGCATATTTATAATTTTTAATCATAAGTTTTTGACTTCGAAACAACATTGCTAATCTAATGAGCTATTCAAATATAAATTTCAAGTAATAACTGGTTTTAATAAATCATAATAATTATAATATTAAATATCTAAATAAAGTTATAATAATATCATATCCAATGAGTTAGAGATGAGTTCAAAATTCAAAGGATTTTTAAAATTATAATATTAAGTTATTAATTAAATAACATCTCTGGTTTTATAATTTTACGCAAGACCATTTTTCGATACCTTCATTCTATCGTATCCATCTTGGTCACTGCTGTACTATGTCTCACGTATCCAAAATTCATATTTAGATTTTTTAAATTATGTGAATGTGGTTTAAAAAGGAAAAGAAATACTTAATTTCAACTTCAGTCGTCCTGACTCATATTTTTTTTTCATTTGCAAATTTTGACAATCCATAACCAATTAATATTGAAATTCTTAAGTCCGTTTAAATATTCCAATTTGAAAATGAATATTGAAATTTCTAAGATTAAAATTAAAACGTTTAACCATTTAAATTCACAACTATATACTTATTTTATAAATTATATTTGAATGTAATATTTTACCGATACATATTTTTACATTAATTTACCTACATGATATTTCTATTATATTATGAGTTCTGAACCAAAAGGTTACATGTCAAATTAATTCCCATTTTGAAGAAAACTTACACTTTTAAGAGTTATTTTTCTACTAATACACTTAAACTTTCATCTGGAAGAACTTTAGGAAAATTAACGGGATTATTAAATAGGTCTTTAAATAAGCTCATGCATGAAAATCAACAAACAGATATAGTGAAACATTCTGAACTTATTCAAGTTAATATATCTGTGGCGTTATGGCAGAAGTTGATATGTCCGTTTTACCTTAGTTTACAGGAGAAGCAATATTAACTTTGATAAGCTGTCAAAATCAGTACAAATAAGCATTTAAAATTTTTTTCCAAACAATATATCTTTTGTTTGGATAATGACTGACACACCAAGTTTTGCCACAACATGCTGATAAATATTTTCTATAAATTGGGAGAATAAACACAAAAATGGACATATCAACTTCTGCCATAACGCCATAGATATATTACTATCAAACTTAACGTCCAACTTTACTATATTTAAAACATTTTCAAAACTTGGGTTGAAAGAATACGAGGTTCGAAGTTTCAAACAATCTAGATATTTTTAAAATATCATAAATATTAGAAAAAAATATTTTGCCGATGTTTATTTGAGGCAGACTTTGAATTTTTATTCAGCAACGAAATAAAATATCAAAGAAGAATAAATCACTTGTATCAAAGAAGAATAAATCCTGACCTCGCTTACCTAGCGAATATTTTTGCTTTTCAATTGCAGTATCGAGTCTAAGAGTCTGATATATCATATGACAGAGAGAGTTTCTTCAACTTGAATAGCATTGAAAATGATATTTCATAAAGTAATACAATACGATATATTGTTCAATCATCTAATGTTGCCTTCAGCGGTTTGTTCAAATAAATACAATGGGTATTTCGTTTATAGGATTTGTAGCAAATCAAAAGAACTCGAATTTCCAATTTTCAGATACTTTTTTTGCTGCGTCTGAAACGTTAAACTTGTATTGTTTGTCAAGATTGGCAAACATATTGTATTTTATAATGAAAAACCTCGGTCCACATGAATTTACAATTAAAGTTTGGTACAAAAAATTGTTTTTAACAATTAATATCTCACTCAAAACTTATTTAAAATAAAGTTTTTTTAATGCGATCATGTTGTTTTTTTACAAGAAATGCCTCATTATACATTAATCTGTATTAAAGTTTGATGCAAAGATAATGTGTTTTACAATATCTCATTTCCTACTTTTTTATAATGTTTAGTGTAACGATAGTGTATTTTATAAATAATATTTCATTTCACACGTATTTATAATACATTTTTTTTATGTAAAGATATTGCATTTTACAATGAAAATCTCATATACACCAATCTAAAACAAAATATTCTTGATACAAAAATATAGTATTTTACAGTGTATATCTCATTCTTCAATAATTTGTAATTAAAGTTGTTTAATACAAATATGGATTGTGAAATGGATTCTACACTTATTAAAAATAAAATTTCTTTGATCTAATGATGTTTTTGACGCCAAATTTAGATGAAAACACTACCGTGTGATTAAGGATAACAATTTAGAAAATATAAAATACCAAGGTTATATATTTGAAACAACGTATGTTCGTTAGTGCAGCCACGATGAAAAACAAAGCGATGCGTTCGTATCTTACCAGCAAAAACACTTATTGCAATGTGATTTCATAATAAAGCATTCGAAGCTATATTCGACATAATATAATTATATTATTTTTTAATATTCCTATCAGGACACTTTAAAGACTTCACAACGCTTGTAAAATTTCCACATAAAACTGGCCAATTGAGAATTTCACATACTCGTAATATTTATTATGAGCAAATTTTGAAGCGGTCGAGAATGTGGAATTAGCGCTACGTGTAAGTCCCAGATATGAATATTAGAGAGAGCTGGCGCTTGCCGTCTTCATTCTGAAGTTGAACTTCAATTTTTTTAATAAAAACCAATTAAATATTTTACAGAATGCACAAAATAATAATGATATAACATATATCAACAATCTTCGACAGGCGTCTTAGCATCTAACCTTGAAAGTTGAATGCTTGTCTACTAGCCCGTGGGGTGTGGGTTTGTTTTTCGTTGGCACCTAGATTTTTTAAAACGTTTTTTTTTTCTGTTTTTTTTTATTTAAGCCCACCTTAAGACATTTCCGGTTTTTAAGAGCATATAACATATAATATATAACATAAAATCAGCTATGTAGATTGTAATGTATGTGACGGAAGTGTGATATAATAAAATAGAAAATAAGGGAGATATTTAATTGTAGCCAAGCAAGAATTCAACCTGACTTTTACAGTAAGGTCTCGATATGCGTATGCATCAAATGGGTATAAGTACGAGTATATTGATGCAATGGATATATTTAGTTTATCCTCAGTGAGATACAGGCAACATCCTAGTTTACTAGGGGCACAACCAATGAAAGGTAATAAACTAAGATCCATTAAAACTGTGTGCCCACATTGAATTGCTTGTTGTTTTTTCACAAATGATGTATAAATAAAATTTCTCGTCATACTCGTATGTAAATACAAAAAATAATTTGAACATTTATGTCCACCTATTCATGCCAATTCAACATCTCACCGTTTCAATGGCGTAGGAGGTCTGGGAAGTTGAGGTCTTAAAATTGAGTTAGAGCTATCTGTTATCGAGCTGATGGTGCCTCAACAGCTAAACGCAGCATGAGAAACAGTTTGCATGCGTCAGCATTACGAGGTGGCTCAGCAGGAGCCAAATGTCTTGGACGTCTGCGGGAGGGAGTGCGCGTCTAGGATCGGGCAGTTCTTTCAAACGATCGACGTGAAGAAGCAACTCGAGATTGACGTTGGGATAGTGAGGGGATACTTGACAACGAGGTCCAACGACGATTTTTTTATTTATCCTCTACCCCCCCTCCCCCCTTCTCCTTATACTGACGTTTGTTTTGTTAATTTGTTTTGTTTTTCGCCATTCATTTGTTATAAATGACCCCACTACACTAGGGTGACCATCTTCCTTCTTCTTTTTATACCACTTCTCAATTCACATCAAGCCGTAATAACTATTGTACATGTACGTTTACTTTCGTGTAAAGAATGGATAATATATTATTTTTCGTCTACAACATTAATTCGTCTTATTGCATTACATTTTTACTCCAGGAGTGATCCTTCACATCAAATTGATAAATATTCGCGTTTGTGGACCGTCATATGAAATTAAATAAAAAAACAATTCATAATTTAATAGGTGTTCACGCTTCTTGAATAATCATAAAAATGTATCAGTCAGGAATTAAAATCAATCGTCATTAAAATTATTCTGACTTCCAAAACTTTTTAACAAACAACGTACAAGTAAACACGAAAATATGACGAGTTAGTTACATTGTGACAATTTCTTTCAACTATCCATATAGAAGACAAGATTGCTATTAACTAGGCAACGAATGCCATCAATTCCATCATTTAATTACCCGTTAGATTATACAATTTATGGTATGCTGTTTGAGATACACTGGAAGACGTTTCAAGTTTTCGACTGCCAAATACTGTCTACTTGCAATATAGGAAAACGATTTAGTAAAATACGGGGAATCACTGAGGCAAACATACATATATGGAAATATTATGAAAATGACGACCTTTATTTGTAAGGATACATTCGTATATTTAGGAAACATTTTTGTGAATATCTGAAAAGCTTACAATTGGAAGTTTTGATATATAACATACGCATCAGTCACGAAAAAAAACCAAACTCTAGGTTATGTTATAATTATTTTATACAAATGCCATCACGCCTTTTCCCTGTCAGGGTAGGCAGAGACTTCTACATACATACACCTTCTCAAACCCCTCCTACGATTTCTCTGACTTTTTAAATTTATTTCTTTTAACAAATCATTTACTTGATCCAATTATACATTTTCGGGTTTTCTCTCTTGTGTCTTTCACTCTTACATTTTTGCATGATTTATTTTTTTCTTTTGTCTTTCTTCTCAGAATATTCTTTTTCATCTTACTAAATACTTCGTACTTATGTTCTTATTTATCCCTAATCACTTCATTCCATTTTTTCGTCATTCATTATAATCTCGCATATTCTTCTCTGTACACGCATTTATTTGGTTCCTTTCAGTTCTTTTCTGTGTCCACCTTTCACTACAATTCATCAAAATTGCTACTAACATTCCGTTGTGGACTATCATCTTCGCAGATTTTTATTCTGTCTAGTTCAAGAATATATATTTTAGTATTGCATCTATTTGGTTTTCTATCGCTGCAAGCTTTTCGATATCTCTCGGAACTCTTCCATCATTTGAGAAAATACAATACTACTGAAATAGCAGAATTCCAAAACTTGCTCTATTCTTCCATTGCTTACCCAGAACATCACATTTACTTTTCTCTCACATTTTTTTATCGTCATGACTTTGGATTTAGCAACATTAATTCTCAGAACTTTATCATCGCTTCTCTCATAGTATTCATTTATCAAACTCTGCAATTCATCTTCAATCCCCTCTAACACCACAATGTCAGCATATATAAAGTACTATTTTATTATCATGTAGTTCATCTTACATGATCCAATTATATTGTTGTAATAGTATTTTTGTGTGTTCTATTTTGCAAAAAAATATCAAATTCGATGATTTTTATTTTGATCTGGAAAAGTGCGATTCTAGACAAAACAAATTTTGTAATAAACGCGTTTATTTTATTTTGCAGACATGATTTTGGTTACAAAAATATTCTGAATTAATGTATATTTTTCATTCCACAAAAAAAATCATTAAAAATATATTGATACAATTTTAAGGATGTAAGAACATAACAACGCATAGCCCGGAGGTAAATAATACACATCGTCTCTGTCATTCATACACGTGTTCCGTCGCGATTTGTCAGTCTTTCTACCTAACAGCTCTTTGCGCTAACATTCCGAATATTTGAGTTCTTGAAAAACAAAACCAACTCTGGATGATTTTAAAAGTATTAAATGACAAACCCCCACTATAATATAATATTAAACAAATCGCTTCGTTTTTATTAAATGACGATTTTTTTGTATATTATGGTATAATAATTATGAGTGTGAGGCGAAAGCCGAAGCTAGTATGATGTTATAATAAATAAAAAGTACCTTATATTGTAATTCTTCAATTAGTTTTTCTATTTAAGTAATACTATAAATGTTTGTTGGTGGAATCTGACCCAAATCGAAACATTATCAGAATAAACACAAACCTCAAACAGCCTCCAACTCGCAAACAGCCTCAAACTCCCTGATTTGAACCCAAAATAAATCCATATTTTTGTCGCCCCACAGCCCATTCAGCTAACAGATGTACGTTAACTAACCCCACAAATAAACACATGTCAAAAGATGCCTTTGATTTTCCGATACGAAGTTAGATTAACAAACATGATCTGTAGATTTAAAGCTTTTGATTAGATGGAATATATTTCTCACTTGAAAATAAACGATTCAGGTTTCGTGGCTGGAAATCATAAATTAAATCTTGCTAATAATTGTTTTATAACGAGGTTAATATTTTTAAATGTATTTTTTTAGAAAATTCAACGATTTTTTAGGGTAAGAATAAATTAACATACTTGATTTAATTAATTTTAATTAATTTCATTATTTCCAACCACCATACATTCAAAAACATGTGGTGGCTGGAACTCTGTGTATTTATACTTTGAATACGTTTTGCAATATTTTTAAATAACGTTGCGTTGTATTATATAACAGTTTCATTTTATAAAATACAACCTAGTGGTAATCTTTTCAAACCAAATATAACATAAATATATTAAAAAGGCTTAGAATGTAAACCAGCATGAACAGTTTTTTTTAACTGTGGGTTCCAAGTGAAATTGAACACGTAACCCCTTGGTTGTGAGAAAGTTGTCATACTATATATAGACCAGTGTTCTTCAACCTGTGGTTCGTGGACCGGTGAAGGTCCGCAGAAATTTCCTGGCGGTCCGCCAAAATTTCCCCCCAATCGTGAGTCGGGCTACATGATTCGGGCATTACATTATTGCGGGGAGAGCGGGATGCTGTAGCACCCGAAGTATGATATAGGCGAAATTACAACAAATGTGTAATTTTCTAACGTTTCAGTATAAAATGTGATAAAACACTTATTTTCGCGGAAACCTAGGTTTTTATGTTACCTTTTGACAGATATTCTGATTCGGTGCTACATTTTATGAATAAAACATTGATTGAGGACTACAAATACATACCTTTTGCATAGAATCATAGGTGCGGTTTTAAAGCTGTGGTTTTAAAACAGATTATGCTTAAGATAACTGAAACACAACATTTAGCCTAAAACATCTATATTTTAACCACAATTTGAGCGATTATAGACAAAATCATCAACAATTCTTAAATTTTCTACGCTTTCAGCGTAAAATGTTACATATAAAACACATTTTTTTGCGGAAACTTTGGCATTTATGCTAACTTTTGACAGGTAAGCTCGTTCCTTGCTACATCCTACGATTAAATAATTGATTTGGGAATACAAACACATTTTTTCAGGATTAAAATATGATTAAATGTTTAGTTTTACAACACACACTGTTTAATATATCTCGTTTGCAACATTTTACAAAAAAAAACACAAATTTCAACCACACTATGCTTATTACTACTCAAGTACACCATTTAACCGAAAAAACATACATTTCAACCACAATTGGAGCAATTATAGAAAACATTATTAAAAAGTCTTTACTTTTCTTACATTTTGGTGTTAAAGTGAGAAAACACTCATTTTCCCGAAAACTTAAATATTTATGTAAACTTTTGAAAAATAAGCTGGTTCCGTGCTCCATTATACGATAATAACATTGATTTTGGACTTCAAATATATCTCTTTTGTATAAAATCATAGGTAAACGTGTAATTTTACAACACACTTTCCTTAATATAGCTCAACCACACCATTTAACCTAAAAAAACATTTATTTCCACCACAATTTGAGTAATTATAGAAAAAGATATCGACAAGTCTTTAATTTTCTAGCATTTCAGCGTAAATTGTGATAAAAAACTCATTTTTGTGGAATCTTTGAAAGCTTTTGGCAGGTTTGCTGGTTCCTTGCTACAAAACACGATTTAAACATTGATTGAGGACTACAAATACATATATTTTGTATAAAATCATAAGTTAACGTGTGGTTTTAAAACAAAATATGCTTAAGATAACTCAAGCACGCCATTTAACATAAAAAATATATATTTCAACCACAATTTGAGCGATTATAGACAAAATCATCAAAAAGTTTTTAATTTTCTAATATTTCGGCGTAAAATATTACAAAACACTCCGTTTCGCGATAACTTTGGTATTTATGTTAACTTTTGACGGATAAGTGGGTTCCTTATTACATTGGATCATTAAAACATTCATTTGGGACCACCAAATGATACAAACATCTTCTGGATACAAACATGGTTTAATGTATAGTTTTAATGTAATGATTAATGGTTTAATGTAATGATCTATTATAGACAAAATCATCAAGAAGTCATTAATTTTCTAGCATTTAAGCGTTAATTGTGATAAAAACTCATTTTTGTGGATACTTTGTTATCTATGTTAAATTTTGACAAATAAGTTGGTGCCTTGCTACAAAATACAATTTTAACATAAATTTGTGACTAGAAACACACCTCTTCTGGATAAAATTATGTGTAAAAGTGTAGTTTTACAACACACGTTGGTTAATATAACTCAATCACACTATTTAATCTAAAAACATTTGTTTCAAACACAAGCTGATCGATTATAGACAAAATCATTATAGATTATAGACAAAATCAAAATCATAAGTAGTTTATTTTCTAATATTTTAGCGTAAATTGTGATGAAACACTCATTTTTGCGAAAACTTTGGTATTTATGTCATTTTTGACAGATTAGATAGTTCTTTACTACATCATATGATTTAAACATTTATTTAGGACTACAAATACACTTTTTTTTTGATAAAATCATTGGTTCAAGTTTAGTTTTAGTACACACTATGCATTATACATAACATATATCTCAAGTGCACCATTTTACATTAAAAAAAACATACATTTCAATCATAATTTGAGCATTTGTAAACAAAATCATCAACAAGAGGACATTTATTTTTGCGGAAACTTAGTTATTTATGTTTATTTTCATCAAATTAGCTTGTTTCTTGCTACATTGGACGATTTAAACATTGATTTGAGACTACAAATACATCTCTTCTGGATAAAATCATGTGTAAATGTGTAGTTTTAAAACACACTATACTTTATATAACTCAAGCACAACATTCAACCTAAAACATACCATTTCAACCACAACATGAGTAATTATAGACATAATCATCAAGAAGTCTTTATTTTTCTAACATTTTAGCGTGAAATGTGCTAAAACACTCATTATGACTGATTTTAGGTGTTTATGTTAACTTTTGGCAGATTGGCTGATTCCTTGCTATATAAGACCATTGAAAAATGATTTGGGACTGCAAATACATCTCTTTTGGATAAAATCCTAGGTAAAAGTGTAGTTTTACAACACACCATAAAGGTGTAGTTTTACAATAGAATATATCTCAACCCCACCAATTAACCTAAAATACACACGATTATATATCAAACACAATTTGAGGGATTATAAAATCAGTAACGAGTCATCAATTTTCTAGCATTCCAGCGTAAATTTTGATGAAACACTAATTTTGGCGGATACTAAGGTATTTATGATAACTTTTGACAGTTTTGCTGGTTCCTTGCAATATTTTACGATTTAAACATTGATTATGGACTTCAAATACATCATTAATGTATGAAATCATTAATGCAACTCAAAATCACCTATTTGACTGAAATATGTGAAATAATATTAACTTTAGTTTTTGATAGTAATTCGCTGTCTTTGACCGAAATGCATCTAATAGTATAGAATTACCCCAAATGTATGTTTTTGTTTCTGTCTTAGCCGTCAACTGGTCCGCGAAATATTTCTCTTTTTTTTCTAGGTCCGTATGTTTATAAAGGTTGAATAACGCTGATCTAGAACACTGAGCGTTGTTTTATATAATATACGAGTAAGGATAATTGCAATTTTAAATTAATCGACTTACGGTTTTTTTTTTAAATTTGAAATTGCTTTTTTATATATAATATATTATGTGTTTTAGCAATTTAAAATTTATTCCGTCGTGGAAATTTCTGTTTCGTCATTTTATCTTAATTCTTCGTAACATCAAGAAATATATTTTTATTTCGAAACTCATTTTGATATATAAACATACTCGTACATTGTAGATATTGAATCTTTAAAATACGTTTGTTTCACTTATTGGTGTTAAGGTTATTAATTTTTATTAAATATTTTTTCTTTTGTTTTCACAACCGTTTTATTTTTGTGACTTCACAATCGGTCTCAAAGACGTTCGTCTTACTCATAAAGTTAGGATTAACTCAATTACATGTTTAAATATATTCATTCTAATTTCAGGAGGTAAAGAGGGGGTAGGGGTAGGCCTAATAAGGGTAGGGAAGTAGGTAGACGTCACAAGGATGGAGTTTGAACAGAAAATATATTAAGAAGAGGACTGTTATTAAATAAATAACAAATAAAAGTCCTCTTCTAAATTTGTTTCCTGTTCACAAGCCATCCTTTTGACGTTTACCCGCTTCCCTTCTCTAAGATGCCACTACTTCCCCTCCTTTGCTTACTGCCGTTAGAATATATATTTTTAAATATGTAGTGTAATTCATATTTAAAACGGAAGTTTTAAAACCGGTTGTTTATTCACAAATATTAACCAGTGGTGAATACAAAGTAAGTGTTTGATTTATTAATTTTATTAAATATTAAGAAATTGTAGATTTTTTATTACAAGTCTTTTCAAATGATGTAGGTATATTTGATATATATAGTATTTGGTATTTTCTATCAAAACTGCATAAAAAATGTACACTGAAAAATAAACAAATTAGTCGCCATTATGAATATCGTTAAAATAATTCTTATTGGATAGCAAGTTATTTATTATCAAGATTTTGAAAATAAAACTGAATAATATAAACAAAGAGACTTGGCGATTTGAACAGATCTTAAAAAAAAACATCTCAAGATAACGATAAATGTGATTTGCTGGAAACGTGAAAAATACATGATTTATTTACAAATTCAATATTCCCAAGTGCTTGAAATAAGTACACAAATGCTAATATGTTTTAGACGTGACACACGTTGAAGAATTTTAATGGAAACCCATAACATTAGATCACAAGACGAAAAACTGTTTTAGTCGATTAAAATTGTTTAAAAACTCTTCAATATAATTTTTTTTGTGTTTTTTAATTGGCCATACAGTATTTTATTCTTACTGTTGACTTCAACAGTTATCGCTTTCCAGAGTTCTCTGTTTAAGACAAGCTCTTGACTTGTCTCCAGCACCCGAACTTCTTGCATTCTTGAATGTTTAAGACAAGCTCTTGACTTGTCTCCAGCACCCGAACTTCTTGCATTCTAGAATGTATTTTTTAGCGGACGACCTCTTTCGTTCTCTTTTTCGCTCGATCTCCATCCCAAGTATTTGACAAGTACTCGTGCTTTCTTGCATCGTCTTTAAATGTTTCGGGACAATCGCATTAAGAAAGTTTTATCACGCTCACCGATTAAAACTAAAAGTTGATTAGCTGGAGTTTGGTTTACAATTAAAAAATATTTTCTTATTTCTCTAATGGTATCTATTAAGGTTTACTTTTACTTCGGGACATTTTGGTTGATTGTGAAATGTGGGAGTGTAAACAATAAAATATTATGAGTAATTAATTTAATTATTGATAAGATTTTATTTAATTACAACATAAAGAATAAGAACATTCTGAGATGATTTAGGTACGTAGAACATGAACGAAGAAAGACTAATTGTCATCGTTTATGACGAGGGATAGCATGTTATATCACTAGATCATTAATGGTGATATCTTGAGAATAATTTTGAATGAAACTTATATTATGTTAAAATAATATTTTGGCGTGGTTTTTTATTCTACAAAGCGATACGTTATGTTTCCAAATTATACATGTTTTAGTGTTTATCATTTCAACTGCCTTCATGCAATGCATCCAATCCATCAGGGAAGAAGGGTGAATGATTTAACATTCTGGTATAGTATTTTTATCTTCATTTCATATCAGGAAATTTCCAGTAAGCTACGAATTAAATGTACTCGTATTTACATTATAGTTTATAAATGCACAATTTTTTAATGTTTACAGTTTATAGCACAGAAATATATGAGTTTTGCAAGTATTGTACATTTTTTCGCAATGCTAGTGAACCATCCTAGCAGAAAAACTAGCTTCTCCACCACACCTTATAAAATCCCCCCATACACATTTACTAGCTTCTTACAGTCTAGGTAATGATATCATCCAGTGAGCAAACACAGGCAACACCACTATAAATGAAAATGCATAATCATTAAACAAAATTATATACGCTGGGCGATCGATGCTAAATTAAAAATGTTAATTAAAGTAGAAATTTATAGTGAAATTCACATAATTTAGAAGATATACAAATGTAATGTTTTTATTAAAGATAACAGGAATTGCATATTGGCATTTCCAGGTAATTACTCCTGCTTCTTCACGTCGTCCTTTTTTGTCCGTGCCGTCAGCCTCTGGAACCAGTTAGCGGTTGCCGTGAGACTCACTCTCATTGACTATTTTCAAAAATTAATACCCCACTGTTCAATGACTACTTTATAACTCCTCTTTTCTTATCATTTTCCATCTTTCTTGTCATTTCCCATTATTTGGTCATATTTGCAAATATTTTGTTGTTGAACTATTTGTTAATTATTTTTTAATACTTAATGTGTGTTCACGTTTTTTTGTTGTTAAAAATAAAGTTATCGTCGTCTATTTATCTTTTCGTTATTACTAGTTCATAAAACTTGGCGGCTAATTATCATGTAGCAATCTCATCTTACTAACCTATGTTATAGACACACACATGTTATAGAAACATAAATCAACGGTTCAAACTGAAATCTCACCAGCTACCAACTAGGCAACTACGGAGGTTATTAAATAATTGTCTAACATAATTTCTTTTTTAATCAAACATAACTTATATATGAGTCTAAACCGAGAACGTTTTATGTACATAGTTTTTTTCACCAACCGATCCGATTAAATCGATCAAAGATGAAATACATTCGTTTTTAAAGAACTGCCAAAAGGGAGAATATTCCTTCGTCATTCTTATTTTCTTTCATAAAATAATCTTGAAAGGAACAGGAAAAGGGTGAGAAGCAGTTCTTCAGTTGATAGAAGGAATTCACAGCAGAACCATGAAATATACTCAATCATGTAGAAAAAAATTCGAAAAAGACTCACCTGAAATAGGCTGTAGTTTATTTATTTGGGGGAAAGTTTAGGTTCTCATTCTTACAACTTGGAAAAAGATCTTTATATTTTTTCCTCGAAAAATTTGGATTTAATTCTTCATATGGGTAATATTTTAATTAAATAATAATATTTAAAAATGGACAATTTATGTATAAAGCGCCATTAAGAGAGCAAACACTCCTAAAAGGCGCTCTAACTCAGGATTCGAACCCATTATTTTTTTAATAGGTTTAAAATATTACAAAATAAATATAGACACACATAAGTTGAGGGATAGGACAAAAAGGTCGTAGCTGCGGCCATTTCCCCGCTTCTACATATGTTCAAAAAAACATATTTAGTAAAAGAATCGCAGAAAACTCACCAAGGGAAGACGAATTACAAAAAAAACATTGTAGATCTTCCGATATGAAGTAAACATTCGGTTTTAGGTTTGGTGTAGCGTATTGTTCATAAAACATCATACATTTTGATAAGACCTCCCAAAAAAGGTTATTTTTTAGTGCTTCCTAAAGCTTTGCACGCGACCCATATCTCTAATACTAAAAGGCAGACTTTTCTACCCCACAGGATCAGTAACGGAAAAAGCTCTTACATAATAATACCTCGCCCTATTGGATTAATTTTGAACCACCAATTTATTATAGTTCGGAAATTCTAGAATGAGTCCTGTGACAGCTCACAAATTTGCCCCAATACAACTTTATGTAATGTTACCTAAATAACTTGCTATTTATTAGAATTGAGGCTTATATTAAAGTTGATAAAATAATTAAAATTACTAAACATCGTTACAAGGATGTATTGGGGCAAATTTGTGAGCTGTCACAGGACTCATCCTAGATTTTCCGAACTATAGATGAAGAAGAAATCGACCTATAAGTTCTACTCCTCTCCGAAGGAAAATATCTCAGATACATATTAAAAGTTACAATAGAGATATCCCATTAAGGGACTTGAATATAAAGAGACAAAGCTTGAAACAATCCGTTCACGACATTTAAGACATAATTGTAAAAATATTACACTAATAAGATATCCTATCGTTCAAATTGTCCTTTATTTCCCTTCCTTATCCTTAAACGAACTATATTCCTCTAGTTCTACCATTATTGATAGAAGCTGGTAATTTGTTTAATATTTTTTACTTAAATTTAAACGATTATATCTATATTTTGTAAAATCTGTCATAGATTAAACAGTTAAGTTTATTCAAGGTAAATTGGTTACTCGGATGAAATCGCTGTATAACAATAAGTCCATCGGTTGTACTATGTTTAACCATGTATTCAAGAATGAAAATGAATAAAAAAATATTTTATAAACTTAATATAGAAGCTAAGACATTAATGTACAAATCCAGGGGTTAAAGAGGATGTAAAATTGGTAACGAAAATTTATTCAAAAGGACTCCTTCAAGATGGGTCAAATCTATAAAAGTAAGTGCACAGGTCCTAAGCATAAATTTGATGAAACTGTTTAAATATTCATTTCTTCATTATAATCTGGGCTCTTTAGAATTTTAATAAAGGTGATGGACTTAAGGTTGCTTTAACGACTTTATTTTTATGCTTTATTTAGAAAAAAGATTTTGAGAACCATTCGCATTAGAAATATTAAAAATAAAATTTATTTTGACTGTTAAACAAAAGATTGTTGTAATTCTGGATTAAAAAATAATTTATTCGGCTTTGTTTTACATCTGATGGTTTTGATTTTAAAAATATGTTGGAAGCAATGGATTTTTTTATAAAGTAAAAAGTCGTAGACTCTTTTGCTCCATTTCAATAATTAAAAAAAGTAGTTAACATTCCACATACCTTTGTTTTTACATGTAAAAAAGACAGATCTGTACACCTTACAATTCATGCACACAACTCTCACCTCGTTCACATTCATAAATAGTCTCATGTTCTAAGTTCTCCGTGTCACTTCAAGTATTAGTCTTTCTGTCTATTTGGACTAATGACTACAAATAAACTGAAATTGAACTAAAGTAAATGCTTTTGACGTTGTCTTGCCATAAAAACTTCTGATTGAGCTTTAAGATTCAATGGTTTATAAGATTAGGGATTAGTGATTTAAATCTCAACGGTTGGATGAGAATCCACTTACAATAAAAACAAATTGAAAAGATCTTAGTGTTTCATAAATTTCGGAATAAACTTTTATATCTTGGAAAAAATAAACCTAAAATTTGCTTACATTTTAATTTACAACATTTTTATTTCTAATAAAAAGAAGAAGTGGAAATAATAGGATTAACTAATCGCCAAAAAAAATAATTGAGCTTTATTGTTCATTAAAAAAAGACTTATACGAGTATAAGTTCAGTTCATAAATTCGTGTCTATTTTTCAGAAATTCGAAACAATGCAAAAACATATTTTGCTATTTTAGTAAATTATATATTTTCTTTTATTATCAACAACTTGTTGTCATCGTACAGGTAAGTATTTTTTTATTCCATTTGTGTAAAAGGACTCTGTTTTTTTTATATATAAAAAAACTGGGAACTTCTTTTTTGACTTCATCTTTATTGCTTTTTTTCCCGATAAAAAATCTGAAGAGCCAGAAATAAATAAAAGTGAGTTGTGGCATTATCTGGTGAGTAAGAGGGACAAGGCAGGAGCTTCTAAATAAAGCATTTACTTTTTTGTAGTGTTGCCCGTGCCGTGTGCTGTCAAGCATCATCATGGTGGAACAAAACCTTTTTGATATTCACTTGTCGTGGGCATTTTTAAATCAATGCTGAGTTTAAAAAAAGGAAAGTTATTGACAATAGATATCTGCATTAGCCGTTTGATAATGTTCAAAGAGTTTAATAGGGATGTCACTGTACATATTCTACCGAATAAACAAAAGTATCTTTTTTGGATACATTTCTTCCTTTGCTGTTGGTAGTGGCTTCTTATCCTTATCTGTATATCGTCTTTTTCTTGCGATATTATAAAACAGTATTAACTTTTCATCACAAGTCACAATTCGATCAAGAAAAGGTTCGCGTTCAAAGCGAGCTAAGAGAGAAGTACATATGTTTATTAGCTGCTGGCAACTGGCTTTCGACAGTTCGTGTGGTACCCATTTTGCAAGCTTGGATACCTTTTCTATCTCCTTAAGATGACGAAAACATGTTCCATAAGATGAATTAAACCTTTCTGCCATCCGATCCACCGTTACTTCTGGCTCTGAATCCACAAGACTCTTAAGATAGTCGTTGCCCAAATTAACAGGACGGGGCTCACCATTAACACTGCTTTGTCCATCTTTAAATCTTTGAACCATTTCTGGACAATTATTATACTGATCTCTCTCCCTCTCTCGCTGTTTGAATAATGCCCATGAACTCCTATATATGAAGGAGTATACGCCAGTGTCAAGTGATGTCAGCTTCATAGTATCTAGGTAGTTCCATTCATATGGGCGACATGGCACATCAAGCAACTCTGCCCAGGACTACTGTTATCTAGTGAGATACTATGGAGTTAAACTATTTTACAACTAAACTACATAGTTTACAACTAAATTAATATTTATAATAAGATGATAGTTAAATGTATATGAGCGAGCGAATGATTTAATTTCCTATCAATATTTATCATATATATTATACATATATTTTATTACAGGTTAATTTTGTTTTTGTTAATAAAATGAGTGATGCTATATATAAGATGCTATACATACTGATCTCATTTTCACTATAAACACTGTTATTTTTTTCTGCTGAGGAACTTGAACAATTTAAAAATAAAAAAGTGTAGAATACTGTCTGTACTGATTATCGATATTAAGTATCTAAGGGCTCTCATTTATATCCGATGTTTACAAGAATCGTTGGTTAACTGACCACTTAAGTGTAAAATTCAAATAGGATAGGACTTGTTTGAAAGTGCATTGTTCTACGAAATGAGTCATGGTGAATCATACATATTACATTAATACGTATGAATTTATGGACCGACCTGATATATAATTTTCATTTTTGTACATTAAAATTGAAAAAGTTTACAATGAGTGATTAACCTTAGAGTGCAAGTAAAATTCAAAACACTATCTTATGAATTTTGAGAACCAAGGTCTGTGGGAAATTGGAAACACATGTTTAAATCTCAAGCTATTATATAAATAATTCAACTGCATCATAATTCAACAACTTAATTAAAATAATGTCCAAAAACTCATCAGCATACGTTCAACATTAACATCAATTACCATATTTTCTCACATGCCTATCGGAGACCTCCAAATACTTCCCACTACTCGTTTGCCCCCTATTCAAGAGCACCCTTGTTACAAATTTTTCGACATTTCAAAATGCGATATTTAAAAAATCCCCACCTTGCCTTAGGGATGTGTTGGCTCAAAGAACTGCATGTTCCTCCTCCCAAATAATGTTTGAATTCGAAAGATCGGCGCCAGATTGAGTGCGTCACCTTATAAATGTTGTATTAGAAGATGACTGGTATATATAGTGATAGAATAAATATATGATAAAGATCGATTTGCTCAAATTCCGAAAACAGTGCTTCTAAGCGTAACAAACCGATTTTTTCAGCTTAATTTCACTTTGAGTCCTGCACAATTGATCCACAGCAGATCGTTTTGCACCCTCCGATAACAGCCCCATCATATAAAACACAAATTCGATCAACAAGTAATATATTATTTTAAGTTATTTTGTATTCAGTACATTTCAAATCGCTCTGCGAGTAAATATATACACTTATTTCCAATTTTGTTGTTGTTGATTTTTTCAATTAAGTTTATTGTGAAGGATATTAAATATTTGGAAAACCGTTGAAGAAACCAAGATTTTTTTACAAAATCTTATTTTTTGCTTCAATGATCTGAAAAAATTCCGAGAACTGGATATTGTTTGGACATAAGCTTTGAAAAAATAACAAAAAAAAACGATGTTTTGTGAATAACCTGACTAAAAAACGTTTTTTGTTAAATATGTATTATTGAGAATTTATAATGTAATATATATGTTATAATATACAAAAATAACTGAAACATTTTGACAGTTTATATAAAAACGTTTTTTCAAAAACGAAATCAAAAAGTATGAAAAATTAACGGAAGGTGAACACTTTTTTAATCGCAAAACTTCACATTTAACCGTCAATTTCACCAAAATATTTCAAGGATTTGATGTTTTATTTGTTTTACGACACTCAATGCCTGATCATATAAGTATTAGATGTTAAAATTACGGATTGCAGCATTTTTATGTTATATAATTACTTAAAATCAAAGCGGATATCTTATGATCCGAGTCTCTTCATAAAATGATTCGGAAATGTTAATCCCTTTTCATTAAAAATCAAGTTAAACTTTTATTAAATAACTATAATTTTATTATAGAAAATCGACTAAAATGTTTTCTGAATACTTCACACACCCGAATGATTTCAGCACCGTTTCTTCATTTAAAACTAATTAACTAAAGTAAGACGTGCTAATTAACCAGATTTCTCGACCGTGGCATAAAGCACTTCCCAAATCACTTCTAGCGTAGTGAAGAACCTCCCACGAGTGTCTTATTTCATGCAAATATTGAATTTGACAAAAGGGAAAGTCAAGGATATTTAATATTTGTTAGACTTGGGCGCGATTAACTTCGCAAGGACGAAAATTTTCGATCATCTTGATTTTCTCTTTTTACTTTGAACTCAACGAGGAATAGCATTAAAGATATTATCTTCATTTTAATTCGATCATTTGATGGTTATCTTTTAAGCTGATTACTTTTTCACGGTATCTTAATTCTTTTAAGAAAAGTATTTCGAATTCAAATAAAAAAAAAACAGTTTACTGCAATATCATACGGTAATAAACAAAACGATTACTACCAGTTTATTATTATGGTGAAAATACATGGGATTATGTTAGAGCCTTCAATTTATCCATAGCTCGTAGTCATCAAATTATCTGTTTTCTTGAAAATAAAACTATTCAATTTTACTTCTATACTTGTGACATAAACATTTTATGAACCTTTTATTATATTGAAAACTAACAGTAAAATAGACATTTTTAAACAGTTTTCAAAAACCTTCGCCAAATCACGCATCAAATCATTGATCTTACAGTGAATTACAAATATAATTTAAATAATATTTTCATATATTGTATAATTTATAGTTAAGGCATTAACATTGTGGAGGTTTAAAGACATTGTAATTTATTTGTATCAAACACTGTTTATTCCACATAAAGTGTAATAAAAAGTGTTTGATAAAATTAATTACAAATAATGTTGTATTTTGATTTAAAAATTGTTCAAGTGATTTGACCATTGCACAACAGAATATCTAAACCATGATACAAGATACATGGTAGAAGGATTTGACATCGGAATGTAAAACTGACAGGCAGTATTGAATCACTGTTCAAGAAGTTAAAATCCTATTTAGTTCATAATATCTATTGTATTGTATGATGACGAAAGTTTAATTCAGCCTAGAACTGGACCTATTTTAGAATTAATCTCCAATGACCTCTCTTCTGGAAATCCCGTCACATCTTTCATATATACATTTCTGACATGGCCTTGTAGATTTTATCCAGTAATTTGATTCTTGACATGTTGTCTTGTCTTCCAGACTGATTGGGGAAATGTTATGAAATATAATACTCCAACAATTTCTTCAATAATTTGTTATTGTATTTCATAAAACTTTCGTATTTGTACAGTACAACCTGGCAGGCTTATTTCTATGTGGTATTTCTCTTCAAACCAACCAGAAAGTTGTTCCGAAATACTTTGGAAAAATCTGGGTACTTACGGAAATTGAGCTCAAACCACCCGGGATAAAATATGAGACTCCGGATGAAAATAACCGTCTTACCAACTTACCAACTAGGCAACAGAGGTCGTCAACTCACGTGCTTCAGCCATCAAAGATTTAAATTCAATTGTTATAAATATTTAGAAATACAGGCTTCTCTGCAAAGATTGAAACGCTTATTTTAAAAACTTTTATGTTAAATGAACTTAAGATTAGTTATTTTATTTCTTCTTCTTATCCTCTATTGTTTGCTCAATGCTTAGTGCTGTGGTACCCTATTATGTCTCGAACTCGGCGCACCACCGGTCTCCATCGCTCTTAGTTTTGAGTCATGTTGAATGCAACACTTAAGTAGGACTTTGTTACCTCCTTTATTTGATCTGCCCCTCTCATAGGACACCTTCCTCTTGGTCACTTTCCCTCAATTATCCCTGTGATCATAATCTACGCCTAACTTTCACCATTCTTCTAGCACTATGTCCAAAGTACTTAATTGAGTTAAGTCATTATATTTAAATACTTGTAAAATCAACACTCAACAAAGATTCATTTAAAAATCTATCTCAGCAATGTTTCGACGCTGGCATTGTAATAAATTATCGGTCTGACAGGACATATATTAAGTAAAAATAAAAATTACTACTTATTGAAAATGTATCGTTTAATATCCGTAATGATTGATTCCTAGTTACGCCTCCATCTCTCCACCTAAGCCGAGTACAAACGAAAAACTATGAGTTTTCTTTAAAAAAGTGAGTTTTATAAATTATAAATTATTTCAAGTAAAGCCTGAACTAAAATAAAAATGAAGTCTGACTTCTTTTGCACTTAATTAGAAAAAAAGTGGCACATTGATTTATACTTCAATAAATCGTGATTCATATTTTTAATTTATTTAAAATTTAATTACAGTTAGCAAATCAACATTCAGTTTTTTATTTTGATTAAGTTTTGTGTGCCACAATAAGAGATGTTTATCACAATCACGACAACGGGTGCGTTTACATTATATAAATATGTGCCGTGGATGAAAAGGATTCCTCACAATGAAAATAAAGATAACTACAGACAAAATTTAACTACAGACAAAATTTAATGAATTATTTCATTCATATTTATGTCAAGCTAAAATACGTGGTTCCAAAAAGCATGTTTTGTTTATTTAAGAACATCAGAGTCGAAAGATTTTTTCAAAATTGTTGATGTACTCGTATTATATAGTATTTAATTCATAAATTTGTGGAATATACAAAATCAATTTAGTAGGAGATTATATTTTTCAATGACTATTAATATTGACAGAAACATTAAAACTTGGTATTGTTTACTAAATCAATATTTTTTTTTACCGCAAATGGAACCAGAAGGCGGCCAATTTGAGATATTAACACCTTTGCTTAGAATATGATACATGCGTCACGAATGTTTGATTTCCAATGCATTCAAGTTCACAATGGTTTTACATTCAAACTTTTCTCTCTCAATTGATTGTTATCTTAGTGATAAATTATTGCACAGCACAATTTTAAGATCGCGACAGATGTTACGAAATAGTGAAATAAAAAAAGTATAAATGCTCACATGGTTGGTAATACATAAAAATAAATAAATATCTTTCACATATTTTAACTTATCGAAGATAATAATGTTTTTGTAGATCTTCTAAAATGAGTTACTAACATACTTACATTTTACCGCATGAAGTCTAGGATGGGTTTTGGTTGCTTACAGAGTTCTCTGTCACTTATCTCCACACCGTCTAGCCACCTTGACTCTAATCCCCCAATTTCCTACGCCGCTTTGTCTGTCTTGAAACGATGAATATGCAGTGATTAATAAAATACACATATGATCATTAATTACACTAGTTAACAAATTTTTACTTTTTGTCTGTAACCGAGATTAAATTAGCTGATTTTTATTAAATCGACTCTGCTGATTACGAAAAACGCAATGAAAAGTTTGTAACACGTAACATTTTTGTGTAACAGAAGGGGGAGTGTTTTAATAAGATAAGTACGTTTTTGCGCATTTCAAAAGTCGTAATTACAATAATGAAAATAACTAAATTCCTGAAATACTAAATTTAGACACAGAATACAATGTTGTTACATTGAAAAATATAAAAAGCAGAATAAAAATCATAACTATAAGAAAATTGACCTTATATACCATTTTTTTTGTTAAACAAATAGCATTTTTTTATAAATTTGATCGGATTAACTTTTTTTAGAGATTGTATTTTAAATTGAATAAAAACTCAAATTAGATAATTTAGAAGCCCCTACATTACAGTAAACAGATTACTGGAATGCAGGAACTGTATTTTCAGTGACATTCGACATCCTAGCTTCTGGTAACTGCAAGAGTTCTTGTACAAGCTGTTCGTAATTGTCAGCTTTATTATTACCTAAGAAACCAGTAACAAATCTTCCAAATGTTTTCCAAGCTTCTAGTTCTTCAACACTTAATTTTTTTTCAAACTTTTTCATCTTTCAAAAATTTCAGTTTCAGTCAAAAACTAATTTCAGGTTTTTCTCTGAAAAGGTACGTGATGGAACATTTTCAATCATATTCGTTATCAGCACACAAAAATTGACCTAAAATGACCGTTTTCACTCTGGTTACAAAAACCTTGTTAGTGGTTATTGAAGGAGAGCCGGCGGCATCTCTTTTGATGACTGTGGACTGCGGTCATACCAGTAACTCCACTTCGAATCCTGATCCGGGGGTACTCCACACTTCACCCTTTCTCGCTTGAATTTAATATCCAAGCGAGAAAGGGTGAAGTGTGGAGTACCCCCGGATATAGTGTTGTCCACAGTGGGATCTTACATGAACATGGCGTCGTTTGTTTCACTGAACAGTATATTTTTGGAAACATATCGTCATCCATTTAATGTAAATATTCAAGACTTATCCGACACCTGAGTCATCCTCTCAATCCCTCTCGCTCTTATCCAGAGGAACAACTTAAGTTGCTACGTCGGAAATGAGTTGAGTTGCAGAAACTACTAGATAAAGAATATGGTATGTCTCTTGGCTACTTTCTTGTCAGGGTTGACTACCTTAGTATTTCACTCACCCGAGTGTGACAACAAGTATGGTTAAAGGAAATATTGAAATTGAGAATATGGTTAAAAAAATATGGAAAAAGGAATTCAGATTTCCGAAAGGATAGGGTAAGATGTCATTGATATAGGTAGGTAGGACGAAGAGGCTGAGCCTCAAAAACTTTGGATTTGTAATACCCATACGCACTTCTAGATGAGCTGCAACGAGTGTTATATACATCAATAAAACAATTACAACACATTCGAAATGTGCCCTCTCCTATACTCCACAGAATCGTAGAACAGAACCTTTTTTCGCAGGGTCAGTGTTTTACGTATGTATGCGATATAAATATCATATGTATGCGATATATCCATGTCAGTAGCCAACCATTTTTTATATTTTTACGTCGGTAGATTTGCCGTACAGCGTGTAGATTTTTTTTGTTATACCTTTGTCTCCGTATGCTATTATCACACAGTGGATCATATATTCTTCGATTTTTTTTAAATTTCCAATGTATCAAGAATTCTATCGTTTTGCTTTGTCAGTTTCTAAATCTAGCAAGAAGTTAATACTTTGCTATCGAATATTAAAACAAACAAGTAAAAGCAGTTTAAAATGACATGTAATATTATGCCAGTTAAGGCATTAACGTTGTGGAGGTTTAAAGACATTGTGATTTATTTTTAACAAACACTGTTTATTCCACTTTTTTATGACGGTATAACCCTACCGGTTTCAAGGCTTTCACCTCATCTTCAGGGGAGTACAAACAAGACACTCCCCTGAAGATGAGGTGAAAGCCTTGAAACCGGTAGGGTTATACCGTCATAAAAAAGTGGAATAAACAGTGTTTGTTAAAAATAAATTACAATAAATATATTTCAACTCGCAGGAATCACAAAATTCCGTGATTTTTGCCCAACTCGGTACTCAGTGAAATATTAAAATAGTGAGGTTATTTGAATAAACCAGATATTTTTATATATAATCCAGATATTTTTCTAAAATTTCTGTATAATATTGTGTTTTAATTTTAAGATAGCTCAATGCTTTAGTACATCTGAATATTTTATATAAAATATTTTAGTACATCTGCATTTCAAAAACAAAGCTGTCAAAATGCGAAATTAATTTCCTTTTCTCGCAGAAAAACTATTTCCCCATTCTTACAATACAGAAAAAAGGTAACGAGGAAAATAGCTTCCGGCTATTTTTAATACGGATATTCAACAATTCTAGCTGATAAGAATTAAAGAGGTTAATAAATGAACAAACCGATAAAATGTTTTACACTTAAACAGTCTAAGTGATAACTTATAGTAGCAATGAAATGAATCAACAAGAAGCATCAGACCCCGAGGCTTTCTTATTGAAACTTAAGATCAAATATTCCTTGAAAGTTGTGTATTTACTAGGATTGTTATTATCATTTACGCAGCCTTTGAAGTTTTCTCAAGAAAGTAAATAGAGATTATTATTAAAGTAAAACCAAAATTTTGTTAAACGCTATTAAAAAGGAACTTATACATTTTTTAGGCTAACTGTATTGATTTTTATTTAATATCATTTTTAAATAGATAGATACAGTATTACTAACATCCGTGGAATGGACTTTGATAATTGATTCTTGGCAATAAGTGGTTGCTTGGCAATTGATGTTTCTCAACAAGTGTCTTCCGATCCAGATTGCAAATTGATTAATTCTAGATGTTATGTTTCCTATAGCAACATGGCAAATAACACTTCAGTGTAACGTGCGCACTGCCCGAAACCGGAATGTAAATGCCCGATCTTCCTACAAACTCAATGCTAGTTACATTTTAACTTTATTTAAATTTGCAAGGTTTAATGCGTCCATTTCAAATATCCAAAAGCCCTATAATCCTATTCATAACCATTAAATAAAAGCAGTGGGATTTAGAAATTTCCTCTAAAAGTATTTCATTAGCTGGTAACATTATGTTTTTATCATCCGACGTCATCATAATGTCGTATTAAATTAGATACTTGACCAAACATCAAAAGCTTCATTATGAGTGCAAATAGGCTTGCAAAAAACCAAAGACTTGTTATTCATAATTAGTATTCGTTTTTTTAATATGCTCTCAGATATAATTCTTCCTTAACTTATTTACATGCTATTATGACGTCTTGCTTAAGCTTACGGCTAAAAATGAAAACATTAGAACATGATCAAACAATGCAAAAAATCACTTTGATTTAAAAAATCCACTCGGTTAATACACAACACACATTACCTAATTAAATATGGTATCAGAAAGATTTAAGCATCGCTCTCGTTACAAACCGAGATCATTCCACCTGAAGGGAATCTCAAGGTAGGAGGAGGACAAGTGTTGCGATGATAAATTTAATTAGGGGAGTTACTAAATCATTCCTAACTTAATTTTCTAATGTGAACTTCTACAAAGTTAACGAAGGGTTAAACTAATGTGAATTTAAGGCTGCTCGATGAGTTGAAAAAGCTGAAGAAAAGAACACTGAAATTATTTAGGCATGCAGAATGACTGGATGAAAAAAAAATTATAATACATTTGTATTATTAATTAAGTGCAAATATTAGTGGAAGGCGTGGTAGAAGAAGACTAAGTAAATTATAGTTGGATCAAGTGAATGATATTTTGAAAGAAAAAACGTAGAAAGTGTGAGGACTATATTTGATAAAGTGCATACTTCACGTCCTCGAGGTTGTAAATTCGCGACATATCATGTTTTATGAAACACGTGGTGTCGATCGGGAATGACCATGTGCTTGCCTTGAAAACAAAAAGATTAAAATAGCATGAAATACCGGAATATTTTAAAATACAAAAAGGTAATAAAACCTCTTAATCCTTCTGCCGAAGTTTCAATACACCGTTTGTTATCCGGGACACTCAGGTATGATTCTGAGAAGGCTTCCCTCTGGAATGTTATACCTGGCGCGAGTTATCCCGTCGTGCTGGACATATTTTCGCCACGTGCGTTTTAGTTCCACGCCTGTAATTGGCGGCACTCGTATTTTTAAGTGAGATGGAAATATTTCTCCTCTGTTTCTCGCGATCTTGCTTTAAAAGAGGAGGCATTCGCGGGCAGCTTTCTTTTCCTTTGGAGACTTGGCGCTGTACGGACGTTCCTTCAACGCTGGTCGCACGGAATACTGCCAGACTCATTCGCTGACTTTCTCTGCTGTATCACAGACGTTTCAGGACGACATCTTCAATTTTGGGTGAATATTGTTTCCTGTATTTAATGCTGGATTTCAGACAGGACCTTAAGCCCTGGCTCAACTTAAATTCTAATTTGCCATTGTAAACCCCCTTGTTAAAATTCACAACACAGTCTTCGAGCCATTGATTCGCGAGCCGAACTTAAAACTTTTTTTCTTGACATACGTTCAAGTTTTTTTTATTTAATCCATTAATATAATAAACTGTTTTGTTTTTAAAATTATACCTCGTTTAATTGTGCCCCTTGTCCCGCTAAGAATTGAGAAAGAGTTACTCAGAGTGTCAATAACCCAACGAACTCCTGAGACCAAAAGAGTACTTGCGTCTTTAAGAAGCCGGCGGAGCAGAGCAGCCGTCACACCTGGTAAGATTGGATTTTGGTAAACTTGATTTACGTAATCAAATGTGTACATCTTATTGTTTCTCAAAAATAGGAAAAAGTGTGACAAAAGTCAGAAAAATCGTAAGATTTGTATGAGAGAAGGGAATTTGGGTATGTATATAGAAAATATGAAGGATCGAGGTACGAAAGTTTGGCGCTCTATCTTCTCTACGTACCTCGGTGATAAAAAGGCGTAATAGTATGTACTATATTAAACCTTTGGTAGATCTTTCTAACAATTTTTCTATCAATTGTAGATAAATTATTGTGAAAAATCACAAGAATTGAAACTGTTGTAAATCGATAAAAAAATGTGTTCAAGCTCGAATGAATTTGTAAATTCTTTAGAAAGTTGTTTTCGACGAAATCGTGATAATGGAATGTGTCAAAATATTATAAATAAGAGAAAACCTCAAGCCATTTTTGCTGTCGATTGATTGACACGGTGTCATTGAAGTAGCCTGGTGGTTGACGTTTTCATCGCTTTATATAATATTTTAACGAGCCATAAATTAAATTTTGCATAAGGAACTTAACAGCTTACAGTTTTCATACTTTATAAGAATTTTGGTAGTTTAATGACTTTTTATAGAAAATTGGCATGAAAAATTGTACAAAAATGTCAGCTTTTGATTTATTTAAATAGTTTTTTTCAACATTTCTTAAATGTTGAAAAACGTTCGCTTTATAAGATATACGCTATAGAAATGACTAGTTTTGATTATTTTGCTAAACAAATGTTTTATGTTTGAATTATATTATAATATTAATTTGAAACAAAGCATACTTTATCTAAAGATATAGTTTTTCGTCATACTGAAATACAAAATTGATTTTTGATAATTGATTTAGTTTAAAAAATTGTCGTTAAATTCTAATAACACAATAGACAGAGATAAACCAAAGATTAAAGTGTTCAGAAATGTTTAAAATAACGTAAAGGCTAATCCTGAAATAATTTCAATACATTAAAAATAAACTGTAACATTATTTAAAACTGATCCTAATAGATGCAATATAATGACTCATAATATAAATATTGAATTGAACGATGGTTATATTTTCATTAACGTTAGTCTTTTTCCTTGAATTAAAAAGGTTTATATTTTATTTCAACCTAATACCCTACTCTGAATTGAAAATAAATTGCAGTGAAATCTGAAACCGCGATACCATTGAAAATAAACGCTCGTACGTTATTTCAATAACCTGACTTACTCGGAGCAATTGCACTCTATTTAGAGTTTGCCGTTTTGTATTTTGAAGTGGAAAACTGAAATGAATGGATAATTAGACCAATTATGTTAAAAAATAAAAATAATTAATTGGTAATTTATGATAAAAAATAATTCATCTTCTTCATCGCGTTCCCCACGCTAAGCGTCATGGTATTTTACAATACATCCTTCCCGGTCCTGAGCCATATTGAATGCAGCGTTAAAAAAGGATCGTTATAACTCCACCACTCGTCTTATATGATATTCGTACCGTCTTCTTGCTCGTTTTCCATCAACAGCTTTTCCAATTTTTCGTTATTCTTTCTGATAACATTCCTAAAGTACATTTTGTTTATTTTTTTTTTGCTAATCTTTAGGTAATCACTAGTTATTGGATAAAAGTAACTTTGGTGTGCTTACGGTCCATGGGATATGAAAAATTCGTCTCCAACACAACATCTTCAAGGAATATTTCATGTTTTTCCTTTTTTTTTCTTATCATTCATATTGCAATAGACGTTCATACTTATAAATAAATCATTTGATTACATTGAATACATTTCTCCATTTATTGCTAATATGAAATTCTCTACGATTGTCTTAAAGATGAATGGTATCACACGGATAGGTAAAATCCGTAATGAAAATGTTCACGACGGTCTTAGCACCCTTTGTATAAGGCAGACCAATATTGCATATTCCATAATTTCTGGTTCGTCATTTCAAGCATGCTGAAAGGAGAGCTAGAGGGTTATAACTAAGGAAATGTGATTGAGGTGCGCAAACGTGACAGGTAGTCACCTGACACAGATGGACAAGATAAAGATTTATGTAGAGATAGAGGGTAGAAAGTCTGGATTCTTAATTACCACGAAGACAGAAAATATTGAAAAATAAACATCCTATCCAAGCTTTATAATAAATTACTTGCCATATAAAAAATGTTCATATTCCATTGATCAACATTAAATAAAGCAGTGGTAGGAGGCTCTACTTAATTTCAGTATTTCCTTTCAGAAGCCGGGAAGATAACATGTCGTGTTTTATACAAATGTCTAAGTAAAATTGAATTTTGAATTAACATTTTATTATTATTTAAACTGTAATAGTTGAGAATTGGTATAATTATTCATAAACTTCTTTACATGAAATCTCCCTATTAGCATAAAGTATGTAATGGGATCTGAAATATCTTCTATATAAATTTGAAATAAATAATATATTTTTGTTCCTTAAGAAAAAATTGTTTGTGCGAAGTGTAAGTTTTTTATTTTGATTTTAAAAAAATCATTCTTAGATATGTGGAAATATACCTCGAACCAGATAAATACTAGACAAACCCATATGTCAATATCATTCTTAGATATGTGGAAATAAACCTCGAACCAGATAAATACTAGACAAACCCATATGTCAATATCATTTTTAGATATGTGGAAATATACCTCGAACCAGATAAATACTAGACAAACCCATATGTCAATATCATTCTTAGATATGTGGAAATATACCTCGAACCAGATAAATACTAGACAAACCTATATGTCAATATCATTCTTAGATATGTGGAAATATACCTCGAACCAGATAAATACTAGACAAACCCATATGTCAATATCATTCTTAGATATGTGGAAATATACCTCGAACCAGATAAATACTAGACAAACCCATATGTCAATATCATTCTTAGATATGTGGAAATATACCTCGAACCAGATAAATACTAGACAAACCCATATGTCAATATCATTCTTAGATATGTGGAAATATACCTCGAACCAGATAAATACTAGACAAACCCATATGTCAATATCATTCTTAGATATGTGGAAATATACCTCGAACCAGATAAATACTAGACAAACCCATATGTCAATACTTTTGTGATACATTGGACCGGATGTGTATAAAATATGTCATCTTAAGATACTGTCGCTATCACATTTATGTGACTGTCACTAAAAGACCTTTTATTTTTGGTATTCGTCTATATATGTTTACCATTGTCTGTTTTATCACAATTATATCAAGATATTTTAGCGAAAAAATATTCCAAATCTTTAAAAATTCTTCTTCACTCTATTCTTGCCAATTGGAATGAGTTCTTGGCTTAATGAGCGTCTTTCGAATAATATGTATAAAACCGATATTTTTTGTAACAAATCAATGATTAAACCCCTAATAACCAGTGTTTAATTCGTGCAAAGTTCAGTGCATGAGCTGAACACTGGTAATGGGCATAAGATGATCACAGGTAAAAGGTTAATCGAAATGTTGTAATTGTGCAGGCAGAGATGAACCCTGTCTTCCGTAAATTAAGTCGCCATTGCCCTAAACCCTGACAGTATTCAACCAAATATGTTCGCATCCAAGTCAGCTACAATATTATATTGTAGCTCTTTGCACATTCTCACTACTGGGCTGAATAATCTTGTTTTATTCCTACGTTGAACATTAAAAAAGAGATGAAACACTTTATTAAATTAGTTCCAGAATTGCAGGTGAATTCACAAGATCATTTAATATTTTATATAGTAATATAAGATCAATAATATGCCTACGAGTCTCAAGTGATTGAAGATAAAAATGACAATCTTTCACTATAACATACGAGTATATCCTTAACATATTGATCAATGATCAATGACAAAGACACCTGAATAGTCCAAGAATTGTCACTAAATCACCTCAATTAAGCAACCATACACCAATATTTGGCGTTCTATAGCATAAAAACACACTCTAAATTGTTTCTTACTAAAGAGGTATAATATGTTATCATTAATGATGAGAAATTTTGGAATGGTCTTGTAATTCTAATTAGAAATCCCAGCAATCTAAAGGAAATTTTTAATCTCGTTCACATGATGATCAAACGTGAGACGAGAGTTCGTCTATCATCAATTTTGTGACATTTTTAATGAATTTCTCAATCCAGTGTTGTTTTCTGTTAACGATTATTTTGTCGCATAGCTAGAGCGTAGTTTCTAATGACCAATGAGATATTTCTGAAGAATATTTTTATGGCGGTATCCAAGGCTATTAAAGCAGGCGTTGTGATTGAGGATTTTCATCACATCCATCACGTCCAACCTTAGATTACGTAATATAAACTAGAAGTTTCACCCTAAAACATTTGTCCAACAATCACGTAAGGAAGAGATGCTGGCCTCGGTCCGGGCCCACAAAGGCCTGACCACTAAAAAAGTTGAATAATATGGAGTTGGTCTCCCCGTTTACGTCAACGAGCGCTTGACCCCTTCCAATAAACATATGTTGGGCATTTGAACTTAGAGAGAGGGCATTTGAAAGAGAGAACTTAGGCTTGAATACGAATACATCTCAATTCTATACCGAACTATTGTAAATAAAATCATTGTTAAGTATGTCCCTACTATAGTGTTCAAGGATACAACTTGGTATTTACATTGGTATTCTAAATTATTATGAATAGGCATTAATCTTTACAATGGGCTTTCAGTTGGTCTTCATGTGGGGTAAATGTGCACAAAGGAGCAACATTTAATTCAACTATGTTGTAAAATATATGGTTTTATATTCCTAATAACTATTCGAAGTACAAACACTTTTATCGTTTTAGACTGGCAATAAGCTGAACTAACTTGCCAAGTGCACCTGCTTTGTTTCGCGAACTTTCTCTGTTAAATGATTGATTGTTTATTAACTTATGTTTTTTATTACTGAATATATTTATCCTTAAGCTTTTTATGTTATTGGACTTAACCTGTATATGTCAGCTTTATTAAATAAAAAGGTAAAGCCTCTTTCATTAGTCAAATGAAATTCTGAAAAAGGAAAATCCCACAAGAAATGAAAAACATACGGAAGGCATGGGGATAATTCTTCATAAATAGTTCTTAAAAAGTGACAGAAAAGTATAGAGCAAGAATGCTTCAGGACGTACATTAAGAAGGCTGAAATCAACAGGTATTTGTAGAAATAGTAAATATATTTTCGAGTTTAGCAAGTCAAAATTGTCGAGATCATATTTGCCTAAAGTATTTTTTTACGATGATAGATCGGGTTCAAACGGTTAAGAAATCTGCGACTCATTAAAATATATCAGAGGACTTTATTAGCATCTGCTCAAAGGAAGGTTATAAGAAAAAATGAAAATTGGCTACAGCAAGAAGACAACCCAAAACATCGGAGTCGTCTTTATACTGCGTTGAAACAGGCAAATGACGTTGGCGGTAAGGATTGGCGTCGCAGTTACCAAATGCAAATCTACAGGAAATGTTTGGGCACTCATGAAGTTCAAGCTCCGAGGGAAAAAGATCTGAAACGTCAAGCAGTTATTTCGACAGATTCGATTTATATGGAAGTTTTTGCCCCTAGATTATGCTATAAAATTAGTAGAAAGTATGCTTCGCAGATGCTGGGCAATTATTAATAGTGAAGGCGACTGGACAACTTATTAATAATAAAACATCACGGTTAATATCATGTAGTATGTGTGTATTTTTAATGCTTTATCTCAAATAGTTTTTCGGGTTTCGCCGTACACGTTCTTGTCAAACAGATTATAACACCGTATTGAAAGCAAACTCTCCTTAAGGGCGCTCCAACTCCTAAAGTGAGGAAGAGGTAGACCAAAGGAAGGGTAAGTGGAAGAATATACGAGTAATTGGATATATTTTATTTGAAGAAAAGCTAAGAAGTATGAGAAACAAAATAGTAAGTATGGATGTGGACGAGCGGAGAGCTGTGTGTATAGATAAAAAGGCGTGGAGATCTATTATCTCTGGGATCAAAAGAGACATGCAAGATGACATGTGCATGTAGATATTATATTATGTTGACTACTGTGTGTATAATACAGACTACTGTGTGGAAGCATTGAAAATATTTTAGTGAAATATTTTTTTTTAATTATCAAATTAATGTTATTTGTAAAATGCACACAACATAAAAAACATTTTACAATTCATGATATATATTTTGTGTACCTAACAATGTTGTATTATGTATATAACACTTTTTAAAAGAAAAACCCATACTGTTTTGCTAACTTAACAACAGGGTCGTCATATGTTAGCTTGTTCAATTAATAAATAAAAGTCTAACGAAAAAAAAGCAGCAAGTTACTTAAACAAACCCGTTCTCCTTTTTTATTAAAACGGTTTAAATTGGGGGAAAAATATGTAAGATAGTAAATAAAACAAAGGGTAAAAACCAATTCCGAAAATATGCGAAGAATTCCGTTTGTAAAGGTAAGGATTATTGTTACTGTCAAACAGAGTTTTAGTTAAAATAATTCCAAAAAGATCGGAACAACCTTCGCCAAAAGTAATATTGTGTAACCAGCAGGAATTGAAGTGTTCAACATAAAAATAGTACGCGACCGACAAACGATATATCTTGATGTTTTTATGAAATTTCCGTCGGGAAATCGGAAAATCCCTGGCTTCAGGCTGTGTTTTATTATGTTCTTAATAGACATGAGGGGAGCGGATATGTTGTGAAAATTTGATCATACTTGGAACTCCTATATAAATAGCAACAAATTTGTTTTCAAGTGTCTGAAGAACAGCGAATAAAGTTACTTCACACAAAAGTAAGGACGATTTAGTTTATGTTTTTGATAGAACGCAACTTAAAAGGGATACAACTTTTAAAAATGAATGATGACTTCCGAGGATTGAAAAAAATGTTTGAACTTTGCACAACTTCAGCTGATTTATTGTAATTCAGTTTTTAAAGACATAACCAAAAACTTCATTTATCAAATAATTTAAGATTCAAAGAAAAAATCACCCCTTTAAATAAACGTAAAACGTGTTAATTCTCATAAAAGTATTGGCCTACTAACTCTGTTAAACCTTTCGGATTATGGAAGAGCTTTACTTACCAGAGCTTGACCCGTTGGAGACAAACGGTTCAAGAGAATTGAGAACAAGAACGCTAAAGCATCTTCATTATTTATTAAGTCACAAAATCCTCCACAAACAACGGCAGCACAAATTTAATTATGTGTTTAATTAAATATCTAGTTAGAGAAGACAGACAATACATCAAATATCCATGTAGCTTAGGAGCAAAGGGAAGTTTCAAATTATCTTGTAAATAAATGTTATCTCCTTCATAAATAAATATCAATTCAAGATCTATTTTTTTATTAATTTATGAGACATCAAGTAATTAGGCGAACATGTCGCCTAATCACTGGATGTCTTAGACCAATCACAATAGAAAAAGTTTACATAAATGCTGAAACACCTCGTTCAGATATCCGCCACAATAGTTCATGAAGGAGGGAAAAACACTGAAAACATAATGATCCTAAACAATTTATGTTTACCAACTTTTGTTTACCAATTTATGTTTACCAACCAACAATTGTTGTTATACCAACAAAACCAAGACTGAGGTCTCATTTGAGTGTTATGACCCATCACAACCCTCTTGGCGCTAGAAAAAAAACTAGAGAACGTGGATACAGGCTTTTTAGTACCTGTCGGTAGGATATCACCTACCACAAATCATATACAGGTATTTTTACTATCTACGCACCCGTGTAGATAAAAAAGACTCCCCAGATAAAAGATAAGCACAGAAAATCAACTACTAACATATAGTATGCATCTGTGGCGACATTTAATCAATATCACACCTGATGGTTAATCCATTGTGCCTTCTAAGCAACTCGGAAGAAGTTCCACAAAATGAAGATTCCAATGCTATCACATTTACTTACTAATGTATAGTTTATTTTATTTTTATTTATTTATTATTACACATGACAAGAAATATACACAATTTGAGAAAAAAAAACAACAGGTAATTTGATTTGGACATACAATTTTAATGGATCTGGGTTTGTTGCCTTTAATTTGTCGTATCCCCAGTAAACTAGGCTTTTGCCTGTATCTCACTGAGGATATTTAGGTTATTTTAATATTTTGTTAAAATAACTATACATTCGTTAGTATTTAATAAAATACTAACGAATGCACAGTTATTTTAAAGAAAGTGTAAATTACGCAACAAGGAATAATATATTCAAAGGTAAACAGTAAACTATAGTACTATTTTTTTTCCTTATACACACATCAGTTTTTTGTACCTACGAATTATTGCACAGTTATATATTATATTGTAAACAATAAATTTTATTGTAAACCTGTTTTTTGACTATTGTACATATATATTGGCTAGTAAAAAAGGCTATGTTCGTTTTACGGCGATATACGCTTCATAGCGGTGCTCTGGAACGTAAACTACCGTATAAGCGAGGTACGTCTATTTAATTTAGTTTATTTGGTATTTAAAGTGTTTTAAGTCAATTTTGTCAGTTTATTAAATGTCTCTGTGTCCTCCGTTACTTAACTATTTATCCTATTTTTGGTTGTTTTTTAGAATTTATAATTCAAATAGTTGTTTAAGAAACTGGAACTACAAAGATAACATAAATAATCTATGACCCGAAAATCGTTTCAACCGAAATTTAAAGTTTAATTTTTGTATTACAACAAAGTTTAAAAAATATAGAGCCTATGTGACCAGATACCAGTTGGCCACGCCAATCACATATGTTAGTACCGCCCATCGTATCGCTTCGTTAGGCACGATGTTTGTTAAAGTTTGATACATCTATCCTTTGTGGTATATCTAAAATGTGCTAAAATACTCGTACCTCGTACTCGTATAATGAAACCAAAGATGGGCTAACTTTTTGTTCTATTGGGAAAAAAACCTGAAACCTCAGGACTAGAACTCCAGGTCCAAATCGTTCTACTAATTAGGGTATGAAGATTATTCATGACAGTACACATACGCTTATTGACATTCTTCCGTATACAATCATCATACCAAAACAAGGACAATTTTATCTATTGATAGAAATTTTCTTCATTGATTAGTAACATCGAGGGGTTTTTCTTTCTTTGTAGGAGATATTTAAATATCTACGAATTTTGAACATCACTTTGACCTACGAAGGTTGAAAAAAAAATACTTACTTTAAAATAATTCTTTTTTTTTCTTTTTCATTTAAAAGCAAAAGTAATCGAAAAATATCGAATCACTCGATGTTGATATATAACTGGGCGAAAAATATCCAATTGATCCAAAATTCCATTAAGAAGCGTCCGTATTGAAGGCCTCTTAAATGTTCGATTGGAAGAATGGGATTTTCGAAAATGTAATATGTTTTTTTTTTCGATTTTCCTCGTGAATTTCGGATAGATGGGTGTTACTTTCAAAATACTTGTAATAATAAAATTGAATAACATTAAATTGTGAACATCAAAAACAACACCTTAGATTGAATTTATATCAATGTGTGAGATGGAAATTTAAAGGGGGAAGTACACAAATATTTTTAAATAGTATATTAGTAAATGTATAATTTTTTTATTTAGAAAAAAATTAAAGGTACGATTAAGAGAAAATGTAGACTATAGTATAGATAAGGATGTGGGCAAGGCAAAAGTTGTGTGCGTGTATGACGGGTCTGCTTTCTCGACCTTAAAAGAGATATGAGGTTATGGTACATATGTGATTTTTTTAAAGAGTGTCAATTGCTGGTCGAGAAGTAACAAAGGTTTTTTCAATTAAACACAAACAGAAACAAAACCAATGCAAACTTAAATCAGAAATTTAAAGAAGATAACGGAGAAGTTTTAGGAATTTTAAATGGAAAAGTTTGTATTCGATGGAGTTTATACCAATCTGTGTTATTTAAATAAATACTTAATTTTGTATGCAGCTTACTGTTATTTTGTATACACTCGCTTTGAAAGACAAATAGTTTAGAGCAGGAATTCGCAGTTTTTTTTTTATGTGCCAACTAATGAAAGTTACAAAGTGTGGTGTACCGCCAGTACCCTTATTGACTCCTCCTCCCCCCCCTGCGTCTTCAGAAGCTAATTTTCATAACACAGGTACCTATACCTTCCCTCTTGACTCATTTTGTATTTAATACCTATACCTTAGCATTTGAGTTCAAAAAGTTTATATTTACAACAAAATTAACGGATATACGAGTATATTGGAAATAATAACTCCTGCAGGTTCAATACACATTATTTGCACAATTTAAGGGCCAAATGTAAAGAAACTTTATTTAGGCACTTACCAAATTTTAATGTCATGTTTTCGATATTTTTCGATAAGATAGTTTCTTCTTTCCCGTCAGAAAATTGGAAATTCCTCATATTAAATATTAAAAAGAGTGTTTTTAAGAAGTACACAATGACAAGTTAAAAATATAAGCGTAAACCCGGGTAAGTGGAACAAATGTTTGTGGTGCAATGCATTTTATTTCTTTAATTGAGTAACCCAAGGTTACTTCGACAAATATCATTGGTGGGAATCGGCCTTAATATGTTGTTATAAATTGTATCGAAATATCATGAAACTTTTATATTTTGGCGCTTATTGCTTACGCTCCACTAGATTTGTGGTACTCGTACCATAGTTTTAGGACAGTTGGTTTAGAGTATTGCAAACGTGAAAGTGCAACGTTTGCTAGTGAGTTGCTAAACTTCTCTGTTTCAGACTTATTTTGGCTTAGAGATACATAGCTTTGGCGTTAAATCCTTGCTTTTTCATTAGTTATCTAAATAATTGTGTGGTAAGGCAAAAACTTTCTGAGCAAGGTTTAATTAAGTTTAAATATTTTTAATTGATACTTCAAAATCAGAATCGTATAAATATGAAGTTGATAGAGAGTTGCTGACTAATATTAAAATCCGAACGGTGTCCTACTTGGGTCATGTACTTAGAGGAGCAAAGTACAAATTGCTGCACCTGATCATCAAAGGCAAAATAGAAGGCCGAAGAGGTGCTGGCGAGAGGCGAATCTCCTGGTTCCGCAATAAACGTTATTGGACTGACATAAGGGGCGTTGGGGATCTTTTTCGGGCTGCTGGGGACAAAGATATCTACTCTCAAGTGATATTCAACGTTGGGGAGACCTGACATGACACTCTTTTTATGAATAAAAGCCAAAAAATACAACTCCGTGCTCTAATTGGGTAGATGTCTGTCTACCGAGCTGGACGTTGTGGGTTCGATTCCCGTTGAAACTTTCTTCTTCTTGAATAATGCCGTGAAATCCTGTATATGAAAGAGTATACGCCAATGTCAATTATGTCAACTCCATAGGATCTTGATAGTTCTATTTACATAGGTGACGTCGACGCACTCGGTTCCTGCGTAAGTAGTTGATATTTTGAGTATATTCAATTAACTCGACCCGAGACTACTGTTATCTAGTGGCATACTATGGAGGAAAACTATTTTACAACTAAACTACATAGTTTACAGTTATGTGATAATATACAATAAGATGATAGTTAAATGTGCAGTAAGCGAGCGGATGATTTCAATTTAAATGACGACTATCGATACGCATATCATATATAATACATATATTTTATTACAAGTTAATCTTATTTCGGTTAATAAAATGAATGATGCAACTAATAATGGAAATTTTATTGAGGCTCAACAGGTAGGGAAGATTTGCTGGAAAGAATATTTTTGTTTGTTTTTTAAACGTCAAAGGGAAAGTATTTAGAGAACAGGGGAAAAAATTATGTTCGAGATCCCCCTCCTCCTGGCCACACTCACACAAAGAAGAATACTTAATATGGAGTCTGGCCAGATGTACAGGGGAACAACAATGTCCAAAACGTATTCGGCTTATAATTGCTGTATCTCTCCGAGTACTTCTATATTTAGAAAATCAGCGCTTGACTGGAATGAGGGGTTGAATTTATGCATATGAGTATCTTTATCCTTTGGTACGGTCGGGACATTCCAATGATTTACCCACTGCTCCATCATCGAGAGTCGTGCAAAATGTAATAAGTCTTGTGCAGATGTGCACTTATATTTATCTGTGTTTCCTGCAGATGTTGCCTCTTTAGCTAAGAAACCTTTTTTTTATTGATCCTGTGTGGTTTACACTAAAGGCTTATTGATAATCTCTGGTTGGTGTAAAGTAATTGCCGCGTGACAATGAGCTTGCTAAGTAGTAATGTATAGATCAAAAGTGTAATACAAGGATGCAAAAAAACAAAGTAAATCGGTTGAATACGGTTTTTAATAAGAGGTTGAATATATTTTTAATTTTCCATCTTGTCTTTTTGGAAGGAAAACACATTTTCCGATCAAACCTTTTATAAAAACTTCCAAACTCCGTACAAAATTCCACCCATTGAAATTTATAATTAATATTTTACGACCTCATAATAATCACAGCATTTTTCGAAATTAATTTAAAATTTATAACAAATACTACTTGATCTAAAATGTGCGGTTTATTTTGCTACTTTTAAGTCCCAATTAAATATGGTTCATTGATTGGCATACACTTTCAGTTCGATCTACCCACGCTCAAATAATTAGATCGTTGAGGTTTATCGTTAGACCTATCTGACGATAGGGAATTATGTAAAAGAGAGCGATTATACTACCATACGAAGGGATAACATTCAGTATCTGCTACATAAACATAAACGTAAATATATCATATAAATACTCAGTCTATATTTACTTAACATTTTAACTCAAATAAATATTTCATCTAGTTATGTTATCAAAGACTTTTCAAATAGTTTTTTTTTTATTATTTTGTCATTTTCAAATTCTTTTTCATTGAATTTTTTTCATAATCACAATCATGTCATGTTCTTATTGAGATAGACAATAAGTACTGATCTCTACTTCATTATATCCTGGCATGATTTTTTTACTTTTGCCATGCCCATATACGTCATTCATACTCTCCTATTATAACGACTTATCACTCTTCCCTCTTTGAGAATTACATTCATTTGGTCGGGTCTCATTTTTTACTTTTGCCATGCCCATATACCCCGTCATTCATACTCTCTTATTATAACGACTTATCACTCTTCCCTCTTTGAGAATTACATTCATTTGGTCGGGTCTCATTTTTTACTTTTGCCATGCCCATATACCCCGTCATTCATACTCTCCTATTATAACGACTTATCACTCTTCCCTCTTTGAGAATTACATTCATTTGGTCGGGTCTCATTTTTTACTTTTGCCATGCCCATATACCCCGTCATTCATACTCTCCTATTATAACGACTTATCACTCTTCCCTCTTTGAGAATTACATTCATTTGGTCGGGTCTCATTTTTTACTTTTGCCATGCCCATATACCCCGTCATTCATACTCTCCTATTATAACGACTTATCACTCTTCCCTCTTTGAGAATTACATTCATTTGGTCGGGTCTCATTTTTTACTTTTGCCATGCCCATATACCCCGTCATTCATACTCTCCTATTATAACGACTTATCACTCTTCCCTCTTTGAGAATTTCATTCATTTGGTCGGGTCTCATTTTTTACTTTTGCCATGCCCATATACCCCGTCATTCATACTCTCCTATTATAACGACTTATCACTCTTCCCTCTTTGAGAATTACATTCATTTGGTCGGGTCTCATTTTTTACTTTTGCCATGCCCATATACCCCGTCATTCATACTCTCCTATTATAACGACTTATCACTCTTCCCTCTTTGAGAATTACATTCATTTGGTCGGGTCTCATTTTTTACTTTTGCCATGCCCATATACCCCGTCATTCATACTCTCTTATTATAACGACTTATCACTCTTCCCTCTTTGAGAATTACATTCATTTGGTCGGGTCTCATTTTTTACTTTTGCCATGCCCATATACCCCGTCATTCATACTCTCCTATTATAACGACTTATCACTCTTCCCTCTTTGAGAATTACATTCATTTGGTCGGGTCTCATTTTTTACTTTTGCCATGCCCATATACCCCGTCATTCATACTCTCTTATTATAACGACTTATCACTCTTCCCTCTTTGAGAATTACATTCATTTGGTCGGGTCTCATTTTTTACTTTTGCCATGCCCATATACCCCGTCATTCATACTCTCCTATTATAACGACTTATCACTCTTCCCTCTTTGAGAATTACATTCATTTGGTCGGGTCTCATTTTTTACTTTTGCCATGCCCATATACCCCGTCATTCATACTCTCCTATTATAACGACTTATCACTCTTCCCTCTTTGAGAATTACATTCATTTGGTCGGGTCTCATTTTTTACTTTTGCCATGCCCATATACCCCGTCATTCATACTCTCTTATTATAACGACTTATCACTCTTCCCTCTTTGAGAATTACATTCATTTGGTCGGGTCTCATTTTTTACTTTTGCCATGCCCATATACCCCGTCATTCATACTCTCCTATTATAACGACTTATCACTCTTCCCTCTTTGAGAATTACATTCATTTGGTCGGGTCTCATTTTTTACTTTTGCCATGCCCATATACCCCGTCATTCATACTCTCCTATTATAACGACTTATCACTCTTCCCTCTTTGAGAATTACATTCATTTGGTCGGGTCTCATTTTTTACTTTTGCCATGCCCATATACCCCGTCATTCATACTCTCTTATTATAACGACTTATCACTCTTCCCTCTTTGAGAATTACATTCATTTGGTCGGGTCTCATTTTTTACTTTTGCCATGCCCATATACCCCGTCATTCATACTCTCCTATTATAACGACTTATCACTCTTCCCTCTTTGAGAATTACATTCATTTGGTCGGGTCTCATTTTTTACTTTTGCCATGCCCATATACCCCGTCATTCATACTCTCTTATTATAACGACTTATCACTCTTCCCTCTTTGAGAATTACATTCATTTGGTCGGGTCTCATTTTTTACTTTTGCCATGCCCATATACCCCGTCATTCATACTCTCTTATTATAACGACTTATCACTCTTCCCTCTTTGAGAATTACATTCATTTGGTCGGGTCTCATTTTTTACTTTTGCCATGCCCATATACCCCGTCATTCATACTCTCTTATTATAACGACTTATCACTCTTCCCTCTTTGAGAATTACATTCATTTGGTCGGGTCTCATTTTTTACTTTTGCCATGCCCATATACCCCGTCATTCATACTCTCTTATTATAACGACTTATCACTCTTCCCTCTTTGAGAATTACATTCATTTGGTCGGGTCTCATTTTTTACTTTTGCCATGCCCATATACCCCGTCATTCATACTCTCTTATTATAACGACTTATCACTCTTCCCTCTTTGAGAATTACATTCATTTGGTCGGGTCTCATTTTTTACTTTTGCCATGCCCATATACCCCGTCATTCATACTCTCTTATTATAACGACTTATCACTCTTCCCTCTTTGAGAATTACATTCATTTGGTCGGGTCTCATTTTTTACTTTTGCCATGCCCATATACCCCGTCATTCATACTCTCTTATTATTACGACTTATCACTCTTCCCTCTTTGAGAATTACATTCATTTGGTCGGGTCTCATTTTTTACTTTTGCCATGCCCATATACCCCGTCATTCATACTCTCTTATTATAACGACTTATCACTCTTCCCTCTTTGAGAATTACATTCATTTGGTCGGGTCTCATTTTTTACTTTTGCCATGCCCATATACCCCGTCATTCATACTCTCTTATTATAACGACTTATCACTCTTCCCTCTTTGAGAATTACATTCATTTGGTCGGGTCTCATTTTTTACTTTTGCCATGCCCATATACCCCGTCATTCATACTCTCTTATTATAACGACTTATCACTCTTCCCTCTTTGAGAATGACATTCATTTGGTCGGGTCTCATTTTTTACTTTTGCCATGCCCATATACCCCGTCATTCATACTCTCTTATTATAACGACTTATCACTCTTCCCTCTTTGAGAATTACATTCATTTGGTCGGGTCTCATTTTTTCTAGGTTTTTCCAAACGTGTTATACCTTCTGTACAAAAAGGTTTGCTAATACAAAGCACGATTAATATGTTCTTTCCATACCCTAAAAGTTTTATATTTCTTTCTGGTATGATTTAAAAGTCTTTCCACTCATCGTCTTAAACCAAATTATTTTGAAATCTTTTCACTCATATTGTATATTTTTTGATTTTATGGGTAATATCATCAGATGAGTGTCATGCAATCGTGCCTATTTTTATTTTATTGTACTAATGAAGCATATTATTGTCATGTTGTAATTCCTTTCAATCAACAAAAAATATGTTAAAAGGTCTGTTTATGAAAACTTGACTGGAAATATTTTTCTATTGGCTAACATCAGGTATCGGAACCGAAGCCACAGAAAGAAGACAATCATTCTGCCAACTATTTCGCTGAGTTTTTGATTCCCCGGCAGAAAAAAATAAATTGTTAGTTTCCCGAATTATATAGTCTCTTTATGAAATCGTAGAAATGGCCCATGCTCAACACTAGAATTGTCATCGAAAACCAAGATGGTGGTGATTTCACATTTAATAATACTATCCGGGCATTGTTATAATTTCACTACATTATCGTTTAGCAGGTCAAGCTTTTCAAAGTCCCCCGTAAACCATTATGAGAACGTTTTAGTAAACAATTAATCCTCCATTTGGGCATCTTTGCACGTACATCTTTGGGTTATCGTCACTGAAAATAAATTATGTGCAATGGGCGCCAAATCACTAATTTGTTTTCAGTCTGTGCAAAATTATCTCAAGAATCACAATTCATATATCTAAATAAATAAATATAGGTTTATTGATAGCGTACATATATAAAAACATTCCAAAAAGGCACATGTATCTCAAAATAAATAACAGGAAATGTATTTGAAATAGAAGCTATCAAAAGATCTGGGGTCATCTCACAACATCCCCCGGGCAATATGCACCCCACCAATAAAGGAGGAGCCCGGCCACGAAGACATCAGATTTTTTAACCCACACCCTTGTACATATTCAATAGATTAAGAAAAACAATCAGAAAAGTAATAAATGGCAGGAAAAAAAATTAACCCTTAAATACCACCTCAGATTAACTCAAATAAATTATTATAGGTTCTTCGATATCAAAATTGTGTGTACATATATAAATATATTCCGGAATAGTGCATATATCTCAAAATAAACTGCAGAAAATACATTTAAGAGATGAGCTATTAATACGCAAGTATATTCAATAGCTTCAGTTTATGCATGAGGCTTCGATTTTCAAACATAAATTTAAAAATCAGGAGCTTCGAGTGAAACCTTAAATCATTCCTAAAACGTAAATATTACTTAACATTTTTTCTGGAATTGGATCTTCACACTAACACGGAATAGGTCGTTTACTCGATTAACTTACAGTTTCTCTAGACATCTCGTTGGTCTCTCATGATGTATCTGCGAAAGAGTTCACTGAGCACTCGCTAACGGTGTGATTCATAATTTTCAGCAAAGTGCACTCACAACGGTGGGAACTCTTATCTACATATTAGATAAATTCAGTGACTGTGAAAACTACTGATTCAGGTCACGCTATTGGTTTCTCGATAGAAGAACATTGGGATGAGCCTTCATTGGATCTTGTACTAGTGAGCGATTTCTTACAATAAACTATTATGTTTATATTTGTTATGTCCACGACACAGGTTTTTCTTTCTAGTCCCGCAAATTTCATCTGACGTACTACTAAAAAGTATAAGCAATTTTTGATATAGGACTAAGTAGAAACACCTGTTGTTGAGCAGTAGATAAAAGAAAAATAGTGTGGTGACCTCCGTTGCAAAATTGTTAAGACCTTTGACTTCTACGTGGGTTCGATTCCTGATGGTACCCCATAATAGGAAAAAAATAGGATCGCAGTATGTTAAAAGCCTTCTGGCAACAATATCCGTTTGCGCTTTATTTATGCGGATGTTGTTGTTGCCTCTTCACGTGTATTGACAACACGTGCGTTTACGACCTTCGAGTTCCATGCCTACTCCAGCGGATCAATGCCCGGAGGCTCAATAACTGAGCAAAAAATAATGTTTTTTCCCGGACATTCTCTTCAACACGTTTCTGTTACCAATTTGGATATAATGGAGCCACCATGTGAGAGAATGAAAAATTAATGTTTTCTTTCTCCAGTTGCAAAAGGTTAAAGCTAGGTTTGATCTTTAATAAACTAACAGTAAGAATCTTAAATTCAAAGTGACTTTAAAATTGTGTTAGCTTGCATTCTAATTTCTTTAGGCATAATTAATTTTAATAATAAACAGGACCAAAATAATTTATGCTTTTAACAAACACGTCATATCAAATCTTCTTAAATCGGGAGTGAATTTTAATCTGTAGACGGAAGATGAGATTTTGGTGTTTGCGCAAGCAAATACTTTAATCCTTAATTAAAAATTACACTTTGCTGAAAACAAGACTAAAGAGCCGATTTTAATTTTGAGCTATAAACACAAGCGTAATTTGAGTAATTTAATATTAAAATGGGCGTTTTATAAACTCTCAAACATAATTATGGGTAATTTAAATAAATGATCAGATCTCAAATGTTTTTGGATTGAATGAAAATACATTAGTCGAATGAAAATTTTGAATGATGGGAGATTGTAGATGAAAAATATTATGAACTAGCTTATTTTGTGTAATATATGTCTATAGATAAATAAATAAATACAGGTTTATTGATAGCAAAATAGTATGTACATTATACATTTAGATATATTTCAAAAACACATTAAAAAAACAGAAGTTATCAAAAGGTCTGGGCTTATCTAATAACATCCCCCCAGTCAAGATACACCCCACCAATATAAGGCGAGCCCAGCCACGGGGACACCAGATGTTTTTCAGCCCACACCCTTGAGCATGTAAAATAAGAAGAGAAAAAAACACAGAAAATAAATAGATGACGAAAAAAAATACATTCAAGAGAGAAGACATTAAAAGGTCCGGGCTCATCCCATAAACATTCCCCCGGCCGAGATACACCCCACCAATGTAGGGCGATCCCGACCGCAAGGGCATCGGGGGACTTCCAGCCCACACCCCTGCATATCTAGATTAAAAAACAAAAAGACGTATGCTAGAAAACAAAATAAAAAGTAAACCCACATATACCCTCAGGTTAACTGCAATTTTATACAATTAAATATATATACAGGGTGTCCCAAAGGGCAACGTCAATTCGGTATCGAGGAAGAGGACAGCTAATGAGGGTTCAGAATTAAAAAAAAATTTTTGAAAAAGCCTTATACTTTTCGAGTAATAGTCATTTTTTCGAAAATTGTAAAAGTAGCTACCCTGAGCCGAATGTTTGTATATTGTGACTAAAAATTGCCATATTTTATGATTTTAATGGTTGTTTCGCAAACCTAGATAGACCTGCTATTAGTCGAAGTCAGAAATAAAACAAAAAAAAATGTGCACGTTTGAAAAAAAAATTGTTTTTGTCCGATCATAAAAAATAATATTTTTTATCAGCCAACTTTAACTCATCATACTGTAAAAATAATGTACTACGCTTACCTGGCAAGTTACATCAAAAGTTGGCTTGTTTAGTCAGGATTTCAAAATGGTACAATACATATCTACTACTCCTTTCAAAATAATTTTAAAACATTAATTTCTGAAATTAATGATCGAATTCAAAAATTTTGAGCGAGACAACGATACGGCGGATGCACTAGTTAGAGTAATACAGCTAGTGTCGCCATTTTTGATATGTAATATCTAGCTCCTGTCAAAAATGGTATCTTACTCTAACTCGTTCATCGGCCGTATCGTTTGTCTCGCTCAAAATTTTTGAATTCAATCTTTAATTTCAGAAATTAATGTTTTAAAATTATTTTTAAAGGAAAAGTAGATATGTATTGTACTATTTTGAAATCCTGACAAAACAGGCCAACTTTTGATGTAACTTGCCAGGTAAGCGTAGTACATTATTTTTACAGTATGATGAGTTAAAGTTGGCTGATAAAAAATATTATTTTTTATGATCGGACAAAAACAATTTTTTTTTCAAACGTGCACATTTTTTTTTGTTTTATTTCTGACTCCGACTAATAGCAGGTCTATCTAGGTTTGCGAAACAACCATTAAAATCATAAAATATGGCAAGTTTTAGTCACAATATACAAACATTCGGCTCAGGGTAGCTTCTTTTACAATTTTCGAAAAAATGCCTATAACTCGAAAAGTATAAGGCTTTTTCAAAAAATTTTTTTTAATTCTGAACCCTCATAAGCTGGCCTCTTCCTCGATACCGGCTTAACGTTGCCCTTTGGGACACCCTGTATATATATATATATATATATATATATATATATATATATATATATATATATATATATATATATATATATATATATATATATATATATATATATATATATATATATATATGTTGAATTGTATGTTTTCGCGGGTGCTAAACATATTAAGATAGTTTTTCGGTTCACCGCGTATTGAATTTATAAGTAATTCGACGTTTCGTCCAGTACGTCTGGACATTTTCAAGAATTAATAAATTTGACGTGGATGTTAAAACGTCATTTTTTAAAAACTAGTGTTTTTGACAGATGTTCGTTGTGTTGGCGCCTGACGCTCTAGCAGTGCTGCCAACGTTACTTGTGTAGCTCGGTAGGTACCCTGGGCTGCCATATGTTGAAATTCTTGTGCTGAGTTGGCTTCGTGTGATAGGTCGGTCTGGAAGCGGCGGGGT
>OX463841.1:3337544-3431315 GCA_949825065.1 Odontocerum albicorne
ACTCCGACCGATTCTAACAATTGATGACCTGCGTAGCCTAGTTGATAAGATGGAGGTCTTTCAGCTTGCGGGTTGCTGGATCGATTCCCGTTGGTACTCAGATTATTTAAATACAGCTCTAGTAGGGTTTTCACTTATGCCTAATTTGAGACATTTCTGGTTAGTTTGAAGGGATTGCCACATGGCAACAAACTCGCCAGGTTGTACTGTATACAGCGAATGTTAAGTAAAATAAAATACTATTGTATAAGGTGGTTTTGCATTCACAACCTTAAATAATTTACAGTTGCTTTCTGTCTAAATTTTAAATCTTACCACATAAAGCTTTATACCATCAATCCATAATTATTTGTATTGTGAAAATATTTCCCTACTTTCATCACAAGATATTTCAAACAACGGTACCACAAAAAAAATTACCTTCATATGGCTTATATATGAATACCCACTTACACAACACCTTAAGCCGAATATGTTATTATAAGATATCGAAAGATCTATAGTGAACTGCTCAGCTCTCATGACCTCCCCTGAGAAGTAAGGCCTCAGGTAGATAAAGCTGCAGTTGTGGCGGGCTGCCTGAGAGATGTCATATGGAGGAATAAAGATATGAGAACGAATAGCAAGGTACGCATTTATAAGACCTGTGTGCGAACTATCCTCACATATGGCATCGAAGCGAGGGCGGACACTGTCAGGACAAAAAGTATGCTAAGGACAACGGAAATGAGAACTCTTCGTGCTATTGCTGGGAAGACTTTGCGTGATCGTGTAAGGAACACCACAATCCGAGAGGTCTGCGAGGTCCAAGATGTGGTCAGGTGGGGACGACAGCGTCGACGATACTGGTACCAACATGTACAGAGAATGAATTTCACAAGAATTCTATACATAGCTCTGCATGGGGTGCCGGATGGACGGCGTTCACCAGGGAGACCCTCGAAACGATGGAGAGATAGCTGGAGCTCAGCATCACAGGAGGACAATCCTGCAGTAACAGACTCATGAGTCTGTATAAAGTTTAAGAAGAAGAAGAAAGATCTACAAATGTTTCTCGTAGTCCGTCTTCCCTTGGTAAGTTTTTTTTACCAAACATGTTTATCTAAACATATGTAGATGCGGGGAAGAACCTAATATCTGATGGCCGTAGCGATCTTTTTCTACCCTTACAGTTAATGTTTGTAAATTAATTTTATCATATGTTTAACCTGTCAATAATAGTGGGTTCAAATCCCGAGTTAGGGCGTCTTTGAGAGGAGTTTGCTCTTTAAACGGCGTTATATAAATTTGTTATTTTAATATTATTATAATATATATCTTATTTCGGTCCTTAAGAATGGAATGAATAGGCCACATTCATAGGTTGCAGATTCACCTGCGCTGTGCTACTCCTCTCTTATAGCACAGGCATTTTTTCCGCCTGGTATGCGAGGGTATAAGAATACTCGTGACTTCGATCATATAGAAAAATAAAACATATCGGTGAGCTCCGATCGTCTCCGATCGTCTCACTTCGGTGTGCCATCGGATCCAGTACAGCAGTGTGGCCGCTGAGTTGGCTTGGGAGTAACGGCTCAGTCAATTAAAAAGGAAAAAGACACAAGAAGAAAAACTCGGCACAGCTTCGTTTCCCAACTGAATTGACGTCGGAATTGTGAGGGGTTCCTCGACTATGAGACCCAATGACGACGAGTTCTAACTATTAAAAGTAATTTATTTTTAGTTCAAACATGTGCTTAAGTAATTATAAAAAAAACCAGGTGTGATAATATAACAGCAATGGTGCGATATTTTTGAGATTCGAGTCTGTCTATTTAATGTCAAAGTTTCATAAACTTTGGGATTGACACCCCTGCTCCACACCCTTCTCTTTTTCGTAATGGACAAGGCCATTCGACGCGAGGATCCTGGGGTTTCCCTTATTTGATCTCTCAATTCGGAAAATAAGCGGCATTTCGCCTTTCTCTCTCCACATTAGCCACCGAAGTGCTCCGCTTTTAGGATATTTTCCTCTCTCCTTACACTGCGAGAAGTCGATGTCAACATAATTTTATTTTTATATTATCAAAATCATCACCAATTTAACTTTTATTCGTCCACTGCACAACATAAATCACACATTTTCTTTTCAATTCCTGTCAATGGGGTCCGTCTTTTATTCACCGACCTCTAGCAAAGCGCTCGATGTCATCCATATATTTTGTTAAAGAAAGTTCTTAAGATATCTTAGTGGCTCGCAGTCTCAACTTTTACAGACGTTTAATCCACCAATCATTTGATTTGAGCTCAAAATGATTCGCCGATTTTCACCCACATCGACCGGGCAATATTTTCCTCAACGTCCAACACTCGGAGTTGGCTATCTACATAATAGTTTTTTTTTCTATTTATAAATATTATTTGTTTTTTAATGTTTTTAAATTTTCTATATTATTTTAATTCTATTTTACCGTTTTTTGCATAAGATATTCAATTTTATGATATATTTTCCAAAACTGGATAACATAAATAAGTGTAAAACTTAGCTGAAATCTTTGTACTGTTATGCTATTATCCTTTCGTTGTACACAGTCAAACTTGGCAGACTTTTTGCATAAGATATTCAATTTTATGATATATTTTCCAAAACTGGATAACATAAATAAGTGTAAAACTTTGCTGAAATCTTTGTACTGTTATGCTATTATCCTTTCGTTGTACACAGTCAAAAATCTGACAAAAATCTGACAAAATCTGACAAATCTGACAAAAACCACCGGAATGGGGTTGGCATATTTGTATCAATGGACTATATTAGATTTGTTAAAAAGTTTATACCTGTATCGGATAGAATCATTATCCTACAATTAGAAGCAAGACCTTTCAATGTAAATATCATACAAGTATACGCACCAACAGCTGACTCTAAATATGATGATGAAGTTGAGAGACTTTATGAAAGCATTGCACAAATTCTGAAATCAACCAAGAGTGATGACATCAATATTATAATTGGAGACTTTAATGCGAAAATAGGACAAGGTCGCCGTTCGCATTTAGTTGGAGATTATGGTCTAGGAGATTCCAATAAAAGAGGCGACAGAATGTTTGAGTTCTGTGAAGAACACAATATGGTTGTTGTCAACACATGGTACAAACTTCCTAAACGTAGACTTTACACATGGAGATCCCCACAGGACAATCCAACTATCCCCAACCCTATCAGAAACCAAATAGACTATGCATTGATTGGAGAACGTTTCAGAAATAGTATTAAACGTGCCACAACATACCCTGGTGCTGATATAGGATCGGATCACAATCCACTTGTTATTGACATCAGATTGAAGTTGAAGGTACTTGCAAGGAAAACCAAAAGAACGGGACTGAACACAGAGAAACTGAAAGATCCACTTACCAAGGATACAATGTCATCCGAGCTGAATTATAAATTGCAACAACTTAACAATGTCAACAGTGGTACAGTTGAAGAACAATGGAAAATTTTTAAAAACACAATACAGGATATAAGTAAGAAGCATTTGAAATCTGAAAAACTGACTCGTAAGAAGCAATGGATGACAGACCACATATTAAACTTAATGGAACAGCGTAGGGTAGTTAGTACCAAAAATCGCAATAGTGATGAATACAGGAACCTCCAAAGGATTATAAAACGTGAGATCAGGAATGCCAAGGAAGAGTGGATAAAAAAACAATGCGAAGAGTTAGAACAGTATGACCAGATGCATGATGCATTTAATCTGCATAGGAAACTAAAAGAACTGTCCGGTCTTAATAGTAAACCGAGACCATCATGCCTTACAGATGACTCAAACAATCTAATTTTGGATGATTCAATCATTCAAAAGAAGTGGGAAGATTATATTCAGAATCTCTTTAAAGACTCTCGCATTGACATTGAAATGCCACAGTGTGATCAAGGTCCTACTATATTAAAATCGGAATTATTACATGCTATTAAAAATTCAAAGACCAGAAAGGCAGGTGGACCTGACGAAATCTCCATGGAGGTTATCAAGCTGATTAATGAAAATAATGTTGACTGCTTACTCAAACTATTTAACAATATATATGACACAGGGATTATCCCCCAAGATTGGTTAACATCATTATTTATTACTATACCCAAAAAACCAAACCCAAGAAAATGTAATGACTATCGTCTTATAAGCCTTATGAGTCATATACTTAAACTATTTCTGAAGATTATACATGCAAGAATAAGACTGAAATGCGAGCAAGACCTGGATGATACCCAGTTTGGGTTCAGAAATGGCTTCGGTACCCGCGAAGCGTTGACTACAATAAATGTTTTACTCCAGAAATGCCATGATCAAAGAAAAAATGTTTATAGTTGCTTTATTGATTATGAAAAAGCATTTGACAGAGTCAAACACACAGAGTTGATAAAATTGCTTCAAAGATGTAATGTAGATGATAAGGATGTGAGAGTGATTAAAAATCTGTACCGGGACCAAAACGCTGTTATCAGACTTGAAAATGGAACCACTTCACTAAGTATTCCCATTCAGCGTGGAGTTAGACAAGGATGTGTACTCTCACCTACTTTGTTCAACATGTACTCTGACTTTGTCTTCAAGCAGGCGCTGACTGATATAGATATCGGCGTCAAGGTCAACGGTGTAGTCATCAATAACATTAGATATGCTGATGACACGGTTCTACTGGCAGATGGTATAGAAGACCTTCAACAGCTTTTGGATAGGATCAGTTCCACCGGTGAGCATTATGGTTTGAACATTAATGTCAGCAAAACTAAGCTGATGATTTTCAGTCGAGAAAGTCATCCAAATGCAAATCTTCGGCTGGGTGGTGTCAATATTGAAAGGGTAAAGCAGTTTAAGTACTTGGGCAGCATCATCACTGAGAATCTGGACCCCGATATAGAAATTAAATGTAGAATAGAAGCAGCTCGTGCAGCTTTTAATAAAATGAAAAATCTTCTCTGCAACGATAATATAAATTTGAAGCTCAGACAAAGAATGATCAAGTGTTATGTGTGGTCAGTTTTGCTTTATGGTGTCGAGGCATGGACCCTCAAAGTTAATATCATTAACCGCTTGGAGGCTTTTGAAATGTGGATCCACCGAAGGATGCTAAGAATATCCTGGACTGACATGATTAGCAACGTTGAAGTATTGCGTAGAGCAAATACACAGAGAGAATTGTTCACAACAATCAAGCTCCGTAAGACTTCATATTTTGGCCACATAATGAGAGGTGAAAAGTATGCAATCCTGCAACTTGTCATAAAGGGGAAGATTGAGGGTCGTAGAGGAGTTGGAAGAAGGCAGCACTCCTGGCTTCGGAACATTAGAGAATGGACCGGGATGAGAGGTGTGGAGGAGCTGTTCCGTGCTGCCCAGGACAGACAAGGTTTCTCCCAAGTGATCGTCAACGTCGGGGGGACCCGGCAGGACACATGAAGAAGAAGAAGTACACAGTCAAACTTGGCAGACTTTTTCATCTATGGAACTCAACTTTCAATCAACCAGAAAAAAATGTTAAAGATGCTTTACGTGAAAACCAAACTGTTTCTTTTAAATTCTGTGTTTTGCTGAAGAAAAGGTAAAATTAAAATAATATAGGGAATGAATATAATTGTAATGTGGCAACCAACCTTTTAAAACAATGTTGCAATCTCTTGTAGCCAACAACCATGTGCTTACCTGGCCTAATGTGAAAACTAGGAAGCATTATTTTAAAATAATACATGTTCCAACAGGAATTGAACCCGAAACTCCCGAATCGAAAAAAGGATTCTTACCAACAAGACCTTGAAAGTGTCTTTTCATAGCCTTTCCGGTTTCGAAAAAAAATGTAAATTTTGCACAATTGCGAGTACTGAAAAATACCGCTCTCCGTTTACCCGAAATCCTAACTTTTTAAACCTAGCCAATGAATCATGTAACCAATGATTTATTTGAGGATATTCCAATATTTAGCGAAGATTTCTCTTAATATTTTAAACTTTGAAACGGTTGACAGTTAAAATGTCCATATAAACTTTTTGTTCATTCTATTTTTTTTTATTTATATCCATAATTCGTATTTTCTACTTAAATATATTGCATCAAATATCGGTAATCCCTCATTGCGCCTACTATTTATATTCATTTTAATTTACATTATTGAGTTGAAAAAGTTAGGTCACATCTTTTTAACTATGCTAAAGAGGTTGTCTTTCTTATTCAGGTAAAAATATGTTCAAAAATATCTCAAGTCTTCAAATTCCATCGTATATTATTATCATTTGATTATATTTTATGTCAAAGTTAAATCTAATATCGCAACAAAAGTTAAAAGGTTAGCTAAAATTTATTCAGGACTGTCGTTATGAAATATAAAAAATCTATGTATCGTTCTGTAAATTTCTTTAGTATTTTTGTAAAAGTCATGGTGTAAGATGTAGGGACATCATTAATCTTTGTTCATAAAAAAATAGGAAACAACATTACAAGATATTTATCTCATTCGTATCGTAATTATTCAAAATATCCGAACAGGTGATCACGAAAATTGAGTGGGGCTGGGAGACAACATTGTCTTAGATCCCATTAACTGAGTTTAAATAACTGTTATAAGACTTAGTTCACGGTAAAGAATTATTGAAGTAGGCAATGAAAAATAAGGCATTAGTATTAACTTAGAGTTTTGTTGACAGATGAACTATTTTACCGGAATGAGACTCATTTGTTTGCGATAACCATTGGGAATTGAACTCAAACTGCCCGATTAGACGTCAAATGTCTTACCTACTAGGTTATAAGGGTCGTCATTGTCATCATCGTTGTGAATACAAAATAAGGCATTAGTATTAACTTAGAGTTTTGTTGACAGATGAACTATTTTACCGGAATGAGACTCATTTGTTTGCGATAACCATTGGGAATTGAACTCAAACTGCCCAATTAGACGTCAAATGTCTTACCTACTAGGTTATAAGGGTCGTCATTGTCATCATCGTTGTGAATACAAAATAACACACCATTATCATGGGAAAAATAGCTTAGCCACGCTTGATTCATGTCGCTAGTTCAAAGCCAACATCGAAATATTTTACAAGCGTTTTGAATAAATATGTCAGTGATTTTCAAATAGATTTATAATGCTCAATAATAATTGGATATAGTCAAGCTTTATTAAAAATTAATATTTCATTACATTATATGTGTTAAATAAGAAAACTGTTAGTAAAGAAAATAAATTAAGTATTTTTTAAAATATGTTCTCATATTAATCATAAATAACGGAGATCAAGAGAAAAAGATAAACGAGAAGCATTAAAACTTGGTTAAAGCATTGCCTTAATTTTTTTATTTCGCAATAATTCGAACAAAAGATGCATTATTATAAAAGCAAATTTTTCGAAATAATTTTTTTTCTTTGTTTTTGAGTAATCTCGGGAAATCATTAAATTATTTCTACCTTAAAAATGTTATCTGTAGAAAAAAAACTTCAGACCGACGTTTTGAGAACGTTACAGCTCTCACCTTCAGGCTTCGGTGATTATCGATTCTATCAAAAGTGGTAGAGCACACTGAGATTTGGTTGGTCTGTTTACTCAACAGTACGAGTAGCGTGACTGCTCGAGTTCACCATAACGAGAACTTAAAAATGTATTTCTATTTATTTAATGGCGAGTAATGCAATGTAATTTTTTTAGAGAGGGGTTAAATGTATTATTATGTCATTTTTTTTAAATATTACATTTTAGGCATTCTAAAAGATAACATATTTCCACTATATTTCACACAGAAAACCATATTCGTATTTTTTTTTATTTACGTGAATTATTTCCTGTAATTTTGCCAAGCTTATTCTTAATGCCTTTATTATTATCCCGGAAATTCTTTCAAAAGCTAAAAAACATCTTTTTTTACAGTTAAATCCTCTGTAATGATACTAAAAGAAATAAAAATATGAATATAGATTGAATATGAATATAGATTGAATATGATTTATAGATGAAAAAAAAAAGTTTTTTTCAATTACTTTTTGTTTTATTTTTTCCATTCAAGTATGAACATTATTCTGCTGATTCATTGACATTAAATACAAGTATTCAATATAAAATACTTTTCTACGTAAGTCTGAATATTTGCAATACGAGTACAATATTTACCCCAACATACGAACATTAGTTTCATATCTGAATTTATTATAAATCTGTTATCATTTTGTGTTCATGGCTATAAATGATGTATCTCGGGAGCTTATTATTATACTATAAAGTAACTTCTTCAAAACAAACTGATAAAATTGTATACCCTTAGTATATTTAATCTATGGTAGATTCACCGACTAAACATTAAATTGAATTTAAAAACGAAAAAGAAACAATTAATAATCGGTGGACTAAAGAAAAATAATTGTTAAGGAAGGGAAATGATGGGACATTAGGATGAAAGTGGTATTTGCTAATGATTGAACATCTGGAAGTTCGTTCCATAGTCGTATTAAGTAGACCGTAAATAATGTAATATGTTGTGTGTTGATGTGCAAAAGAGTCCTTCATCGTCAGATTGAAGAGTACGTTCGTGCCCTAAATCTCGAAGATATTAAGAGCAATTCAGATAACTAAGCACACAAAACAATGTCATACAAAATTATGTACAAAATATTCACAGAAGACTTGCTGTCAGAAAAATAACCAGCCTGCTAGTAACATAGCTGTGCACCAAAATGAACTTATTTAATTATATAAATCCTAGTCTTTGTTAGTTCTAAAATATCTATTTTCTCAAAATTTCTCTCATAAAAAAATATTCTATCAACAGAAAATCAATTTCACTTACTATGTTACACTTAAAAACCTATTAAATTCACTGTCCTACTGTAGTATAATATGTTCATAAGTAATTCATTGAGATTGAATTATATTTCGGTACTATCGAGAAACGGAATGTGTTTAAAAAAGCTCTATAAATCTTTTATTTTATTTAACAAAATAATATATGGTACAAATATTGGCCAAAGGCTATACCTATATACACATTTATATCTTAACTAATCTTATTTATACATTATAATTATAAACTAACTTAATTTTAATTTCCTACGTGTCATTTTAATTTTATGTGTCTAAAACATTCAATTAATATTTTGGAACAGTAAGTCTTATAAATAAAAATGTGGGTGAAGTAAATAAAGCATTCCATTTTAAGAACAAGGTTACCTAAATTGAAAATTCAGACGTCTTATTTAATAACAAATTTATCAAATTAAACAAAACTATAATTTTACAGTTTATAAATTCATATTCAACGATAAATTGAGATATTTTATAGATTGATTAAAAGTGTGTATATTTAGGAAACTATAATACGGTGATGAAAAAATGTTTGAAAGTTAATCACCATTTTTAATTTTATTTTGTATACAAAGAATAAAAAATTTACCTAATATTTTAACATAAAGCACATACAAACCATCACGCCATTACACTGCCGAGATAGGCAGAGAGGACAGAGCGCCAGACGTTCCTATTTTGACACACATCCTTCGCCTCTATCACATCCATACAACTTCTACGATTTTTCTGACTTTATACACTCTGTGTATTTTTCTCAATGCACACATTCCTACCGTATGTATTCGTTAAATATAAAACACGATTATCAATATTTAAACTGCATTTTAAGTCAAGATCTAATAAGAATGTTAAAAGAGAAGAGAATGAAAAAAATATACGAGAATATTTTTATCTGGTTACAATCATCGACTAAACCAATACATTTCTTCTAAATCACTATGTAATGGAGGGTTGTTGATGTGACAGAAGTAAAAAAAATACCAAAAATAATATGATTAACTAACTTATAAACCGTTTAAAATAATAAACCAATTGGCTCTTGCACAGAGCCAAAATGAGAAATGAGGAACTAGTAATATAACTCCAAATAGACACGAGTATGGGAAAGAATATTTGAAACGAATTTTGAGCTTGCGAGAATAAGTTGGTCAACATGGTATTGACGTGATTGTTGCAATTACAAAGCAGTTAAATTTGTATATGTGATAACGTGAAATGTGTAATGGTGTGAAAGCAGAGTATTTTTTAATTAAAAAAAATATGAAATTGTATGACCATTTTATCACAGGTTACCTATACGTATATTCACACATAGTGAATTTATGTATTTATATATACTTGTACTATTCAGTTCACATTTCCTTTCAAACGATACTTTATTGTCAATGTTGCATTGTTAAATATTGAATACTAAAAATAAATAGAATTTTCCGTCGTTCCACGTAAAATGTGACAAATAAAAAAGGTTTATATCGATATTAAAAATGTTATATCAATCGCTTCAAATAAATTTCTAAGTCGAAAAATATGATAGAACTTCCCCGTAAAGTTCAAATATCAACATCATAAAGAAAACATCTGCCGAAACATATTTTTATCCACTGTGATGGTCGCAGAGATAGAATATTTGAATTTTTAATACCACCATGAAATCGCTTATACCATGAGGAAATCTACCCTTCGCTTTGAAAAAAAATACGACCTTTTTCTTAAGCATATTTATTACTTTGACGGGGAAATTTGTTAATTTTTTCATAAATTATTTATTATTGATTTGATATTGGTGTTTAAAACATAAACAGTAAAATTATTTTGAATTCTAATTTTTTTTAAATACTCAACTTATTCAGATGATCTTACTGAAAAATCAGAGCTTTGATTAACACTTTATGTTTTGTTTTCTGTTTAATAGCTTTTATCTCAATAATACCTAGAATCACTTGGCTAAGCGTTAACTTGGAGCATAAATAAAATCTGTCATCGCATTTCACACCAAATGAGTTAATATGTTAGCATAAAATATATGGAAGATCGAGAACATTTCCGATTTGTTTAAAACATTTTTTAAGATTTTATGCAAATTCAATTAAGGTGTAATTTCCAAATAAAAATAATAAAAAAAACATCATAAGAGTTCAAAAACTTTTATTTAAAACAGAAAATAGTTGATTTTTCACTAGGATAACAAAATGTTGCAAAAAGAAGATTTTGGTCGCTGCTTGCAATAATTGACCGATATTTGAAATAATTTTTGAAATTTATTGCTGAATTCAAACTTTCTATTTGGTGACATATTAAAATGACTAGTTTATTGCTATACGGCAATTTATTCCAACTGACTAATCAAAGTTACGAAGCTTCGTGCCAATTTCTGGGTAAAATTTACAACGTTATATCTCAAATGTAAAAAAAATTAATAACAAACAAAAATTAATATTAAAAACAAATGAAAAAAAACAGTAAAGTAAAATTTAACCAAATGTCACCAAAGACGAGAAAAGAGCAAGAAAAAAGAAATTACGGAGAAACAAATTCCGTGATTGAAGATATATGGAATATTGTTTAGTTAATGTTTGAAGTAAGTAACAAAGTTTAGCGTTAGGTCAACAAGACTGAATATAGTTATTAAAATAAGTAGAAATGTTTGCAAGGCTTTAAGAGTCGTACTTTACTCGTATAAAGAAAAATATACTTTTCTTCGCTTCAATTCAAAATGTACGGGGCGAGTGAAAAAAGTTAGTTGCTTTCCACTCAGTATTAAGGTCTTAGAGGATTTTCGTTCGAAAAACGGATGGTTGAAATAAACGACGGGCACTTCCGGACCAACTCTGTTTTGAGGCAAAACTTAATAGCTTCTACTTAGACATTGGAAATCTTCTCCTATAAAAAAACCCGTTTTATTTTAAATGGATTTTTTTTTCGTCCACGTGATACGACAGAATTTAACAAGATTAAGTGGAAAAAAAGAAGCAAAATATCACCTTGAACTACAGCCGCATTGCGATTTGGCACCGACGATATGGCAACTGGAGAATGTTTTGCGAAAATAATTTTAAGTAAGCGTTGTTTATTTCATGCTGTATGCAATACATTCTGAAACTGGATTAAAACACAGTATTATTTTCTTTTCAGTATTTTTTATGAAGTCAATAATGACTCACTAAGAAAAAAAGTATGTTTCATTTTATATAATACATGCATGTGTACTATCACACCACATCTCTTTTAAAATAGTCGGAGAATGCATATATTTGTTTTTCTTTCTTGTACACAGCTCTTGTATATCGAGTCAAACTTACTCTCCTGTTTCTGATACTTTTAACCTTCCTCAGTCACATTATTCCTCTGTTTTCTCGGTCTAACTCGACCTTGCTCTTCTTTCATTTCAAACATATATTTGTTCGCAACTCATTCTCTTAAGTAATTCGCAACTCATTCTCTTAATGTGACCACACAATCTTAAAATGACTTTCTTAATTTTACTAACAACATCTATCTCTAAAAATAAAATATCTTTTTTCCTATCGTTTCTTACTCTTTCCAATCTTCAAAGTAATATCACGCATTATGCGTAAGCCACGCATTCAGCTCTTATAACTTCTTTTCATTACTAAGGCATCGCTTCCATACATCAAGGTTGACAGTAGTACACCACTTTGCACAACCAATGTTGAAAATTTTGAGAATGACTTTTTTGTAATGGTATATAAAATTCAATCCCACACAGATTAATTTAAGATGTTTTAATTCAAGAGCAAACTAGTAACTTATTTTATATTATCTTAATAGTCGTTCGAAATTTGATTAACATGGTAACAATGTTTTTTTTTGTTTTATATCAAGTATTTTCTCACATACCAATAAAGCTAACCATATTATTTTTGTTCCAGGTAAGAGAACCCTTCTACTCAAGAAAAAAACAAGGAAGTTTTTTGGTGAATATTATCCTAAAATTAATACTTAACATACGTATCAATAAAAAAATGAACAGAAGTTATGCCGCAAGGGTGGTAACGCATTAGGAGACTAATGTTTCTAGTTGCCAGTTGCTGTGTGCATCCATATCAGTTTCAAAAGCAATTTTATTAACACGTGTTTTGTACCCTCAGCGATTGCCAAGATGAATGCGAAATTCAAACAGCGCGCATATATCAAATTTTGTTTAAAACTAGAAAAAAATAGCGTCTTATACTCTTACAATGCTTCGCCAGGTTTACGGAGATGAAACCATGAGTCGAACCCAATGTTATGAAGAGGATTCGGTTTTTAAAAATGGTTGAACGTCACTTGAGGACGATGAGAAGCCAGGACGTCCTTGTATCAGCACAACTGCCGAAAATGTCACTGAAATTCAGAGAATTATTCGTGACATACAAATCGACGATTAACAATCAAATAAGTTTGTGACATGGTTGGAATGTAGAAAGAACTGAGCGCCAAACATTCCTACATATTTCCTTTGCCTCCTCCATATTTAAAAAAAACTTCTACAGTTTGTTCTTTTTATGTTACACCTAAGATCTCTTTTTTCGAATTAAAGAATGATTTGATCAAAATAATGGAATTTTGAAAGAAGAAAATGAAAAAGGCCAGGGATATCATTGGAGTTCTATGAGAAGATGTATAACAATTCAAATGTGTGTAAATCGTGTTAGATGAAGGTCACAGAAAGTATTGTTTGATTATTTGAATGATAGGAACGTAAATAGTCAGAGAAATCCTAGAAGTTGTATAAAACCATGTATGGATGTAGAGAAGGCCAAAAATATGTACCGCGATAGGAAAATCGGTGCTCTCTCATTTATGCCTACTGCGACAGAGAGATGGCTTGATGGTATGTATGTATGAATAATAAATATTTATCTCGCCACTTATGTGATATTTAAGCATCAAATATCAAATCAAGGCACTGTTAATTATTGTTTTTAAGAAATCTTTCTGTTCAATATTTCGAGTCAAGTTTTAGAAGAATGCAAATTAAGAGTGATAATGAAACGTCTTAAGTCATTCAGTCAAGGTAACTATTTCATGTTAATATTACAAAGTCTCGGTATAAACTCCAGAAAACCACTATATTAACTCATATACAACACTGCCTCCCCTTCCAGATGGAACTCCGTGTACTAGGGTTCTTGATTAAATTCTTTATAAGACCGCAACCCATATGAAATATTGGGAGCTTAATTTATTGTTTTTGTTTTCTTAATAAATATGTTGAACATCTCTTAAGTAACTTAAAGAAATGTGATTTACTAGCCGTTTAATACCTAAAATACTTTTGATACTCGGATAGTAAGAAGACGCGGCTCACCAGACTGCGATGGATAAAGAAGATTAACGTACCGATTCCACAAGTCTGGAATGGTGTATGCACATGCACCAGTGTACACACGCAGTATATACTCGTATTATATTACAATATATAAGAAGCATCACAAGGTTCTGTATTTAAAGACTCGCTTTCTTACATCAGATTAAGCCCGCTACAATAGCTGGATGAATGACTGTGACAGAAGAAGGATCACTTAAATTGCAATATATAAGTTATGTATCTGCAACCCACTATGATAAAATAATGTTTATAAAAAATGCAAAGCATATTTTATAAACATTAAGTTATAAGACAATCAATGATTTATAGCCAAAAAAATTAGTTTATCTAAAATACCCGTTAACTGCATACAACAGAAATTATAAAAAAATACGCTGGTTTGGCTGTGTATCACTGAAAGATAAATAAGGATATTTGGTTATCAGAGGCAGTTTTAAATCAAGACTTCTTGTGGAAAAAATAATTGAGAATTGATCTCCAATATATAGATATTTTATGCGAAAACTATCATTTAACCTGACTGATCTTAAAGTAAGACTTCATCTGGAGAAAATAATGGAGAATTTAATGTGATGTTATAGTTTTATTATGAGAAGACAGATTACCACGTCACCGGACTTGCCTTAAATTTAGGCTTCTTGTGGAGGAAGTAATATATATAATTTAATCCAATGGTAAAACTTTGATACAGTTATATTCGTATAATGAAAAAACAACCACGCAAGCTGACTGGTCTTTAAAAAAAGACTTCTCGTGGAAAAAGTAATAGAGAAAATTCGGACTCAATAGTCCGATCGTATAGGTATATTACGAGAAGACTACCACGTAACCTGACTGGTCTTCGAAAGTTACAATATACAAAGAAGACCTAGCAAACTGCGAACAACGTGTACTGATCTAGTGAAACAATACCTAAAAATCAATGCCATGACATATAAAATGAGAATTAGAAGAAGAAAAAACCGGAGCAGTAAATAAATAGTAAACGTTATATTGTTTAATCTTTTGAACTGAAATTAACTACGTTGCGCTGTGCACGATTATATGTACAATCTGTTTAAACTGATTAACGTATTTTTCATTTATTTCGTAAAACAAAGTAAAATGAATTGTATACGTGAAGTTGGAGAAACCAAATATCCGATTGATTTCCTGGCAAAACTTGTAACTCTGAGCTTTTGTATATTTTTACCATGAAGTCCTGTTTAATATTCTCATCACTTTTTAAAATTATTTATCGTTATTTCGAATATACTTATATTTTAGAAAATGCTATTTACCAACAGATGGAAAACTCTTTTTTTTTTATTTTATGAATTGAAAAACTTTAAATATTTTCATGAGAAATAATAGTGGTTTGAAATTATTTCCATGAAAATTTCGGATAAAGTTACCATATGTTACTTTATAAGTGAATAGTAAATTATTTTTTATTTAGAATTTTTTTCCGTTGCTTTTTAAATAAATATACTTTCGTTACTCCATTAAAGTTTTTCCGGAAATTTTCACCCTAACAGTTTCATAGTCTCCTAGTAATGCAACCCTCGTTCGTAAAAACGCAAAGCGTCTCAACAACCCTAAGCGTTAACGAACCACAACTGGATAGGTAATAAACTATTAAAATGCGAATGAATGTAATAAAAAATAATTCAAATCTTTGTATCACGATATATTTTGCAAGTATTGCTTTCATGCTTTTTACTCAGAAGCTATGTTCTTGATTCTTACTTGTCGCTTCAACTGTAGGGTGAAAGTTTGATCTTGTCGGAATTATCGATTTTACACACATAACAATTTATAATCTCCTGATACATTTGCTCTGCATTACTCGTGCAATTTAGAAGCAAATTATTATTTTTTATATATAAAAATAAAAATAAAAAAAAAAAATTGTAAACAAAAACGATTTGTATTGAGAATAATATTTATTTCTTTTTAATTTTAAGTAAAAAATTACAAGCTTATAAAGAAAATATTGCTAAAAAGTATTTAGTGTGTTGATTATTTTAACATTTTACATCCTCAAGATTCGCATATTTTACACATTAAAAATAAACTTTCGCTTTCAATTAATTACTTCATCACTCTCAAATTACAATCTGGAAGATTTATTTATATTATGACAATATTTTTTATCAATCAAAAGGATTTTAAAGGGACAGGGAAAAAAGCTAGCGCTTTTTAACTCAATCGCCATAGGGAATTCAACTTAAAAACTCGACGAGGAAAAAAAAAACATTCGAAATATGAATAATTTATTTATAACGAAAAAAATTATTCGAAGATAAATATTTAGTTTTTTCCCAATTTCCAGAATTCTGTGACTAATAGCACAATTATTGGTTTAAATTTATTTTAACATTTTATAAATTATTTATAAATTATTTATAATTCTTTATATGATCGCATATTTTACGAGTATATAACTTAGGAATAAAACGTTTGAAGAGTTAATAAGTTAGAAATGGTTAAGGAAAACATATAACGACATTGTTTTGATTTTAAATAATATTTTTTCTTCTTTTTGATTTGGATATTTCATCAAGTTTCTCTATGAATGTTACGATTATTTAGTTTTAAAAAAACGTATACTCAAGTATTTCCAATAAACATAGAGAAGAAATAAAGGTTTGGGTTATTTTTAAATATTTAAAATCACTAAGATTCAATGTTTACGAAACGTTTAAACATATTACACATTTTTTCTGATAATTTACCCTCAGTAAAGCAATGTCTGACTCTTGACAAATAAGCACCCTCCCACATGATGCGCGCGCATCGGATATGTCCAGAGAACAATCACCTTTCCTTTTCTAGCCATGTACACTCTTCACAAACCCTGTGTGATAGTATTCCTTAACCTCCTCGCTTGGATGTTCGCCTGATACTTCGTAGAGGTTTTCTTTCCTAACACTGGTTTTCCCAGAATCCTTGGGCCAACCCTTATAGGGCCTCTACGCTCAATGTATAGTTTCTCACTTATTCTTACAATAAATTATATGTCACCTTCTCTCTCTAAGAAAATCATAGTCAGGAGGAAAATTATAACGCTGGTCTGTTGCATTTTCCCCATATACTGCTTCTAACTTCGCTTTACTTTGTAGGAGTGAGCGGCGTTGCTACGAATTTTACCAACGTTCACTTCTGAACTCCTGATACATCGTAGCCTCCAAAATAGAGCCTTCTTTCCAAACGTAGCCTACTGAGGTTTTGTTAACGTTTACGTTATCTACGTCTCTCTTGAAATTCAACGTTTTCATTTTGTACATATGAAAAATCTGTCAAAATTTCAAGATTTTTCATCAATATTCAAATTTAAATTCACAAAGGAAGGTTGAAGGTCATCTGGTTTGAAGTAAACAGCATACCAGGATAACATAAAATGGTTTCGGCGCTTTACCTCAGGTTACTTGAGAATTTAATATTGTATATTTGACTACTTTAATTTAGCTTGAACCCAGTGTTTATTTTTAATCTTTAGAATTTTTTTTTCAATTGAAATTTTCTAATTCCAAAATATTAGAGTAGTTTTGTTTTATAAACAGTGACCAAGAAATAATCTGTGATCTTTGAAACCAATTTTTATTAAAAAAAAAAAACATAATTTCAAGTATGCGAAAAAAACTTGGAATCTCAATTAAATTTCTCTTAATATTAGATTATAAAATTGTTACTTACTGTTGCTATTATATCAGTCAACACTAGAGCAATAATTAAAAAAAAAAAATGAATCATGGAAATAATTTCAATCGTGAATGTAATAGAAGAAAACAAATATGTGGGCTCTCTGTTGAGCCAGTACGCCTCTTTGGGGCGCGAATTACGAAAGAAGAGACAACATGTTAATAATTAAAATTAATTCATAGTAAATTGTAACACAATTGTGCAGCATTACTATCTTGGGCATACTTATAATTATATTCAATTTAAGATTTAGTAAGATTTTCAATTTATTGAATTCCCCAAGATCACTTTATCTATTGCTTGTAAGAACTGAAGTTGAGTTGCGATTCAAAAGAGTGCAGGAAATATTTCATTAATACAATTATAATTCAAATAATATACCAGATGATAAATAAAATGTTGATTGTTTTGAACTTGTCAGACCGACTGAAAATTTCAATTTTAAGTTAGTTTAACAAAATTACTTGTTTGCGCACTCCTTCCAAACTACACAAGTCCCCGCGATATATACAAGTATAGTTATCAATGATGCGCAAGTCGAGTAATAAATAAAGAAATTTGTATAAACCAGTGTTTCCCAACGTTTTTTGTGCTATGCCCCACCTAAGCCTTTCTAAAATTCTTATGCCCCCCCTACGTAACGGTGACGCGACAAAGCGATCAAAATACGACTAAGCTGCCGCGACAAAAGGGTTAAACTTTAACCCTACGTAACATATACATAATTTTTAATATTCAAAAATTGAATTGTTTATTAAAAAAACTTAAATGATGGGTTTTAGGAAGAAATCACTAGGAAATAAGCAAACACAGGAAGTAAATTTTCAAAACATATAATGGAGAACTGAAATTCAAGTACAAAATAATTTTAATGAAATATTTTTCTATATTATTTTAATTATTAGTAATTATTTATTAAATTTAGTGAGATCCTTGCGCTTGGTGCTTGCTTGCTGCAAAGATATTTCGTGTTAGGTTCCAATTTAGTTGGCTTTAGTCTCAAGTCTCCCCGTTGTGTTATATCTAGCCGATTTCTTTTTTTTAGCAGCAAATCATTTATGGCACTAAATCCACATTCAGCTAAATATGAAGATGGAAAATGTAACAATAGTTTTCTTGCACATTTGGTTGGATTTGGATATTTAATTTCGGTTTCCTTACAAAGCCATGCCATCGCTCCTTTTATATTAAATAAAGCTTTAATTTACTCATCATTTTGCATTTCTGCGAGTTCTTTAAGCTGCATTTCAATATCTTCACTCATTTCGTCTATTCTTTTGCTAAGTATTGTTACTGAGTGGCATAGCTTTCACGTCTTTGTCATCTTTTTGCAGAACCGCTTTAGGAAATGCTGATATTAATGGTTTTATTAAAATCTCTCCTATAGTATGATTTTTCCCAGATTTAGCGATGAGTAATGAAATTTCGTACTCGTAAACCATGATACAAGTATACAGATAAAGCAATCCGGATCGCAGCTAACTTCACTCCACTGTCGCGTATTACGTTACGGTGTATACGTGACAGTGGAGTGAAGTTAGCTGCGATCCGTATTGCTATATCTGTTATACTTGTATCATGCTCGTGAACCACAATATAGAAATATGGTTAACTTAAACTCTAAACGAGTCAATTTTCGGATTACCCCCCTTAAAAATCAAATTGCCCCCCTGTGGGGCGTAGGCCCCACGTTAAGAAACACGGGTATAAACCCTTCAAATCCGTCACATCTTTACTCATACAAACTCATCCTGAGAAATGATATTCTCCAATCCAATATTTCCGCGAATGTGCAGAAGTGGTTTGTTAGATCGTTATATTCTAAGGAAATAATTGTTTTAAAATTTTATTTATGCATTTGCGTGTATCATTATTATTTTTATAATTATTTAAAATATTCCATGACAGTATCACGGCTCATGACGCAGACGGAGGTTCGATTCCCGTTGAAACCCAGGTTTTTTTATATCGGTTGTGTCTGGTTACTTAAAGATTGTTTAAACACTTTTCTCGAAGTTTGGAAGAGATTATTACATGACAATAAATTAACCAAATGGTACTGTATATAATGAAAGTATAATACAACACAATATAGTTAATCTTTAACAATAAAAAATAAAAAAAAGTTCAAAAAAATTTTGTGTAAAGTAAAAAAATTTGCATAAAATGTTTATAATATAATTATTTTCGACGTATTTTACACGAATAAACGAAACACAGCTTTTGTCATACGGTAAGCGACAGAAATAAATTAAAACATAAATATTGCCCGTTCTCATAAAAGTCTTTCATAAAAAAATATATGGCCTCAGAAAAGGATTTTTATGGGGGCTTTCTAGGTCAGTGGATTTTAAGTACTTCTCATTACTAACACCCTTTCGGATCAAATGTGTTTTCCTAATCCTGGTTAAACCACCATAAAAATATATGTTACCCTTTTAAAAAAACTAATTTTGGTCCTTAAATCCTTCAATTAGGCATTGATCATAATTGAAGGATTTAAGGACCAATTGTAAAAATTTTTTTTTTGTAATATAAATTTTGTCAAAAAGAAAGATGACCTACACAGTTCAGTAAGTAACGTACAAGTATTTTAATCATAGTGTCGTAGATACGTTTCTTTTATGAAGAGGTTCAGTTCAGTGTACATATATTGCAGCTCAATTTTGACATAATTCATACTATATGCTCAAACACTATTTCCATTTGGAATAAAAGTTTTATTTAAATATTTTGAAAATAATTAGATTAGACAAAAAAAAATCCATCTTATGGCAATATCAAGTTTAAATCAAGAAACCTTTCCACTCAAGCTTATTGAAGTCACTGAACTAATTGCTGCATTATGCAATTCTTAAAGCACTATTTACTGAGAATCCGTACTTTTTTTCGGAGAAAAATTTAAAGTAATAACTATCCAAGTCGATCATTGCTGGTACATAAAATAAAAATGTGTAATAGATTTATTGATAGTAATATAGTATGTAAATAAAAATTCTGAAATAACACAACAATGAAAAGGCAACGTAAAAGAATATTTTAAAGGAAAGAGGGTGAGCCCGGCCGCAAGGATGTCAGACATTTTCAATCTAGATTATCTTGAGATTCAATTTATTTGTGTAAGGAAAACTAGCTGGATAATTACCACAAAATTCATACCACAAAGACGTGGCGATCTTTTATTTCATTAAATTTTCAAACCATGGACTTGCGTTCTTTCGTAAAATTTGTCATCCCAAAATCACTCCCCTTCTTCGATAGCTTATAATCGCCTGTTCAACAAAAAAATAAGATGCATGTATGTGTCTTTTTTATTTATTTCGAGAAATAATACAAGTCTGCATGTGAAAAGGCAGAATACCCAAGACATAATATCAATAAAAAAAGATCTGAAATTTCAAAATATTGACATACATTTTCAGTAAAAATTTGATTCTAAAACTTGATTTTATTGCGTTTCAGTTAAAAAAATCTTAACATAATTTTCAAACACACCTTCTCTGCTTACTGAATCAAAAGTTGAGATGTTTATCATTACATGCGTCTAATGTATCCAAACATAAAAGTAGGAACTGACGACTACTATTCAAAATTGTATCAAAGATTCTAAGATCGAAATAAAAATTATTTATGTCCGCTGCTGAGTAAACCATCTTCTAAACAAAATAACAAACATTTACCTTATGATCACTGATGACTTAACCAGGATTGCGAGTCTAAAATTGTATGTTTCACACTCTAGAAGAATGTTTGTCTTAGATAGTTCAAACAGTTCTGAAAGCCAGTGGCGATATGTTGTTAATATTTTAAGATCTGAAAAGTTAGCTAAAATTTTTATTTCTATTGGAATGTTGATTATAACGTATCGAAGTCTTACTTTAATCTTATCGACAGATTTATATTTCTGTATGAAAATATTTTCTTTAAGTTTTAAACTGAAAATAATTTCATTTTAAAATCAAAAACTAAACTTCCTCTTACTTGTTATAATCCGTGGCGTACCAGCTCGAGTGGCCTCGAGCAGCAAATCTCGCCATGCTCTTCGGGCATTCGTCAGCATCTCTCCAATTCCAAACTCCTAATATATTAGCATTATATCTCCCTTCGTCTTGTCATCTGAACTTGAATATCTTAACACTTACATAAAGTGCAGAAAAGCAAATATGTCGTTCTTGCAGGAAATAATTAAGTGAATTATATGAGATTGCTTTTATATTGTGTTGAGTTTGTCTTTAACAGTTTTTTTATTGTTATAGAACACTTTTATTTATTATGTCAATTAAATTTTTTAACGTCATTTTTTTGGATTTCGTATCCAAAGGGGCATATGATCATTTGAATCAGCAAGTAAATAAGTACTAATCGAATGGGTTTGCTTATTAAATACCCTCTTTTCTGATCGAATTTACCTATTGTGATAAGTTTTTTTCATAATTTGTTCTGTGTTAGGCTCTCTGTACAGGTTATAGAGCTCATGGTTGTAACCAATAAGCCACTCGCGTACATTTCAAAATACTTGATGCAGTACTCTTCGCACGAACAAATGCAAAATTTGTAATTTATGTTGTTTAATATCCAACTTAATAATAAATGGACTATCAATATAGCGCTGTTTGGAGAGCAGGCTTTCGTCAAGTGAGCTCGTTCTCGTGATTCAACCCCACTATTCAACATCCTTTGGTATTGCTCATGACTGAACATCGTGACTGCCCTGATAGCCTCCGATGACTCCTTTCCATTCAACCCAGCACTCCGCGACTCGAACGGCAGTTTTTAAGGATAATCCAGTTGCGTTTCTCACTTGGTCAGTCCAACGCATTGGAATTTTTCCTCTCATACGTCGTCCTTCTACGCCATCAGTAATCACAACCCCCTTCAAACTGTGACCTTGGCCGCAAACTTTGTACTCAAAGAAGTCGGAGAACTCGTTAAAAGCATGTTGATAATCTGTCGGTGATTCTCAGTTCTTCGAGAACGGAGGTGTTAGCTTACCTGGCTGTTCATGAAATTCGTAGCATTGTTCATTAGCAACACGTTTCTAACACATCTATTCTACGTATCTCACTTGCTCTCAGAATCTCCGCACTGTACATGAATATTGCGAAGACGAAATACTTAACTAAGCGCATTCTTGTCATGCTTGTGATAGTTATATTATACGATATACCCATTATTATTGACAGATTATATACCCACTATTATTGAAAGATTAAAATATTGAAAATATCGTATATACCCACTATTATTGACAGATTAAAATATTGAAAAAAAATTAAATGTCGGAATAGTAAAGTGGTTACTGCTGCCGTTAGATTTGGTACGTTCCCGCCACTGCATATATTTAGAAAAGTATATTTGAGAAGAAAACCGCTGGTAGCTCATCATGGGAAGAAGAACCATACAGAAACCTTTGTAAATCTTCCGATATGTGATACAAACGCATTCGGTTTTAATTGTATTATAGTATATATTAGTAGTGTTCATATACGATCATCAATTTTGATAAAACCGTCAGAAAATACATTGTCTTCAAGGATTTCCTAAAGCAACACACGTCAACCTTCCTCACCAGGCGTTAGAATTTGATCTCACAGTCTTCTTGATCAAGGATAAAATTAACGTACCCCAAAAAAGTTTGACAATCCAGTGTTTAAAAAATGTTGATTTAACAAAGGATATTTCCATTCCTTATATCTGAAGACAAGGGTATTAACTAGGATCCCTTTCATTAAATTTTAGACGTGAGTGAGGCGGTAGCACATTTGTATCAAAATATTCATTGTGTATTTGATGAGTGCTTTCCCGTAAAACCTAAAGAGTTGCGTAAGTGGCAATATCCTAAGTGGTTCACAAGTGAAATTGTTAGGAACATTAGACTGTCTTCATCGAAAATGGAAACACTCTTGTCATCTGAGTGACTATGATGCGTTCAAATGTTCTCGCGCTCAACTCAAAGGCTTATAAGGACTTCATAAGGAACTTAGAATGTCGAATGGTACGTGAGCCAAAACTATTTGGGAACCACATTAAATCCATGTGTGACAATTCTCTAGTGCTAAATGTCATGAATTGGAATGGCAATCAAATAACTGGTCCTGAAATATCTTCTGCATTTGCAATTTATTTTTTAACAAATTATTGTAGGGACTCCGAGGCATACGTTTTTGATGAACACCATACTTACTCGAGATTTAACCAAAGCATCACAATATTTGATATGCTCAAACAAATAAAGTTGATGAAAAACAGCAAAGCAGTTGGGCCGGACGGAGTACCTACATTTTTTCTTAAGGGCTCTTGCTTACATATTTAATCTTGTCTTCCGAGTCCATACTTTTCCAAGTGAATGGAAAAAAAACTCGAGTTATTCCCAAATTTAAAAATGGTTCTAAGAACGATGTAACCAACTTCAGACCTATCGCCATACTCACTTCAATAGATAAGCTCCTATAAATGTTTATGGATGGCACAATAAAGTCGTTTGTGGACTCATATATAGCTGATGAGCAGGTTGGCTTTAGAAGAGGCAGATCTTCTGTATCAAATCGGATAGTCTTCACCGACTATGTCTCAAGGGCTGTAGATAGTGGCAATCAGATTGATTGTTCGTACCATGACTTTGCAAAAGCTTTTCATCGCGTCAATCACAAAAAAAGTATTAGAAAAACTAGTGAACTTGGGATCCCGGGTAACTTATTAAGGCTGCTGTCAGATTATCTTACAGAAAGAAAGCAATTTGTTTCACATGGAATCTACAACTCTGATTGTTTCACTGTCTACTCAAATGTTCCTCAGGAGTCTAATCTTGGAACTTCCTTATTTATTATTATTAATGATATAGGTAGAGTTATGAAAAAATCCACGTTTCTTATCTTTGCCGATGACCTCAAAATTTTTAAGAAAATTGCTTCCCATTCTCACTGCTTAGAACTACAGTCAGATCTCAAGAACGTGAGTGGAGTCCCAATAACAAATTATATTTCAATGCATCAAAGTAATATTATGGCAAGCCAATATTATTATTTCCATAAAAAAATACATATATGAAGAGTAGTGGCATCAAAAAAATCACAACGAAAATCAATACAAATTTGATATAGCCTTTATTGCGAAAAGAAATAAAAATAAATAAATATCTTAAACAGTAGGAGAAAGACTATTTCACGCCACAGGACTTGGAACGGCACAATCTCTATGATAATACCCCACCCTAATCGATCAATTTGGAACAATCAGGTTATTTGATATTAACGAAATCGACCTCAAAGTTTGGTTACGTTTCGAAGCAAACGTCTTTCAGACATATATTTGAAAGATACAAAGGAGTCATCTTATTAAGGGTCATACAGTGAGACAAAGTTTGAAATAAATCCGTTCGCGACACTTGAGCCAATGTAGACTTTTTAGCAACAGACTTTATGACATCTAGATCCATATAAGAAAGCTGGCCCCAGCATTGCTTTGAAGATCTTGATTGTGGTGCTTCGATAGAGATTTTGTGATTGCAAGTGCTTACAGACTCTATGAGAAGGATGTGTGCATTCACCTTTTCGCGAGTTGAATGCACTTATGCTTACCTATATCCGCAAAATTTTCTTGTAATATCTGAATGTTTAATATTAATAAAACTATCTTGCTTATTTTCTTTAAAACGAATTTAATTTGAATTTGTTAAATAAAATATTTACTATTTACTATTAATATTATTACTATTTACTATTAAATATTTACTATTAGTATTTTAAGTGTTTATTTTAAATGATTTTTGACTATATAAAATTTTTATTGATTTTCGTTGATTTTTTTGATGCCACTACTCTTGATACATGTAAGTTTTTGATACTTGATACATGTAAGCCATAATATTAAAAAACAATTCTTTTTTCTATTTATATATTAAAGTTTGATTATATTATTTTGTATATTAATATAAAATAATATTTTAATCTTTGCTCTTTTTTTTATTCAACCCAATAAACACGACCTCTGTGGCCTGGTGGTAAGACACTTGTCTGCCGATCCGGAGGTTGCGGATTCGATCCCCGCTAAAACCCAGATTTTTTTAAATATGATTCGAGTCTGGTTAACACTAAGGGCCTATAAAACATATTTCTGGTTGGTTGGAAGAGATTGCTACATGGCAATAAACTCGCCAGGTTAAAAAAATAAATAAATAAGATGAAAAAAATAAATGTCGCAATTATTTTTTGCTTAAAAGCATATTTGACTATTGTTTTAATAGAATGGTTATAAAATTATATAAAAATATACATTATGCGTTAAGCTGAAATAATATTAGTTAAATTTAGTAAAATAATCTTTATTGATTTCATATAATAATAATAAATCTAAATAAAGAGAACAAGCGACAGTTTAGTAAATCGAACCCCACATCTTAACGCCACCCTGCGCCTTATTAAGAACCGTACTTGTGTAATTGGAAATAATTTTCTATGTAGAGCAAGTATCCCCTCACACTTTTGGGTTCAAAACTTAAATAAAAATTAAAAAATATATTAAATAACAGCAGAAAAAAATGCTTTCGTGAGTGAGTTTAGTAATTTATTTCCATTATTCGAAAAATTATTTGAATTTACTCAAACATTACGAAGAAAAAGACAACATCCCAATTAAATATCAGCTAGTTAGTTAAATAGTAAAAAAAATTAACTGAAGGAGAGGTAACTAGGACACGTGTTTTTGGATTCGATTTCCCATAGAATCCAAAAAAAGATTCATAGTCGTTATCTTTTTAATAGGTCCCTGGCTAATTCTAACGTATGTTCACTAATTTAAAGTTCTTCACATAGGACTATCAATAATTCAACTAAAACACTGCGTGAAATGGGAAAAACCTTATTTTATTTTTCTTTTCACTTCCTTATCCTAGAACGGACGAACTGACATATCTTGTACTGTCTAACTTTATCTTACACCAGCTTGGTCAAAATGCTCATTTGCACATCTAGCCTGTCATCACACAGTTGTTGCATCTTCTTTCGCCTACGTTTTGGATCTACTCAAATATCCCCTGACAGTCGTTCATCTGGCATTAGAAGTACATACCAAAGCCAAGCAATCTGCATGCGCATAATATGAAGTATTAGCTCTTCTATGCTGAGTGACTCTCCAATTTGAGTTTTTGTAGATTGGTCCATGAGTATAAGCCCTTTTACTGTTTTCCAGTACCTACAAAATTATGCTGTTCAAATTTCATCATCTTGTTGGTCACTCAATTAAAACTCTATTATTTATAAAAAAAAATCAAAAATATTTAGCCCTCGGTATCTCGCAATACAAATAACCATTAGTACAAATTGTTTATTCTCTCTTTGTAGATTTGGTGAGATTGTTATAGTGTGCTATAAAAATTTATGCGCACATCATAACCTCGTTTTTATTCCGTGGAAGTATTCCTGTTGAAGTATTTAATAATTCAAATTCTGATTCCAGAATCTCACAAAGTCTTTCCGCTGAAGAGCTTTTAATGCTAAGGAAATTAAGATCATCTCTCGTACCCTGTAGATGAAAATGTTGTAAGTATTTTATGAATATACGAGTAAGAAGCGAGTTCAAAGTAACGAAAGCATTCATAAAAAAAATGCATTTTCTTCTAGAATAATGAATTATTTAAAGGTTCATTTTTGATAGCACATTTAAAATTTATTGCTTGTGTTTTGTATTTGCAAACCATTTCAATCTCAGGTTGATTTCAAAACGTTTTAATCCTGAGCTCAAGAAATTCGAGTTTTAAGGCTCTTATCAAAAGTTTTATGGTGAATTTAAGGAAGCTTTTTTGAGCTACGTCGAAAAACCCTGTTTTATAATATATATTTTCAGGATTTGAATGTTACGTAATATACCAGTATTATGATGTCACAATTGTGTGTAAAGCCTTATTATCTTTTAAAGGTTGAGATTTTTGATATAATAAAAGTAACGTCAGTTGGATTACATTGTTCAGATTGCTTTACCGCGTGGTTTAGCTTATGATTCCTGTCAACGTAACGTGGTTTGTCTTATGATGCTTGTCAACGTAAAGTAGTTTGGCTTATGATGCCTGTCACAAAAAACTTTAATTTTGTTTCATAAATTATCCAAAATAACCTTTTTTTGTATTTTTTTAATTAACGAAAATTATACTGTATATCATGTGAAAATATATGTTACTCGTACTGTCGTCGTCGTTGCCAGGTCTCGTAGTCGAGGATCTTCTGTGAGAAAACAGCCCGATCCTTGATGCGCACTCCCCGCAAATATCACAGACATGTGCGTTGGAAAGCGAAGCTGTGCTATGGAGTTTGTTTTAAGTGAGTAAGCCGTTGCATACCAGCAAACTCACCGGCCACACAGCTGCACTGAATACGATGGCACACCGAGGTGAGACGATCGGAACACACCGGCATGTTTGGTGCCATTATGGATAGGGATGGGACAAAAATAAAACGAGCCAGTAAAGGATTGAAGGTGGGAGGAAAATTTACAGGGAGGGGAAATTAGGAAAGCAGTCCCTCCTCCAGTATCCGGGCTTGGGACCGGCTCCGTCATTCGATAATGGGCATTAATCTAGTACGGAGGCGGAGTAAACTCGTACTATAATGTATGGATATAACTATATTTATTTAACAAATGTCACAAACTATTACAATATCATTTTTACTTTTGAGGGTTAACCTTATTGTATTGTACAATATATTTGTAAGTTTAACAAATGGAGTAATTTTATATTTATCTCCAAATTAAAAAACGATTTTTTATGTTTTGTTTACTGTGATATAGTATTTGTTATGTTAGATGTAATTCTAAATATATTGTAGGGCTTTATTTCTATATTTATCTTAATTCTACTTTAATAAATAATAAAGTAATTTGTTTTTAATGAGTCACTTTAAATTACAATTATTGCATTATTGTGTTAATATTGGTTAGTAAACAATACAATCAAGCGTGTTTATTGTCATGTAGTAATAAACACAAAGACGATAAAAATACTTAAAGTGAACAAAAAACTGATACTATTTTTTTAACCTAAGACTGATTTTTCAATATTTTTTACAATGACTTGCTTGTATTTAGTAACAAGATTATATTGCAAAAGTGATTTAAACTGGGCAGTTTTTTTATTTGAATTTGAGATTCAATATCTAAAAGATCATACATTTTCGATACTTTCAATACATACTCAATACATACTCCGATGACCTTTTAGGTATAATGTTTATTTTGTTAAGTTATGTTAACTCATTTGAAACTTTTGAGGTGAAAATCTATAAGTTTTACACATGATTTATAGCTATAAATATTTCATATAATTTGACATTTAACTGAGCGGAAGAGATTAATAGCGTTCGGTTGCATGTTGAAAATTCATGCACAAAATAAAGCAAAAAGTTTTTGGCGCAGTCCCTTTAGCGCAGTAGCGTTTGCCGCCACGGGCGTCGCGGCGTCAGTGCTTCATGGAAATTGGTCGACAGTAGACGCTTTCGCGCCAATTTTACATTTCACAGTTTCGCGCGCAAACGCTGACACCTTATTGGTAGGCCTGAGCACGTGGCATCCGGAATGCCCGACGCGCGTCGCGAAACAAATTGAATTTTATATACGATAAAGCATTATCGGTATTGGTTTAAAAATATTCATATTTTCGTATGGGAATTGAGATTTTCGATTTTAATTTTCATATTTTTTGGACAACTAAAGCAAATTTTTAATGTGATGATTTAATTGTGATGTGAACATTTAAGTGTTTTTGGTATCATAAAATAATCTGGATGCAGATTTTATTTATAACTGTTTGAAAATATAATTTGAATTTAATGCCTTAAACAGCAATCGTATTCAAGTTCTATTTCAGTAATTTTGATTTCCCCGTAGTATTTTAGTTTGAACGAAAACAAATTCAAGTTAAATAAGAACTGAATATTTAAAATAACTCTTTTAAAAGGGTGTTTACCTGAATTTTATTGTGTTTTTATTTTCCAGACAAAAAAAAATATATTTAGATTTTAATTGGTCAAATTTTAAGCATCATTATTTCTCTTAAATCACATTTTAGATTTTTTTGTGTATTGCAATTGATATAAATATTTAATGTTTTTTAATTTTTGTATTTTTTTTCAAGTTTAAGGCGCTAAAGACACAATGACGCTTTTGAAAATCTTATTAAAATTTATATATACAAACATATGGTCCATTATATGATTATAAGTATTTTACACTTTATTTTAATACTAAGTTTATTGTGTTACAATTTTGTAAAATATTGTACAATTTGGCGGATTCGAAGTCACGTAGCAATCTCTTCGAACCAATCAGAAAGATTTTTGAAGACGCATTAAGTGAATTCCAGACTGGAATTCTTTCCAAAAAACCTGAACCCGCAACTCCAGGCTGGAAGACAAACGTCCTCCCAACAAGAACACGGATACCATTAAAAGAATATAAAAAAACCAATCACATTATTATTTAACGATGTTATGTAAAAATTCTTGATTGTGTATTTATTATGTTGTTTTTGCACTTTCGTTGTAAGCAGTACAACCTGTCGGTCTCTTTGACATGTGGCAATCTCTTTTAATCAACCAGGCACGTGTTTTCAAAAGCATTTAGTGAAAACCAAACTGGAATCCTTTTTATATATCTTTAATATCTGGGTTCGAACGAAAATCATACTTTCAATACTCGGGTCGGAAGACAGATGTCTTGTTAATTGAACCACAAAAGTCTATTAAAGAAGATATTAGCTTTTCAGAGCCAATTTATTACTCGCATTTCGAATGTTAATTATCTTATCAAAACATGAAATTATATTTGACTTAAACTGCACATGTTGTTCTTCAATCCTGTAAAAAAATAATACTTTGAGTGTAATTTTAATCATAATTACATAAAACTTGACTTTCAGCGCTTAAACTCAATATGAACTTTCATCGAAGGTGTGTAAACTACGACCCACGAAAAGTATGTTTAGATAAATTCCATTAAATTTTAATTATGTTTATTAATTTGACGATAATTTAAATTATTCCAATTTACTTATGTGTGGTTGAAAATCCCTCTAAGAATTTATCTTTGCTTTATAAAATAATTATGTTAACCTTTTTGGCTTAAATATATTGTTGTTTAAAAAACATTTCTGCTCTATCGTGAATAAATGTTAACAGACATTAAGTTTTTTAATATTTGTATCGTATATTTATTATAAAGGTAACATGTTATTCTATAAGTGGAATTAAAATAAAGTTTTTGTAATAATAATAATAATAATCGGGCAATTTATAAAGCGTCGTTTAAAGAGCAGATTTTATTTACGGCCACTTGAATTCGGCCTTCGAACTCATTATTATAAATAGATTAAAAACATATCAAAATAATAAAAAATAAGTTGACTGAAAGGATAAGAAAGTGGTAAGTTCGACAAAACAATTTCATCCATAAGCTATGGAAACCAGGAAACCAATCAAGTTTCCCTAAGCCTTCAGCTGTCTTTGACAGTATCAGAATACACTATTCCTAGTACTGGGTGTTCTACGTTTCTTGTCCAAAGTCATCAGCATTCGATTAGGTGAATCAATGGCAACACTTTACTTTGAATTTGAAAATAATAATAACTAGCCATTTTTTACACTCTTTCGTAAAGTGTACAATATGTTGTTTTGTTTTGTAATTATTGAGAGAAAGGTGGAGGATTTATATTATTGATGAAGAGAAATAAACGATGTGATATTAAATTAAATATCAAATAAAAAACAACAATTTTAATAAAAAAAATACAAATTTAACAATACCACCGATGGCCAGGTGAATTTGGTTTTTTTTTATTTTTGGAAAAACACGCATCGTCCCTGAAGACATTTTTTTTAATTCGCTATTTGAAGCACATGGTGCGAGTCTTATATAAGCCGGGAGCTAATTCCAGAGTAGTACCATCTCGAAAAAAATTTAAGGCTTAAACCACATAAAAATGCGTTAAATTAGAATAATGTTTTTTTAGTACTTATGACTTAAAAACTAGCAGCAATAATTAGAATGCCGTCAAAAAGCATGACGATATATACACGGTGTATACGAGCAAAATATGCCCACAATACGGTCACTGTATAGCCGAAGACCAAGTCAATTTTTTTTTGCGCTATTCATGAAAGGAATGGCTGACGTATTATAAAATAGGCACTAAGTACCAAAAAAAGAAACAAAAAAAAAATAAGTATGCAGTTTCGTTCTATATGACATATATAATGGAACGAAACTGCATACTTAGCTTTTTTTGTTTTTTTTTTTGGTACTTAGTGTTTACTTTACTTCAACCATTCAAAGGGTAAATGTTAGTATAATCTTAAAGACGAAGCATGTAACGCCTTTGAACCGTCGGCCTTCTTTAAAGCCAAAATTCTTAAATTTTAATTTTCTAACTGATATATCTGTCAATTAACTTTTATTGATTTTTTTTTATTTATAATTTGAAACGCTAGATTATTATTGACAAAAACTATGAAATTTTCAAAAATCTAATACATTTGACCCATTTACATTCATCCACTCGAGAGTGTTAACATAAAAATGATGCCGTGGATAATTTTCTATTTCACAATTTACATTATCGGTCGCATGTACAATATTTCACAGATAAAAGTGAATAATTTATCTCCTGTTGACTATACGAGTATTACATCGACAGAATTCTCCCACACAATATTTGTTGGCGGTTATCACTTTGTTTTTTATTTCGATGACGACGACAAATAAATTGGTAGACCTAGAGGAAAAACTTCAAATTATTCTTAGAGATGTGTGTGTGTGTGGTGTTGTATAGTTATTATATGTGTTTGTCACGTTACTGTGAATTATATTTTAAAAGTACTCCTGTTTTTATTGTTTTTCGTTTCTTCTGAAAAGCTCAAAAACATATGACATATTGATGTACCAACATACAAAATACCATGAAATTTGAGAGCATTCTAATAAGATATTTCATTTTGAGACAATTTACAGTATTCAGTTTAGAAGTAATAAGATACATATGTATTCAGTTCACCTTTAAAGAAGAACAGTTCAAGTTAACACTCTACTTATTTAAACTGAATACTTACCACAACATAGTGAAGATACGTGAAACGGGTCATTATAGTATTACCATAGCTGAAAGAAAAGTGTCTTTCCAACAAGGAGGCAACTAACATCTTTCCAATAAGGAGGCAATTTCAAATAGTAGGCCACTACCATGTGAAATGATAAGTATAATACTGACACGTGATTATTTAATTTCAAATTAGAAATGACTTAATTACCTTCCTCAGATAGCTTCACACTTAATTTTTATCCAAGCCGATCGGACACATTCCGTCATATCTCAGTCTCCTATGATCCTGCTGCATGTTACCTAAAACATCTACCTTGGTCTGCCTAGTGATCTTCTTCCGTATTGTTAAACTTGCACGATGATCTTTGTTGACCTTGTTAGCTTAGATCTGCTTATTGACCTATTCATGCCAACGTTCTCGGCCTTGTGTTTTTGATAATTAGTGATTGTTTCATAAATTTTTGAGTGACTTTATTAGATTTCATTTTTCAGGCTTCTGCAGCCTGTTTTGAATCAATTCTCTATGAAAGTTTCGTAACTAAATAATAATGATAAAAGGGAATTGTATATATAGCGACGTTAAGAGAGACAACTTTCCTGAAAAGCGCTCTAACTAGGGATTCAAACCCACTTTTATTGACAGATTGAAAATATTGAAAAAAAAGTCAAGTGAAAGAACAAAACTAATCCAAGAGCACCTTGATACCTTGTCGTATGAAGAACAGTTTTTTTTATCAATCAGAAATTAGGCTTAGACTTTATGGAACTTCAATTCAGGAAACTTAATTCCATTAATGACATTAAATCCCATGTATACATATGTTACGAGTATACGAGTTTCTATCTCGTATTCTGATGTTATATGCAAGCGGAATGTAGAGAGCTTTTTATACCGTCTGAAGAAAGTATATATAAAATATAAAAACACGTATTTAAAAAACTGATGTAATTAGTGTAATAATAAAGTGGTTTACGACTTATATTCTAACCGTTTCTTCTTTTTCTGAAATCCAATGTACCCATGAAATTACGATTAGAAGGCAAATCAGCAATAAATATAATACCTAATTTTTACATACGGTGACAAAAGTTCACGAGTTATATTATCTGAAGATGAATTTAAGATATCATTTAAGTGAAACATTATCTTGTAAAATACATAATATTTCCTTTCGCTTACAATCCAGGATGCGTGTTGACTGTCTGCAATTTTTTGCCAAATATCTCTTTTAGCAGCATTCTTTTCCCAATTGGTTTTGCCCAGTGAGCGGCAATTCTCAGTCACACAATCTATCCATTTCTGTTTTGGTTTCCACACTCACCTACGTCCTATCGGATAGCTGCAAAAAAACCTTCATGTATGCGATATAAGTTCCCCTACTAGCGCAGTCTAGTATTTTTATATATTTTGTTACGCTTACTTCGCTGTACAAGGTGTAAAGCTCTTTGATATACCTGTCTCATAACACGCCACAATCATAAATTGGACCACATATTCTGCGGAAGATCTTTTTCTTAAAGGTATCGAGAACTCTTGCGTCCCGTTTTTTGCCAAAGTCGCCGATGCGTAAGGTCTTAGAAGTGTCTAATAAAGTTGGCTTTTTATGTTTCTGGAGAACAGACGAGACGTAGACTAGTAGGGGGAATAAGCCAATCGGAAAAATTAATTTATCTTAGGGAATTTTGAGTTTCATTTATGAATTCTATAAGCATGTATCATCGGTTTAACACAATAAACTGATTAAAAACGGGAATCATATCCCCAAAAATAACATATTGAATTAAAACTGGAATTGTATCTCCAAAAACAATATTTTGAATAAAAACTGGAATTGTGTTCCCAACAATAATATATTGAATAAAAACTGTAATTGTATAATCAACAAAAATACAACTAATTGAATAAAATCTTGGATTGTACGAGTATTAACGAACAAGTGTTCTTTATATTAATGTACGAGTATAATCTTGACATTAGTGATTAGTCCTGAAAAAATCTGTTATTCGCATAACTAAGCAGCTGAGATGTTTGGATACTCACTCATTCATAAATGTTGTGTGTCAAAGAAAAGCAGCTCCTTAGAATTCCCCTTTGACATAATTTTCTTTATCGGTATTACCAGTTTCTTTTCCAACTCACACATAACCTAAAAGACGCGTTAGATGTCATGAAACGTTCATAAACATACCTAAGCCTTCTTCTTTTTTCGTACAGTACTCTTCAACATATTCGAATTGACTACTCTAGCATATTGAATAGCGTAGCCGGGAGACAATACTGTCATCAGCTCAGTAATTGAGCTTTTGGGATAAGAACACTTGCACTCATACTCGATGTGTGCGTGTATTTTTACCAGACGAACCCCTATTATCAGACTGGGGTTTTTTTTAATATTTTTAGATTCTATTGGGAATTGAGTCCATAAATCCACAGTTGGAAGTCAAGCGTCTTACCAACTAAGCCTCGAAGATCATAAAAATAGCCTTTTTGAACGTGTCTTTGATCTTCCGATAAATTTATTTAAATAAAAATAAAAAGACAATTTATATAGCGCTTTTAGAGAGCAAACTCTCCTAAAGGTGCTCTGCTCTAACTTGGGACTTGAACTTACTATTATTGATAAATTAAAAATATAACATAATAAATATATGTATGTTGAGTGTAAGAATAGAAAGGAAGGGACTGCGATCATTAAATAAGGAAACTCCTAGTATCTGCATATGTTCAGAAAAATATATTTGGTAAGAAAATCGCAGAAAACTTACCAAAGATAGACGAACTACAAAGAAATCTTTGTAAATTTTTCGAAAAGTGATAGAAACACAGTCGACTTTAGGTTTAGTGTAGTGTATATGTGTGTATACTATCATAAATTTTGATAAGACTTCCCAAAACAATGTTTTCATGTGCTTTTTTAATCTGCGCACGTTACCCATATTTTTAACACTAGCGGAAGACCATTCTACGCCACGCGGTATTCTGATAAAGCTCTCTCAGAATACCTCGCTCTTTGGATTGATTTGGAACATTAAATTTATTAGATGAATAAGAAATCGACCTGAAAGTTCTTCTCCTGTCCAAAGGAACACCTCAAAGACACAGATTTGAAATATATAATACAATGGAGATAGGCGGTTTTAGGGGCTTGAATATATGAACCAATTTTGAAATTAACCTAATAAATTACAAATTACATTTCTTGCGAAATAAATTTCACACTTGACTAAAAAATGATGTCGAAATATATAATATTGTCTGAATATTACAGCTAGATATTTTTTCCCAATTATATTAATATTTTATTCTTTATTATAAATTTAGATTCAATTTAACCAAACCAATTTTGAAAGAATCTGAATAGAGATAGATGCCTTTAATAAAGAGTTTCAAATTCCGGGCCCCAGACTGAGTATATTTATCATATGTGCCTCTGGTGTAGTGTTATTTATAAAATTCAGGACTTAAGTGACTTGAATTTACTTTTGAAAATAATCCCCCAAGATAATGAACCAGTTTGTGGCCTCTGTCCTTAATCGTCCCATCTCCCCAGCTTACTTCGCAAAAAAACTTTTCAACATCTTTTCTAACATGAGCTTTCACTACGCCCCAAACAAGTTTTCCTCTTGAATTTTCTGGTTCGCCGCACTTCATTTCTTATGTCGGCTTTTATATCTATGCATTCCAACTTAGAAATAAGTCCTCGGGTATTATTGGAAAATTCTCCACATTTTAAAAGACTTTCAAAGGGAAAGTACTTTTTCCTTTAATGATATAATATTTTTATAAAATATTTGATCGCATTTTTTTATTCCTAAAAGTCATACAGATTGCTTTGTTTAATTTTTAGAATTGTAAATGTCTTACTAATAAATACAGATAAATAAACTTTTTAGAATGGTCTAAATCTTTAAATGAGCGAAGGACATTTTGAAACAAATAAAATAATCTTGTCCACTTCCAAGTCCCATTCCCGTTGGTTTAAGTCTGATTTTCACCTCAGACCTCTTAAATACATTTCTGGTTTGTTGTATATACAAGTGATTGTAACAAGCAATAGGCCCGGCCCGTCTGGTTGTGCAATAAACAACAAAAGTGTAATAAGAATTAATTATTCTTTTTGCAATTTGTCGTGAAATTTCGTATTCTCGTTGCCCTTGTAATATATTTAAGTCTTGTTATGTTGTTTGAATTAAATTGATTGTTTTTTTTTATTTCCATGTGACCTATACACTTGTATTTGAAAAGATATATGTGTATGTATCCTGAATTGTGAATTATTTTCTGGAAGATGTTGACACATTATTTTTTGTTTTATAATTAATACTATTATTATATAAATGACACTTACATGTTGTTTATTTTATCGAAAGATAAATGCAATATTATATTACAAGTACTGACAATGCTTCCTAAGATTCCTAAAAAGATATTTTTATTTTGCTTCAAAATAGAGACAGGTATATAACGAGGTATACAATTGATTGGCGCGGATTAGAGCTTGAGAATTTTTTCCTAATTATTAACAATCCAATTTGAATTCCATTTACATTTAAAAAAGGCATCATATCGAATGTCGTTTTGATAATCTTTCTATATTTAATTCGTTTAGTGACAAACAACACACATACACATGGGTTTGCTTTAAAAATATGTTCTTCAAGTCAAAAAAAAAAAGAATTTCCTAAAAAGTATTTTCTTTAACAAATCTTAGTATTTGATTTGTTTGAGAAGTTATTGTTTGAAGTAAACGTATGTTATATAATTCTGCATACTCGCAAGCAACATTATGTGAACGACTAATACTAAGTTGAAGTTTCTTGAAAGGAAGCATTTAAACAACTTAATTATTCTCAAGTTAACTTTACTAAATTAGAAATTTCAATTAAATTGACTATAAAACTAAGATAAAGTATGCATATCACGATAGTGATGAATTAAAGCCTTTTTATTTCAGAACTGGCTTTTTAATAAGATTTTTTTTCTATCACGGAAAAAAATAGGCGTTTTCCTTTGAAAGAATCTTTACTGGTTCTGTATTATTTCTGCTTCGTTATTTAACTCCAAAAACATCTCAGATATTATTGCCGATACCGAATTACTCAAATATGCTTAATGTTAATATTTCATCTTTTTAAAAAAAAAAACAAAGTGATTTAGAGTTGTCTTCGATCAATGTTTCAAAAAAAGTTTTATTTTATAACAGAGAATCGCATGTGACAACAGTTGTTAGAGCATAATAAAGTATTCCATTATTTATTCAATGTCACCCTATACGTTCCGTCAACCACACCATCTAAGTCGGTCCATAGGCTAGCACTTCGTCATCGTCCTTCAAAGCCGTTACCGAACCAATTCCAAAGCGATCTATGGTAAATGCAATCGTGCATTTCATGGATGTTTTGAAGTTAACTCAACGGCCTCGATGATTTTGGAAAACGCTAAGTACGGTTCATACTGAACTGGTCTTATTAAGAGCTATCTGAATCTTATAGGCTACTAAAAAGACTTAACTATAAAAATAAGGCCGTATTCTCTTGCTTTACGACCCCATGAGAAAATAAGACGTTTACTTCAAATTAACCAATACATTTGATTTGATGACCAACGCATTGTTATTTCACTTAAATTAAGTATAATTTCAGTAGTGTTTTTCACTTTTAAATTCAGGTTTTATATTAACATTTTACACGACAACCTCCGTGGCCTAGTTAGTAAGATGCCTATTTCCCAGCCTGGAGGTTACGGATTCAAATCCTGCTGCAACCGAGGTTTATTTAAAAAAAAAGGATTCCAGACTGGTTTTCATTAAGCCCTTTTTAACATCTTTCTGGTTGGCTGGAAGAGATTTTTAAGTGGCAATCAGCCCATCAGGTTTTACTTTATGCAACAAAAGTGTAATACAATAAAAAGATAACCTCTTGCATATTTTATTATTTTTGTTATAAGGTACGTTATACAGTTTAGTTATAAATAAAGAAATAAAGTCTCCTGAGTCGTAAAACAATATTCTAATTCTAGGTTCCACAAAAATTTCATGACTACACAGTACGTACATGGATCAAATGAATACTGGAAGTGAATATAACAAAAAAATAAGATTTTATCGATTTCGTATTACATAAAATTATGTGCAATAAAATCAGCCAGAGATTTCTCGTAAATTATTTCTTCTAGATATTTATTTGTTATGTATAAGTATTCAAGCAAGATCCAGAGTCGTCACTTATGTATGTGCAATTTATATAGCGTACACAGGCGGCTTAGTTGAGGTCCGCCTTTATTAAAAATATTTTCCGACATACATTAAAAAAATTACCGATTTCATAACCTCTTTCTCTCTAATCTAGGTTTAATTTGATTCAAATACACAAATAAGCATAATCATACGTCAAGATTCAAATAATCTTTCTTTGTCCGAGATTAATTAAGTTAGTTGAACGACTGAATTAACTGTCTTTTTATCGAGAAAGTAAATTCATGACAAATACTTAAATTATTATTTGATTTTATAAGTATGAAATTAAAAGGGGTTTATTTGCAGGTAGTTCTACACGTAGCAGTAGTTTTAATATAATCAGGGGCTACTAAACCAGGGTCTTAGGCCCACTAATAACTATGCTAAAGAATTTGAAGTACGTAAAATTGTTAGCAATAATAATAACAAAAATAAAGTTTATATAAGGCCGTTTAGAGTGAAGACTCTCTACAATGTCGCTTTTAAATAGAAATTGAACTTTATATTTCAAATATTAAAGACATTGCATACAATTGAAAGTGAAAGTGATGATATAAAAAGTGGTGGCTGTAGTCATTAGTTTTGGCACTTTCTTTGAAACTGCATATGTTTAGAAAAATATATAAGAAGACCGGAATAAACTTACCAAGGGAAGAAGAACTACAACGAAATTTTTGTTGATCTTACGATAGTAACACATTTTTATGTAGGTGAAGTATAGTTAATGTTTTTACTATCATCAGAACTGCCTCTATTGATTAATTGACTCCCAGCTAACCTTCCATTTTTTAGTCTTCCTAGAGGACAACTGGCAGCGAGTGTTTCCATCATTAGCACGTAGGAAACTCTTGTATTATAACAAATCAAACAAAATTGAAATAAAAAACAGCAATCGAACAAACCTTAAAACACGTCGTAAAACAAAAATGAAAATCAACAACAAAATTAAAAACCATCCAAACTTGAAAACAAAATCAAAAGTAAAAAAAAATTAGTATGTCACACGTACATAAAAAGTGATAAATGCGCTTATAAATTAAAAATTGCTTTAAATTTATAACGATTAATTTAAAATTAAAATAAACATACTAAACAAAAATAATGGTGCATTAAAATGAGTAATCTTTAAGGGTTCTTCTTATAAATAACTGTGGCTTAAAAAAGTTAGATAATCATTATTTTTCAATTAAATTTTCCATTTTGCAGACCTATATTTTTTGTGTCCTTGGGTTCATAAAATACATTAAACGGCACTGGGTATGACCAAACGAAGGTCAAAGTAGAATTATTCATTAGTTAGCCGAAAATCTAAATTCAAATGTAAGGAAATCCGTAACCAGATTACGTCAGCACTTTGCGAAGATTATTTCTTTGATAAATGAAGATGAGCTTTTCGAATACGTATTGAACGCGGGCCATCAATTGTTTTGTTTGTGGGGAAAAAATGGTACAGAATGTGGAGCCACTTAATGAAAATTTTCGAGGGATGACTTGAAATTTTTTTGCTTAAAAAAATATCTTTTCTCTCGATATTACAACAAAATAAATATACTTAAATCGATTTCTTCATTATTTAAAATTCTGGAAATGAATTATCAAATTATTAAGACAATTGAAATTCAACAATTAAAAAAGGTTTCTTCGGTAAAAAAACTTTTGCGAGGAATTCAAAGTATTAATTCAGTCATATATGATATACAGTATATAGTATACATGGTTTCCCTTAACAGACCTAAATTTATGATTTGAACATATTAAAGAAGCTAACTGGGAGACAAATTGGTATTAGTTCCATTAATCGAATCTTCGGGTTTAAAACAACAAAAGCCACCGAACGCGCGGTTCATAATAATGAGTTCGAATCTAAAGTTACTGCGCCCTTGATGAGAGTATGCGTTCTAAACTTCACTATACAAATTGTCCTAATAATAATAATTATTATTCATCGCATATATTGGTAATAATACCACGTGATAATGCAACAACACTTGTATATTCTAACGAGTGTGAGTTTTGTTACCAGACTAGAAACCTTTAATGTTTATATGGTATATGTTTTGGGTACCATCGTAAATTGATCTAAAAATCCCTGGTGAAAGTCAAACTAGATCACGATAGTTTTAAGATCAGAAATGGTGAAAAGATGGATAGGCTTATGATGACTGACAACAATTATTCATTCATTCATATGATGCACTTCAACATATCCGAATTGGTGATGTAGATACGAGTACATAATATGAAGAGCTCTGTCAATTGGCGATATTGTTTTTGGTACAATTACTCGAGCCTTCGGACTTAGAAGCACTGCAGTTGGCTCGGAACTCGCAATTTGTCAACGCATATGATGGAAATTATATCATAGATTAAGACGCAATAACACTCGTATACGTCTAAGGCATGCGCAAATATTTTAATCAAAGTAACTTATGTTATATACCGAATTGGGGCCTTTTTTTCGGGTGCCATCGGGAATCGAACCCGAAAACTCTGGTTGGAAATCAAGCCTAGCTAAATAGTCCACGGAGGTTATCACTGGTAACATTGAAAATCGTAAAAAATCAAACATCTCTCATTCAATGGACGAGTTATATGAATACTTTCACATGTCTATCGTTATAATGTATATCCTTCGTTTTGCGAAATAATGTAAAATATGAGTAAAGTTACTAACGTAGTTGGACCTTAGCCTTCTCAAATGGGTCACTTTCTTCTACTTTGAGGTGCTGATTAAGAATAATAATCGATGAGTCATTTTTTCTAATTAAAACCTTGTAAATAAACAGGTTATAAGGACTCAATTTCTTTAACAACTTAAGTTTCTTTCTTTGTGTTCCATCACATTTCCTTTCAACAGTCATTATAGTTAATTTTCTCCAGCTGGCAATACATTATTCAGGAAGTAAAGTATTGGAAAGGATTTGATTTCTAGAAGATTCTTCTCATAGAAGATCGTGATATCCGTTAAATAAGGGAATTTTCGATACGAGTATGTCATCGGCTTTTGAATGTAGAATGTGTATAACTAGATTTTAAAAAAAAGCATACCTCATTTAAAAAATTTAAAAATATATTAGTTTAATAATTAAAATTTACTCGATATTTTCACATAAAAATGTTGGAAAATATTTTTTTTATTATTTCAAATATCATAATATTACCATTATTAAAATAAGTATATTTTGTGTAAACGTTTGCCTTTATCGGATTCTACTTTTTTTTTGTTGAAGAAAAACTTTAACAAAGCTTAAGTTTAATCCAAGTTAAAAAAATGTACCTTAAAATTAACGTTTACTTAAATCTGCAGTAAATATAAGGTGATAGTACATTTGAATGAAATTCAACAAGAACAAAATTAATGTTCTCCAACTTTCACAGAGCTGTTGGTATAGGAAATACAAAAGGAAGATTTCAACCTTCAGAGTGGATGCCAATTTTATTCATCTCAAGAGCAAAACTTCAGCTGAGTGTTAAGTTTCTGAAGAATTGACTATTCATTCCTTGGGAAAATTATCGTTTAATAAAGGAGATGACGCTTCTCAGGGGAACGATAAGTCGGTGCAAAGTCGTGTGCCAACATTCACTGTAATTCCACCGGGAACTTTATGGTTAAAATATTGTTACAATTACTTCTACAATGTCACTTTATGTCGTACATAAAGTTCATTTTCATTCACTTAATTTTTACTTACGTAATGTTTTAATACGAATGTTACACTCAAGGGAAATTTATTCTACATATGAAGAAATGTTTTCATTTAATTGTTTGAATAATATTAGGTCCTTAAATATGAAATTGGCGTTTTGCCGTACTGGCAACTTTGATCTCAAATATCTTCTCTTTGGTTAGGAATTCCAAATTAAAATTTATACAGCTATTTACTCAAGTATTTGTGTTTTGAAAATTATAATTCATTTGTTTTTTCCTCAATTGTTTTTTTTCTTTGCGTCACTCAGTTTACAAAATGGAAAACTTGAAATATCGCGTTATTTACGAGTACGAGTTCCACCGTGGCACCAGTGCTGCAGAAACGGCTCGAAGGATTAATGATGTGTATGGCGATGGTGCCGCAAAAGAAAACACAGTGCGTTTTTGGTTCCAACGTTTTCGTTCTGGAAATTTCAACCTGCAGAATAAGCCCCGTGGACGGCCGGAGACCAAAGTTGATAATGAAGAATTGAAGGCTATTGTGGAAGCGGATCCATCGCAAACCACGTCCGAGTTAGCTGCAGGCTGCGGTGTTAGTGATAAAACTGTTTTAATCCACTTGAAGCAAATTGGGAAGGTGAAAAAGCTTGAAAGGTGGGTACCTCACGAATTGAGTGAAGCAAATCAACAAACGCGCGTTGACTGCTGCGTTGCATTACTCAACCGGCACAATAATGAAGGAATTTTGAATCGAATCATTACCTGTGATGAAAAGTGGATCCTGTATGATAATCGGAAGCGCTCATCGCAATGGCTGAACCCTGCCGAACCAGCCAAACCATGCCCCAAGCGAAAATTGACTCCAAAAAAGTTACTTGTGACCGTTTGGTGGATTAGTGCTGGTGTCGTTCACTACAGCTTTCTTAAATCTGGCCAGACGATTACGGCAGATGTCTATTGTCAGCAACTGCAAACCACGATGGAAAAGCTAGCTGCTAAACAACCGAGGCTGGTTAATCGCTCTAGGCCACTGCTGCTTCATGATAACGCTAGACCACACACTGCACAACAGATGGCTACCAAATTAGAAGAGCTTCAATTGGAATGTCTAAGACATCCACCGTACTCTCCGGACCTTGCCCCAACAGATTACTATTTTTTTCGAAATTTGGATAACTTCTTGCAAGGGAAAAAATTCAACTCCGATGGGGCAGTCCAAACCGACTTCAAAGATTTTATTGATTCCCGTCCGAATGGTTTTTTTAGTAAAGGGATCGATGAACTACCTATGAGATGGCAAAAGTGCATAGATAGCAATGGTACATACTTTGATTAAATAAATATATTATATTAAAAAAAAATCAACTTTATGTTCCTCCCAAACAAAACGCCAATTTCATATGTAAGGACCTAATAACTGAGTGAATAATTTTCTTACCTTTGATGTAAAAAAATTAAACGGTTTTATAAACATGAAACAATTCAAATTGGTACAAAAATATTTTTATGGATTGGAAATATAGAAACTAAATATCTTTGGTAGCTTCAAGAAGTGAGTGCAACGTACATTTGAGAAAAATCGCCATTAAGGATAGTTTTTTTGAGCAGTTTTTGAATTGACTTATATGTTAACATAAAATAATAACTTATTTTTCTGACAAAGTATTTAGAACATCAAATTCTGATTGCAGCACCGTCCATTTTGGTCGTCTATACAACACGTATAGTAATGTTTCGTATAATTTAGTATATAAAGAGGTTGATATCTTCTTAAATTAGTATGTATACTATCTTTTGTTCGTAAGTCTATGTTGCATTAATGTTTCTAGCTTGAGGTCAATCTCGATGCTTTTCTGCGCAAAACAAGCATTATTTTTTATGCTTGTACGGATAAATAATAGCATATAACCTTAAACAGTGGAAAACTTACGCTCGTATTATATTTATAAAATATTTCATAGATATTTTTATAACAACCGAGAAAATATGTTTACGAATACTCAGAACTTAACGATAAATGCAAAACAAATAGAGTTAGCACTTCACGATAAGATAGTAAAAAATACAACAAAACAATTATTTCACAATTTAGCTTGATATATGACCACGGTCAAGTGGAATACAATGCAATATTGGCAAGTAGGAATATTGCCGTATCGTACGTTCACATACCGATAAGTATTTCACATTTCGATATGGAATACCACTCGAAAAGTTGAAGCACGTTTTCCTTTCTAGGTGAGAGAAATATTTGTGAGTTATATGGATTCACACTCGTAGTCGATTCGAAGATAATGAGCTTTTAAATATTACAATATTTCCCGGGATCAAATAATCATTTTTACCTTCTGAGGGAATTTGAAAGGATAGAAAATAAATTCAACTGTAATGTTATCAGAAATTTTAATTAAAATAGATGTAACTAATATGAATAAAAAAAGATAATTTATCAAAGGCTTCGGATTTTACTTTGTGGAAATCTATATTAGAGTATTAGATAGTTAATTATAATACTAAGTTATTTGTTTAAATAACTCTCCAATTTGTGAAACTCCATAATTAAAATAAAATAAAACACCGTCATTTATATTTTACTTTATTTTTTGCACATGCATTGTTATTCCGCTTATTACATAGATCTCTGCGACATGTGTTTTTACCTCCTATCTCGAGACTTTCTTCTACCTGGATGATTTAATCCACTTTATGTAACGGTATAACACTTATTATACGGGCTATACCGTTATATACTGTGGAATAAATAGTGTTTGATAAAACAAATTACAATATGTTTTTCTCTGCATAAAGACACTATTTTTAACGTAGTTTTTAATCGATAAATTAAAAAAAATATTTATTTAAATACTTGTTTATTATTGTTTAAATTGTAAATTTATTTTATTGCCAATATTCTTATTTAATTGTGAATGTAAAGTTTCTAACGCGTATGTTTTGAAATATGAAATAAATAAATTATAAATATTAAACTTTTTTAATTTTAGTTTGAAGAGACAGAAAAACTTAAAATAATATGCTGCCCACATTTTGGAACGTGTAATAATTATTTTGTTTATTGTTTTATGAAGGAAAACATATTTTTTTATGAACTGATTACTTTGTTATACTTTGTTTACATAACATACATTTTTTTGTTTTAGTAAAGAAAATAAACAGCATTTTCCAAAACATTGATTTCGAGTTAATTTTTAACAAAAAAATTAATCTTTTCATACATTTTGTTTGAACTATAATAAGATGTACATTAGTAAATTTATAAATTTTCTCTTATTTAAGTTCATTATCACTTGCATATGGTGATTTTGTTGGAAACATTAATATTATACTATGGCGCTGCTCGTCTTCTAGGTGGTAAGATGCTTAATTATCATTCGGGAGTTTTGGGTTCTATATTCGATGGTGGCCAAAAAACGGCCAGATAACAAATGTCGGATGCTCTCGAAATGTCTTGAGTATCGTTGTTTTTTCACGCGGGGCTATATTCTCAATATGTATCAATATAAACTGTGAATAACGAGCCTGCTCCAATTATTCTAAGCGAGACACTCAATTATTGGAGAAGTTTCGGAAGGATTTTTGGGGAATACAATTTTGTCTCCCAAAAACTCTATTCATCATGTCCGCATCACCAAAATGGATTTATTTAAGGATACCATTCGAATGAATGAACTATGACTGAGTGGACCTTCATCTTATTTTATCTGACGTATTTCAAGTAACTTCTATGAACTATTATTGAAAAGAAAAACAGGGCTCTAAAAGTCTGTAATCTCTTAAAAACGTTATAAAAATGTCCGTCCTATTCTAATGTTCAAACACTCCGCAAATTTGAACTCGCGATGTTAATATAGATCAGTAACGTAAATTACTTTCTTTTCATAGAAAGTACTTTTGATTTTGACTGTTTTTAACAGTAGTGAATATATTATTTCGTTGCATTTGGAAATCGTTTATCTGATATAAACGCCGGATGGGTGACACGATAGTTATCCCCAGTATTAGCAATTTCTGTATTCAGTCAGATCTGAAAATCCCTTTAAAAAATTCGTCACAATATTTCATTTGATGTTTTTGAAAAAACTCATGGTGAAACAATAGCGTAAAAACAAATTTAAAAACAAACTTTTATTTTGAATGCAATTTGGACGAGAGCACCGCATTTCGAACGAATTAATGAAGAAAGACTAACAAAACAAATATGCAATGCAACTATGAATGGAAAGCGTGGTGGAAGAAATTTAAGGAAAATATGATTGGATTAAGTGAATGATATTTAAAAAAATGGAAATGCAAAAGTCCGAGATATTGCAGGATTTTTTTGAGATGGTGTCTAGATGTATAAAAGGCGAAAGATATACACTATAAAAATAAATTTAATGCTATGTTTACTAAATATTTCAATACTTCTTTAATTTGCATAGTACTTTTCAAAATATCTGAATGATGATTCATATGTTACATGTTGAAGAGCGTGGCCGAGACAACATTATCTTTGCCCCCTTTAATCGAGACTTCAGGTTTAGGGCTACTAGAATAGGTGCACAGCTTGAAGTTCGTCGTTGCACGTATTAGCTATTCTACGGCATGAGAGGAGGTAACAACACTAATACACGTACTTGGTGCTGGGAAAAAAAAATAAAGATGAATTTTTTCAATATTTTTTGGATACCATCGGGTACTGGTACTCGAAACTGCCCGATTGAGATTAGCATCTTATCAACTTGGCCACTTACCAAGTTCAATACTATATGTGTAAAAATATCAACCTTATAAAATCTGTATTTTATAATAAAAATTTAGACTTGGAAAATTATTTCAACATAACCGCCTTATTAAATTATGTTATGTAAGGTTTTTTCCGTTTTTTTAGAAAGAAGAAAAATGTGTGTTGAATATTTTATCCATATATGTTAGTTCTACTATGTTCCTGTTATTTGAGTATTTTCAATAACTGCAAAATTTAAATTTAAGTAATATTGAGTCAATTTTTTTTTTCTTGATTAGAATTTGTTTCTTATGTTAATTTTTAATTGAAAACTTTTGATTCTTTTTTGTGTAAAATTCTCATTTTCCTCGACACCCAATGAAATTCAAATAAGGACAGGTTAAGGTCTAATTTAGCTTAGTAAAATAGTAATTTCAGGTTAATCTACACAACTAAAAGCAATTAAAATACTTTCAAGTACAACACCCAAAGGCCAACTTTGGACAAATGGGCTTACCTAAGGTAGTGACACATTCAGAGGAAAATTCTACTCTTGCGGTTAACTGCTGTTTTAAAATTCCACACGAGTACGTTTTCACTAAAATATAAAATACGATAGAGTTTTAGAAACAGCTTTATCTCTTTAGTAAATCATTTTTTCCTTTTTTTGTATAATTTTTTATGTTAAGATTTGTACCGCTATTAAACTAAAAAATACGATCATAAAAGAGTTAATATGATAAATGAAGAAAAAAAGCAACTAGTTAAAGCTTTAATTGATTCAATTTCTTAAAAATCCCAATTGATCTACAACTGGAAGAGTTTTTCGAAGAAAAACTTTTCCACATATAGATCAACTGTGCTTATTGGACGATGCAAATATATGGCATTATGTTAATTAAATATGTCACGTAAAGGACAATTGAGAAGACATCATCTATAGTCTCATAATCTAGAATACATTCGCAGCCGGGGTCTTCTACAATATCTAATATGTAAAGTTGACTAGCCATCACACAATCGCCTATCCATAAGCGATGCATGATTGACACTTCCATTTTGTTCATTCTAATTATATTTGATCACGGCTTCAAAGGGATAGATTGCTGGATTCATTTATATCTAGGGCTCTTATTTACACTAGTAATATCCAAATCCAACGCCCATCGCTGCCAAGTATCGTGTTTAATTTTATTTAAAAGATCAGTTACTAGCTGAGAAAAATTAGATAAAAGTCGAGGGGTTGAACATACTTCATTTCTACTTTACTGTATTTGAATGAAAAATATAACATTAATATTTTTATTGTATTAAATTACGTATAATGTGGGATCTTTTGTCGATCATTAAAAAAGGTTACTTACTACTCTTTAGTGATCCCTAACTAATAGCAGTGATCTTTAAATATTACCCTATGGGTTTTTCATTAACCCCATTGTATATACTCGTATAATCCTACGCTATTATAACAATTCAATGTGTTTATATTTATGTGAGTTATACCTACAAAAAATGTTGATATTTGGCTTATTCTCGGCAAATAAATCTTACCTCTAAATTTCATTAAACTTCCTTCCTTTTCATACAAATTTTCAGAGATTTCTCCCAAATTAATGATTTGAAAAAGATTTATTTGTAAACAATCGCTTAAATAAATCTTAATTATTGTGATTTATTGAGTTGAATGTTTCAGAAAAAAATTACGATAATTTTATGGATAATCAAGTTTTATTTGAGTAAAGGATAACAAAAACATTTAACTTTTTTAGGTAAGAAATTGTGGGAGAAGTTCAAAAACTTAATAAATCATTCGAAAGTTTTGTATATTTTATCAAAGTAAAATGGGTGCATACTCTCTTCTGTTTCTTTCTTAAGTTCACCAGCTTTCCTTCTAGCTTTTTGAAGATTCTTAGGGACAGATACAGATGGTATATCATGCTCTGCCATGTATAGAACTCATGTACTTAGCAAACCTCTCCACAAAACCTCGCCATTGTCGTCTGTGTTTTTATATCATCTTACAATACCCTCTACTTCACATATTTCTCGGATACGAGAGTTTAAATTTTTTTCTGCATTGTCTGAAATGGCTCCGAGGGTTTTATTTAATTAGTTTTGAGCATTGGTTTTTGTGGATTTGCGTACTCTCTTGATAATTGAAATAAATATTTCATGATTTATGTTATTTTTCCCTCTCTATCTACAGAATTATCATGAAGCCTGTCAGTTTTGAAATTTTTACAAATTTTAATTAGAAATCTATTACTCATACGATTTTCGTTCGGTCGTTCTAGCTAATTGAAATAATTAATGGTACGTTGATTATATTAAATAATAAAGGAATATCTTTTATTTACGCTTATTTTTTTAAATTAAATCATAAAAAAGAAGGATTTTTTTTAAGTGTTGATAAAGAAAATAAGGTTTAGAAGTTAATATTATATTCGTAGACTTAAAATGAAAAAAAAAATACAACAGCTTTTCTGATATTTTTCTCTGAAGTTTTTTTTATATTAATTAAAAAAAATACACTAAACTGAAAAGGTCTCGTTATGTTTGAAAATTTCATTCCATTGATTTTTCATTTTACGGCACTGTTTTTGCTGAAACTGCGAGAAAAATCCGTTTTGAATACGATCAAGAGGTTTCGTAAAATTCATTTTGTCTGATTGGAAGCAACTAAAATTCAACGTCAAAAAGAGGTCGTTTCAATTAATAAGTTTTCGCGTTTCAGTTGAATTGACAGTATTTTATCAAACGAATTGAAATATCGTCCTCAGCTTTCAACCAAATTTTTATGATAAAATTGTATAGATTTATACCGGCTAAACATGATCCAATTTTTTAATATTTACGGAAAAAAAATATGCATACAGTATTGGATGCCACCAATCTTTGAAATAAGACAAATCATTAATATATATAATATTAGAAGGCGATAGTTTCAAATGAAAAACTGTTAAGCCTATCAACGTGAATCCATTTGATCCAATATTGAATAAAACTTTGAAAAATGCATTTGGTTCCTGCTAGGGTATCTTTCTTGAATCGTTGGGTGCTAGTTTAACATTAAAATTATGTGTTTAAGAAACATTTTGTGTTTATTAACCTTTTTTTTTTCAATGTGATATTCTAAAGTTTATGGATATATTTACTTAAGCAATGGTAAGGATAAAGAATGTTGATTTTCAATATATTATATTAACTTTGTTTATGTCTTCATCTTCAAGCTTTAAATAAAATTCGCTCAGTTTTTAATTAATACTTATTAATTTTTGTAGAGGATTTGTCACGGTCATAGATTATTTAAAACATATTTTATTTCAAGTACATGCTTACCCTTTTATTTAAAATATGAATTATCTTATAACTAAAACTAATCGAACATACCAACCCATTTATTTAAAACATGACACCTAATAAGTTTATTTTCTCTCTGTTCACTCTTCGGCAAATGGTGTTACGCAAGTTTCGCTGAATTCTTGTTGCACCAAATTGCTCATGAGGTTTTCAACGTTAGTTAAAGCAGCCCTGTGCTATATACGTTTCTCTTGTATGAGGGTACCTTCTTCTGGAATTGTGTCATTAGTATCTACCAGTTTTTTTTAATAATTACACGTTGCACAGTCTCTTTATCATTTTAAACTTCATGTTCTTGAAAAACATCACATACATACTTATCCAATCACGCATAGTTTTGGATTTTTCTATTACCCCGGTTAATGCGACCCCGGATAATCGAGATTTTACTGTATAACAAGTTTATCATTGTTACTTGATTTTCCTTGTTCCTGTTATCTGAAAAGATACCATTTAAATGTTATTATATACAACATGACAACTATCTTTCTCCATTCAAAATTCCTGTGTAATCTCCTGTATTTGTTTAACATAGAAAAATAGTCCGCACACATTTTTACTTGTTCTTTTCAGAATATAGCAAGTAACATATTTGTAGGCCTCAACATTGGAAATTGAGAAATTTGTCTTTAAATAGTTTTACTGTCGTTTTATAATTGTACTGCACTTTAATTATTTACATAAAAGCCGGGTTGGTTTATTTAAACGTGGTAGTTTCTTACAATGAACCAAAAAAAATTCAATATGGCCAGCCAATTCTTCAGGCATGCATATTACCTCGCTATTTACTTATATGGGTTAGACAGTATTACGTTTCTTAAAAAGACTAGGCTTTTTCTCTTTTGACTAAAAACTTTCTACAAGGTGTTAGCTTATCTCCAAGACTACACGATAGAAGTTTCACTTTATTTTTATTTCGTTAATAAGAAATTTAAACTTCTATACTTTAGTTTTTTATTAAATTCGTCTTTAAAAGTAGTTATTCAATTTTAACTTGAGCCAATAAGTTATAATATAGTACTAAAAAACTGCCTTTGAAACTGAGTTATTTTAAAAATTTCAGACCCCATAAATTTTCTGCATAACCTTCACCACTGTACTCGTTTCCTCCTGATAACCATTGATCCTTTTTGACACGTTGATTATATATTAGTGAAGATTGTACTTCACTGTCAACATAGCGTCAAAAAGGATTAATGATTTATGGGGAGGATGTGAGTTGAAGGTATTACAGAAGATCGATGGTTTTACTAGAAAACAGTTTTTATTAAAAGAAATTTTTTATCGAGGGTAATTCTTGTCTGTTTTTTTTCTTTGAAACAAATTTATTTGGCAGATATGTATTAATGTACTTTTTTTAAACACAGCTGCCGAATTTATTGCTGTTCAGAAATTCGTTCCAATAAAAAAAGATTATATCAAAGTTTCTTAACTCAAATAATATTTTGAGATAAATATTTTTTTTTTTTGTTTTTTTTTATAAATATTGATGAAGCACATCTATTTAAATCAGAAAGATCGTTCTAAAGTCAAATTGAGTGAACCGTAAACGATGATGTGTAAAATGATGTGTGATGCATTACTTTATAAAGGATTTTGTCATCTCTAGATCCAATGTACATTGTATGCTAGAAAGAAATTTTTTCAATCAGATACTGAGGACAGATATGATTATTTGTTTATTAAAAAAAATCTAAAAAACGTGATTAAAAATTGGGTCAGTTGGCATTTTGAATGGGTCGTGAAATAATTTTAACTAAAACACTTTTTGCATATTAACATACGACTTGTCACAAATGTACAAAAAACTTCCGGACCCTATGAGGGGCGAAAGTAACGATTTTTCAAACTACGAAATAGACTTTCAGCCTGAAGGTGTCCTGAGGCCTTACAAAAATAACATAAATATCTCAAGAGCTTGAAAAACCTATTCAAAATTAAGGTTTATATTACTGTGATTTAATGCTGATACCAATATAAGAAAAGAAATTTGTATTATTAAAATATAACAAACATACATACCATGATGCCGTTTCCTTATTGGGCAGGCAAAGATAAACTCAGCACATATATTTCGCTTCTTCTACATCCATACACCTTCTCAACCAACGCCTATAACTTCTCTGACTTTTTAAATTTCCTTCTTTCAATATATCATTCAATTGATCTTCTTTATTGAAATGCGTATTTTAATACTAAGTATACAACTTTAAGAAAAACATTTTAAATTTTTCTTTATGCACACGTTAAGCGAGTCACTGACAAAATGAGTACCAAACGAAGTAAAATATAACACGTTAGGAATTTCAAATCATCACTTTACACCCAACCTACTCCCTGCATTAAAATTTATAACTCATGCTTTCCCAGCGATATGAATTTACATACTTGTTTAAAAATTAGGGGGATAGGCTTCAATGTTCAACAACTGGGTCGCCCTCATTAACTTATATACAGGACCGTTACTCGTGGCCTTCAGAGCGAGGGTAGAGGGGGTCAAGTGAATAGGGGAGTTGGATAATAAATGAAAGACATTTATTTTGTTAAAATTTACATTAAAACTTGTTATGTAAGTAAATCAAGCATTTTATTTTGTATGAATATCTGCAAAATGACATTTCAAGTGTATCTAGTCGTATATACCTTCCTTTTTTGTTGAAAACATTTTAAGTTTTATTCAATACTCGCAGTTTTCCAAAGTTATATAAGTACTTATACATAAATTTTACCTAATAAATACGACTTCCATGACCTAGTTGGTAAAACGCTTGTCTTGCAACCCAGGCATTGCGGATTCGATTCCCGTCAGTACACAGTTTTTTTTTTAATGTTTTCGCCTGGTTTACACTTAAGGCTTGTTGAAACCTTTTAAGTGGCGTAGTCGTAGTCCGTTTGACGTCTATATTCTAGCCGGAATTGAATCCCGTTGAAACCCAGATTTAAAAACGGATTCAAGCCTGGTTTTCATTAATGTCTCTTTAAAATTAATAGTAATTTGTATTGCCTGTGTAGTTCTCTGTTAAGCGACTTCAACGGCCTAGTTAGAAAGACACTTGTTCAAATAGGAGTCTAGTTTGATTTTCACTTAAGGGTCTTAACATTTTTCTGGTTGGCTGGAAGAGATTGCCACATGTAAGAAACCCGCTTGATTGCACTGTATACATCAAAAGTATAAAACAATACATTTGTGTTGTGAGAGATTTGCAGAATTGTTAATTATTTGTCTTCCCCATATTTCCGTAAAAAATAAAATTATTATATAACTCGTTTTTTAAACAAGTCTGCCACATATTTAGTGATACATGTATTCATATTTTATCTTTTTGAATAACAAATCATCTCAATAAAACATGCAATTATAACTGTAAAACTATTAATTGTTGTTTTTAATCTACATGAAGTATTTCTATTTATGGATTACTGGGAAAAGTTTTTTTTTGTTTATCATTTTTTATGATCAAATACGAGCAGTATTCTATATGACTAATATTCTTCAAAATAAAATACAAGTATGCACCGTTCTTCATTGAAATACAAATATAATGTAAGCGTTATGTAATAAAACACTTTGGCTTCATCATAAGGATTTATTTAAAGTTTTTGAAGTACAAAATCGTGTTGAATACATTTAAAATTATTTAATATTGACACGCTTGCAACTGCTAAATACTCTGTCATTATCTTGACGCAGTTCTGAAGAAAGGCTGATGCTTGTTTTATAAACTTACATAACTTTTCCTCCATATTACGGAGTTTAACTTAACCCAAAAAATAGATGTATAAATGAATCGAAAAAAAATTGGAAGACAAAAAACCTAAAATATTTGATGGAAAAATTTAAGAAAAATTTCACCTTTTTTATTGAAATTACACATTATTCTATTGGGGTTATTTTGTGCTAATACCTGATTGAGTTGAGTTTCCAAAGTTCTGAATACTTAAGATTAATGATGTATCGATGACATTCGTGAAATAATTTAATACATTTTTAATGAGTTTTGTTAAAGATAAGTCTTAAAGTGTATTGAATAAAAAAAGATTCGATTCTCAAAACCTTTCCTACTGTAAATATAATCTATATTTTCAATAAATTATTTTAGTAAACTTTCAATTTACTTGAGTATATGAAAGTCACATATAGCATTGAAAAATTCTCAGAATGGATTCAACATATTGGGTGCTTTGCAAATATACTCGTACAATACTTTAAGAAATATATAATTTTAAAATACTTGAATTTTAAGACTATGAGAGTTTATTAGATTTTCAATATTGAAGAAAATATACTCCTTTCCTAACAATCAATATTGAAAAATCCAAAATCATGATTGATAAGTCTGAAAGGAAAAGTAAATGTGATATATGAGTGAGTTTTGGGAAAATAGAACAAGTTGAAGAACTCTGCTATTTAGGTAGTATTTTCTCGGAAGAGTTACGAGGGATATTGAATACCAACTTTGATGTATTGGAGTGAAACAAGACTGAAAAGAACCGTATTAATGCTGTAGAAATGCATGTTCTTGGGTTCTTCTTTCATTTCCGAAGGAACTCATAAAAGGATCCCAAGATTTCCTCTACGACGGTTACAACCATTGCAAAATAGGATCCCTTAAATACAAATAAGCCGCTAGTACAAACATTAGAGATTGAGATTATTAATTATTTACCTTAAAATAAATTATTACTATAGCAATATGCTGCTGAAGCTGGTTTGCCACGGCTTCAAAGGATCTGAAGTACTAGGCTGTGGACCAACTTGTACGGAGGCATTTATGACATCTTTATGTTCCTGATGGAATGTATGGGGTTAAATTAAATTTAAGTCTTGTTTGTACTCCCCTGAAGATGAGGTGAAAGCCTTGAAACCGGTAGGGTTATACCGTCATAAAAAAGTGGAATAAACAGTGTTTGTTAAAAATAAATTACAATGTCTTTAAACCTCCACAACGTTAATGCCTTAACTATAAACAACTAACAAAATAAATATACAATGCAAATGTGGGTGAAAGGTGTGACACAGTCATACCAAAGAAGATATTGTTGGATCAAGTGAATTATATTTTGAAAGAAGAAAAAGTAAAAAGTCATAGAAATCCTAGAAGATGTATGTATGTAAAAGAGGTGAAATATGTATTTCGAGATTGAAAAGTCTGGTCGTCTGTATTCCTCCCTCACCTTCTCCAACAGGGGAACAGTGTGATGGTATGTATATACTTATCGATATTTAAGAGAAAACTTAAAAAGCGTTATTTATATCAATATATTTCTCGTACTTAACTCCCATGCAATTCCTGTCCGATCGCCATTTTCTACAATATTTATATTTTTTAACTTTTTTCAAATACTGTTTTCATTTAGAATGTTTAACATACTGGCTTTAACCACGATGAAAAAGTAGTTAGTGGATTAAAATACATTAATTTAAAGTAAGAAATGTGTCAGGCGTGTTCGCAAGAAAGTGTTTAATAAATAAATCAAACTATTTAACTCGTCGGTTAATAATACCAATTTTAAATTAAAATACATATCCAATGGAAAAACTTTTAACTCACAAACTTCATATGTTAATTTCCTTAGAACTTTGATTAAACTATGCAAGTATTAATGATTGATGATTCCCAAATAAAGATAAGTAGAAAAAAACACCCGTATCAGTGATACATAAACGAGATTTTAAATTAAAATACATATCCAATGGAAAAAACGTTTAACTCACCAACTTCATATGTTAATTTCCTTAGAACTTTGATTAAACTATGCAAGTATTAATGATTGATGATTCCCAAATAAAGATAAGTAGAAAAAAACACCCGTATCAGTGATACATAAACGAGATTTTAAATTAAAATACATATCCAATGGAAAAAACGTTTAACTCACCAACTTCATATGTTAATTTCCTTAGAACTTTGATTAAACTATGCAAGTATTAATGATTGATGATTCCCAAATAAAGATAAGTAGAAAAAAACACCCGTATCAGTGATACATAAACGAGAAGCGTGTTATTTTGTTTATTTGATGTGTATCTAAAATAAAATTGGACAACATTGTATGTAACCTTGCGAGGGTCGCCAGTTAGGTACAAGTATGTGTCGTGAGGGGACATAAAATGTGTTCGTCCCATATGAGCCTGCTGGGGACTGGTGTGAAACGGGATAGGACATCCGTTTAACACGATTTCTTAATTGGATGCCTCGGAAAATGTGATACGAGGGTTAAAGGTTGATGTTAACTTTGATTCTGTATTCCTAAAGGGTTTTCTTTATATCCCATAGTGAAAAAACATACAGCATCTCTAGCTTGAATTTTCATAGCGGATTAAATTTATATGTAAATTTTTACGTTGAATGGCAAAAAAGGTTTTGGCATTGAACATTTTTTCTTGAAGCCAAAATTTTTTTTTTAAATTTTTTCTCATGATTTATGTTTGCTAATCATAATTTTCTATATTTTAATGGACTCACAAAAAATGTTGTAAGGTTATGTTTATCTGTAACCATATTTATCACTCAACCATTTAATGCAGAGTGAACGTGGATAAAATTATATAAAACAATAGTTCTTTATTATTGATACATTAATTTTATATATTATTCAACGATGGCATGATTTTTTTGGGTTAAGGCAATTTCCCCTACTGATAATGCTTCAGCCCGTTGTATGGTTTATTCCATGAATAAGGATTAATATTTTTTGTTTATTTGATATGCTGTGAAAAAAAACTTAATACCTTGACACATATGATCAAATTTATTAGCTGTACAAAACCATCAGCGAATATATCAGCTATTTAAACGCCAAATTTGAAAAACCTGTTACAATTTGCTACACATGGGTGATGACGAGCAACATTCTAGAAACCTTTTCAATGTATTGTCCATAAAGTTTAAAAGATAACGTCAATTTTTCTTTCTGTTTGGACAAAATTTATTTACAAAATAACTCAAATCATATAATGGAAAATAAATTCAAACATTTAATATGAAATATCGATGAAAAAATATTTAGTATTCTCTATAAACATTCTTCTTCTTCTTTTTCCTCTTCCTATAGATCATGATCTGTTTGTTCCGCTTGTTCAACTTCTTATGACGTGGATTGCCAGCTATCACGCCATCTCTTCGGAGGTTTTCCCGGTAATCTTCTTCCGGCTGGGTTCCCTTGAAGGGCGACACGTGGAAGTCTGTCGGGTTGGATTATGTTTACATGTTCGTTCGAGTATCGCCTTCGTTTTCTTCCCCACCTGACGATGTCTTTCGTACTACACTTTCTCCTTATTTCGGTGTTTCTGATTCTATCTCTTAGTGTGTTTCCGGTTATATATCTCAGTGTTTTCATTTCCGAAGAGATTTTGTTCTAGATCTGTCTGCTCTGGTCTCTATTCCGTAGGTGGCTATCGGTCTCACACATGTCTTGTATATTCTGACTTTACTCTCTATTCTCATGTGTTTATTATTCCACACCGGTGTTCTTAGGCATCCCGACATTGCAACCGCCTTATTGACCTGTCCCAAGGTTTCATCATACATATTTTTCACCATTGCTACTGATGCGCACTCCAAGATACCTAAACTCTATCACTTGCTCTATTATTTTGTTATTCACTGCTCACCGGGGTCTTAGATATTGTGAGGCTCTTCGTTTTGCCCGTGGATATTAACATCTTATATTTTAGTGAGGTTTGATGGAGTCTATTTAACATCCTTTGGAGGTCATCTTCGGATTCTGCAGGGAGTACTGCATCGTCTGCGTAGCATACAATGCTGACTTTTTTGTCTCCCAGTCTGTATCCTATGACCATGTCTGCAACTTCCTCAATTAGTTTGTCCATTATTAGATTGAAGAGGAACGGGCTTAAGCTATCCCCTCGTCTAATTCCAATCGGAGTAGGGACGGCATTTGTCAGGTAATTCTCTATTTTAATCCTGGTGTAGCTATTGGTATATAATCCTTGTATGATTTTTATTAAGTTCGATGGGACATTCTTCTCACTGAGTATTTTTATCACATTTTCTAGTGCAACTCTATCAAATGCCTTAGTGAGGTCGACAAAGCAGAGGTATGCTGTTTTGTTATACTCTATTGATTTTTCAGTTAATTGACGGATCACGAAGAGTGCGTCCGTGGTTGATCTATTCTTGCTGAATCCCTGTTGTTCGTCTCTGTTTGTTAAATGGCCTTCCAGTCTTGACCTGATTATGCTTGTAGTCAGTTTCAGTACTGTCTATAAACATATTATTTCTAATTATAAATTCAAATCAAAACTATTTATTTAATAAAATATAAGACTGGTGTTTATATAGTATGGTACTTAACGTAAAATAAAACAGGGATTATATTATCCGTAGATGTGGTTCGATTCTCGTATTTTACCTAGGTGACGTCATAAGTAATTCAATTTTCCAGGTCAAAAGACGGGCATTTATTAATTGATTTGACTAATTCACGACACAACAGTGTCTTTTACGAAACATGGAAACAAATGCACATAAGACAAGTTATTTCAAATAAAATTACAAGTTTATCATCGTAAGCTAGCATGAAGATAAATTTAATCAGTTGTAATAGTTAGAAAATATTTGTTTGAATATTATTGTTTAAATAGCGTGTTATTGTAGTTTCTTGATTTTTCGAGAGGAGTCTCTCAGTTCAAAATATATTTTTTGTTTCAATATTTAGATTTTCAAAGGCCAAATATTGATATTTTGCCATAACTGGTTCTGTGGGGGGGAATGGTATGTATCTTAGTATTAAATATGTTTTACCAAGCACTTGAAGACAACCCTTTTTGGGAAGTCTGATCAATATGTATGATCGCGATAATAATATTCATTAGCAGATTTACAAGTACTTTTTTTTCGTATTTTTTTCTCCCCTTGGTAAGTTTTCTGCGGTTTTCTTACCAAATTTGTTTTTCAGAACATATGCAGATGTAAGAAGTACTCAATCTAATAATCATAGCCTCTACCTTCGAATCCTTACATTCAACTTATGTATATTTATTTAGTAACATTTTTAATTTGTCAATAATAGTGGGGTTAAGTCCCGAGTTAGAGAGCCCTTGAAGAGAGTTTGCTTACTGCCCTATTTAAAGTGTCATTTTATTTTCATTTTGTATCCCAAAATGTAATTTATTGCGAGAGTTAACAATACCACTTTTTAATTTGCAATTTAAAATTCCTTTACTCTTAAATAGAAATACTTTTGCCTTCGTTATGATGCCGTTCAAGTCCTCACAATCAAGGGTTCTCTACCTATTCCCTCGTGCAAAAGGTTTTTCAGATCCATTAGCACATTATCTATCAGCCCTCGCTTGGCTCGATCAAGTGGTCTGAATCCCGAGGGCTCAGCTCCTTTATTGCATTTTATTATAAAACATTTGCTTCATCATCATCATATTTACTTTGAAATAAAATACATTTACGTTTCACGCTTTTTTTTCTTTTTTCAAGAACTTAAAAGTTTTGTGTTACCAAAATCCAATAAAACTTATCAAAATTTTTGTACTTCTTTAAGAAGTCTTTTGATTTTTTAAGAATTTGATTTCTTTAAGAAGTCGTTTAAACAAATAAAACGAAGCAATAAAACATATATACTCAAACCTAGCAGAATCAAAATAGTCTGTGATAGTCCACAATAGTATGCGAGTACTGATATATTGGAGTGAAACGTGGCCGTGGAAAAATACTGCGAGGAGCCGAATAAATACTGTCAAAATGCATGCACGAAGAAGAATACATGGGGTGACAGTGTATGCAAGAATACATATTGAACATTTAGCTCATGTGATGATTAGATGTAGAAGAGCACTCTAAGATGGTTTGAGCATGTAGAATGAGTGAATGAAAAAATACTTACAAAATAAATATAGATTGCTAATGTGAGGGGAAGGCGTGGTAGATGAAGACCGAGTATAGTATGGTGGGATCACCAGAATGATATTTTGAAAGAAGGAAACCGTAGGAGTTGTATGAGAAGCTATATGGATATAGAAGATGCAAAGGATGTGTGTCGAGATAGAAAAATCTGACGTCCTGTCCTTGGCCTACCCCGGCAGGAACGTGGTTTGATGATATGTATGTTTTTGTTAATAAATGGTTTTTATTTGTAATTCAGCAAATATTTTTATCCCGTACGTATGCTGAAGAAAAGGCCTTAATTAAATACGGTACAGAAAATGACCGATCGATCCCATCGAAATATACACTCGTATTAGATTTTACGAGTCCAATCAATGTTGAAAAACATTTAAAAGTACAATATATACATTTAAGAAATTTTAAACTCAAGTAGTAATCTTCTTTAATTTTCTTTCCTATGTGAGGCAAAACCCTTCGTTGAATAAAAATCCACCACTCGGTCTTCTATTGGAACTTTCCTAGGATTTATGCACATCCTAGCTGCATTATTTCTTCACACAACTCCATCTATTTTCTGAAACTCGCCCTAAATCAATTTGTTGAGACAATTTTATGCAGTCATAAAAATTCGACCATTTTTATTTTACTTCTTAGTTACTTTTTAAAATTTTAAAACAAAAATTGGCAAAGACAAATATCGCGCTTGACTTTTACATGGAAACCAAGTCGACACTTTCGTATTTAATTAAAGGAATTAATCTTAGTCTGAAAAACTTAATTACTTTTAACATTAAGAAAATGTTCTACTTAACTTTTGCCTCTTTTCTACGTTTCCAAGAAAGTTGAATATTTTGCATCCATCATCTTTGTAATTAATCAAATTTTTCAAAAAACTTTCACCGTTAGACTTTAAGGGGGTTATTAAACTTTGTTAAAATACTACAAAACAAACGATGAAGGGTTTCACTCAAAAGCTTGCCAAAACTCTTTTTATGAGTCTAAATAAGAAAGGCAGATGATGATGACTGCTGTGAAGGGAGCAATGATTCAGTATGATTCAGTAGAAGTCTCGATGATATAAAAAGACTGTTGTTTAATTTGTATTCCTCGTCCATTTATGCATCCAATTAAAAAATGCTCTAACGGATGAAAGTACTAGTTGTATACTATAATACTTTCCATCAGCTATTCCTCAAAAATCTTTCCTGGGGTTCGACTGAGGTGTTTATTGAACATAAAATACATTAATTTGAAGCCTTAATATGATAACGCATTACAAAATGGTGCCGTAGTACTGAATGCAAAACTATATTTAACTGGGGCTCATTAACAATTTTTTGGAAATTATCATTAAAAAAAAAGAATCTTGGTTTCCTCTTATTTTACCGGTATGTCATTTTTCGTAACTCGTTCTATAGGGTTTTTTTCAAATATGATGTTTTGTACGTATGTATGTTACATATTAAAATCAACGTTGTTTTATTGGTGTTATATTTCATTTTTGTAAGTTATACAATCTTTGTTATATTTTGGAATATTTTGTAAGAGTATGACTTGTGTTGCATTGCCCCATTATTTACACTGGCTGGAATAAAATTATTAATATTATCAAATATCTTTGAACGTAGTAAAATATTATCTTTGGGTTCAAAAATATTTTCTATCAGAGGTGCTGTTTTTTTATAATTTACGGTATTACGCGCTCGCAACGGAGCTTATATTTTTACACCATTGTTGATTAAAAAAAAAAATACGTTTAAAACATTGAGAATTTTGGTGGGCTTTGTGGTCTAGTTAATAAGACGAATCACTTCCTACCTAGGGTTTTCCAGTTCGATTTCTAATGGATTAAAAAATATATAATGTGGGATTTGTTTCCAGTCAGACCTTAAAAAAACCTTTCTTGTTGATTGAAAGAAGATGTCATGCAGTTTTTACTACATGTAGTGTTTTTACTAAAAGTGTCATATAATACAATACAATATTATTCGTATTGTAAAAGAGTGTTTTATATTTCAATTCTGCTATTAAAAAGGTTTAAAACATTTTTGTGGGAAATGTGTTTTTTTGGATATTATCTAAAATATGTTTAATGTGTTCCAAATCGTCGATTTGAATAAATATTTTACATGATTAATATCTTAAATTTTCTAAAAATATTATAAGTTAGTTTCCATAAAACTAAAAATAAATTCTAGCTATATATTTAATAATGCATATTTTATGAAAATAGGTATCCAGATTATTTTTGGTTTATCACAGGTGAAATAAAAAAATCTTCGTTTTCAATCAACAAGTGACGTGAAATATGCAAGTGAAGTGAAAAATATCGAATAAACGATGGACGAATCACAGCAAGAAAGTCAAAATCCAACAATGGGTTCCAAGGACGACTCTCAGGATCCAGGATCGGCCTGTTCCATATCGCCAGATGAAACTCCTGAAGTATCTGGCGTCACACCCAGTCCGGATTCCGATGGAGAAGATTCTATTGAGAAATTTAAAAAGGAGCTTATCCAGAGGGAATCCAATCTTCCCAAAGGAGCGGGGAAAATTGTTGGCTATCCTGGAGCTCCTTCCACTCACAGCAGCCAGATGCGACAGAGCGTCAGTGGAAAACTCTTCAAAAAATGCAAAAGTGCCACGTTCCAAATAGACGGAGCTACATATACTATAGGTTTGTATAATATTTTTATAAATTATCGAGTATGTCCAAGTAACTTTATTCAAATATATGTTTATTATTTGTGTAGAATACTATTGTTGTCTTTTAAACGATTATAATTGTATCGCTGTAAAAATGAGAGAATTGCGTGGAATATGTGGAAAAACAAAACATATCAGAATAAGAACATTACGTAAGAATGTACACTGAAAGAAGCAGCATTGAGTAAGATAATAAAAATGATAATTTAGATGATTCGGTCACGTAGAAGAATGAGTGATGAAGGATTTAAAAAAAATGTATTTAAACAAGTACTATAATAGATGGTATGAAAGGTTTCGGAAGTGGCAGAAGCAAAAGACGTATTTATCGAATAAAAACAAGATGTCTTTTTTCTCAGCCTACTTCAATAGTGATAATGAAACGTCGATGACCTTGGTTGATTCGTTGGTTAGTCACATGTTTTCGATCCGAGGGTTTCTGGTTTAATATCCCAAGGTATAAAAAAAGGTTTCCAGCTTAAAAAGTTTTTCTGATAACAATACTCGTACGCGCTAGACAAACGCTTGCTTTTTCCTTCGTGATTTATAGTCAATACGTACAACGAATTGTCATCTCGGGGGTGCAAGACTGATTACCCTGTCTTCTTTTTAAAAATGTCTTGTTTACTACAAAGCTCCGTACAACCAATCATCACATGGCAAGCGGCTGATCAGTATTGAAGAAATAAATTGTGGTCTCCACATACTACAAGCTGGGAATGTAAACTGTGGTAGTATATTAATCATCCAACAACATAAAATCGGATGTATGATACTTACGTCCATATGTAATAATAGTTGTTGCAATAATTACGATTTAAAAGAAATTATTTCATTTAAAGTCATAGTTAAATATTAGTCTAAATTGACAGTTTCCAAAAAAAAATTTGAATTTTGTTTTCATTTACTTTTATTGAAAAGGTTTCAAAATTTTAATTTGATCTTTATTTTAATTAAGAACAAGTCTAAATAGATCACTATTACAATTCAATATTCTTTGTTGGCATAATTTTTTTGTTTGATAAATGTATTATATTAATATCATGTTTGCACCATTCTCTCAATGTGGTCAAACCATCTCATGATATCTTTCTTAATTTTAATTATAATACCAGATGTTCTATGGAGGCACGCATTTCTACCACATTTATTCTACTCTTATAACTCTCTTTCAATATACAGAGTTCACTTTCATACATCAAGGTTGGGACTGACACACCACTGCGCGCAATCATTTTACGATCGGTTTATTCGTAAAACGTTACTAAGTGCGATATTGCAGCAATACGCCTTTCAATATTTAAGTGAAATAAATTATAAAAATCTCATGAATTAAAATTTACTTAGAAACTGTTGTTGCGGTTTTTTTATTATCAAGAAATAAATGTATTGCATAAAGAAAATGGGTTGGTAAGTGATAGAACATTTGCATAGTGCACCCTTAAATTTGATGAAGTTTTGTTTTCTTGAAGTGTTTTATAGAAAGCTTCTAATTTTATTGTGTTTATAATTTAGAGAGTTTTTTATTTTATCTAAAGCTTTGAGTAAGAAGACTATGTCTTTGTTTGAATATAAAAATTGATACATGAAAATAAATAAAAATCTATTTACGGGTTTTAAAGCACACAAAGTGGGTTTGATTATCTTGTTAGAGCGCAATTGAGGAGATCCTACTTTTTTATGGACGCTTTATCAATTATCCGTCTACTTTTATTATTATTATAACGTCATATTACCTAAACATAAATTAAATCACTCAAATGAAAAAAAAACACTTTTGAATTTTGTAAAATGGGATTATTTAAAAAAAATAGGATGTGCATAGTTGCATACTTTAAATTGTTTTTTTTTTTTATTGAATGTGCTCGTTAATTTTTCAAGTGTTTTATTTATTTATAAAGAATGAAGCACCCACTGTTTAGGGTAAATATATTGTTATAAGGTGCGATATGCCATTTATCAATAAATAAATACAAACACTCCTTCTGATGTAGTATTTTGTTTATGTTAATTGTGATTATTTTAGATGAATCAATTACATCTAAATTTTTTTGCTTATTTCATTGCAGTATCTAAGATAGAACTATTATTTCTGATACTGGTATTTTTTGCTAATATTCAATTTAATAACTTTGTAACACATACATTGGTTGTAACTTGTTTTTTTAATAATTTCAAAAGATGGAATAAATTAACTATCTAAATATTATAAACCCCCCCCCCTCCTTTCCAAACAAACAACTTATTATTTTTAACTGTAATATTTTAATCTGTGAAGAGCAGTGAGTTTGAATCCCAAGCTGTTAAAAATAATTTGTAAATAAAGTTTTCGATTTCAGTAAAACGTAGCACATTTGTGTTTTGAAATCGTCTTGAATTTCGGTACAAATTTATACATATCCATTAAATTCTTGTTCTTAGCTTGTTTAATATTACTTAACGAAACCTCAAAGCAACGTAAAATATACAATCTTGTATAAGTGTTAGAACATCAATTTGCAAATTACATTCTAGATTGTGAAAGACTGCCAAAAAGCTTATTAAAGGCGAAAATTTTGTAACTTTCCGAATAAAGTTGTTTAATTTAGAGTCAAGTTTCTGCCGGAGTCGATACCGGCTTGAGTTGAAGTGTAATAACAAACATAGGCCAGGTGCTCGTGCTTTGAATCGAGAAATTCTCGTACATTCTGAGATTCGTTGAGGCAAAGCTACGAGAAAAGTAATGGTTGGAATATATTTTGCTAAAACTGTTTTCTCAGCGGAATCTGACTCATGAATTTATTATACATGAATCAAATTTTTGTACATAAAAAGATAAATCTACGGGAACTACACGCGTATAAACAAAATACGACGGGAACTAAATGTATTTATTTAGATTGAAAGGCGATTCTGATTCTTTTGCGACTCCCTGTTTGTTGGCTGCTATTCTATATACAACATATCAAAAGCGATCTTGAGCCAAAATCTTAACATTTCAGAATGCTCAAGAACGAGTTAATTTGTGATTTTTATTTAAAATCCATTATTTATACATTACTATAATTACCGGAGTTAAAATGTTGAAAAGACTAATAAAACATATTTATTTCTAAGAAATCTTGAGAAAATAAATCTTTGTCAGAAATAAGAGAGTCTCTGGAACCAGTTGCCAACTTAGACACGATCTATCATTGACATGTTTCAAAAAGCGATTGAAAAAACTCTTAATGTTATTATCATGTCTCTATTACCGTGTCTTGATTAATTTATTTAGTAGCCTTCATTACCGTCTTAATGTTATAACATAAAATAACATTTTAACAAAAGCAGCAAAAATTAAAGCAAAATATTAATCTTTAGTAAAAAAGGGATAAATATGGAATTTGTACAGAAGTTAGAGTAGATGAAAATTTTGAGATAAGTAATGCTTTTCTTAAAAAAATGTAAGGAAGATTGTTCCTAAATCAAACTGACATGTGGAAAGATATACGAGTATGATGCGTTGGTATACAAATGATATTATCCTCATCAGATCTAAGGGTCACTCCATGATCAGAATAAAATAACTTTTCACGCAGGTACTAAGGACAGCTTGGATTATTCAACACTCCAAAGAGAGTTGATAGAACGTGAAGATTTCTTGACTATTTTATTTTCAGCCATGGGAGTATAGTAAGATCTTAGGTAATATGAACGTAATTTTTAGAGTTAAAGATATAAAGAACTATTTTCGAAAGTAATATTAAATTATCAAATTTTAACTCTTTTACTCTTCGATACCTAGAAAAGACTTCGATATCTAGAAATCGACTATATAAAAGATAGTCTTCGAACCCTAAGCTCATTCATTGGTTTATAGACGAACAACGATGATTCCATTTAAGATTTTTTGACTTTTTGTTAAAAATATATATCAAAGTTTAACGAGTTTAATATACATCTGGAGTCGACTATATTTTAAATTCAAATCAGGCTTTAAAAAGACAACGTTTGTGAGGAATAAGATGTTAACAAGTCTCAAAAAAAAACCCATATTCAAAACATACATTTTTTACACGTATATTTATGTTGTAAAATTTCGTCCGTTTCCAATTATGCTGATCCATGTCCATTTTTAACTACGAAGGAATATTGGGAAGAACACGGCCTCAAAGTAACATCATTTTGTAGTGTTGACATTTAGCTGTCAGTGTATCAAGTATCAATCGTTTTCATTTATTTGGATGTACTCTTCTTTGTACTCTGCGTAAAAATATAATATGGCAAAAACGGACAAAATTCAATAAATAGCGGTTATCTTAAGTAAAAAAAAAATCTTCCAAAACGGATCCATAACGACATGATGATCATCATGTCCATCTTATACAACTGTTAAAAAATGAAAAGCTGAATTCAAGCATGGTCAGGAAAGCAGTTAAGATGACCCTTAAAAATAAAGGCTTTCTACGTCCACCGCACAGAACAAAATATACGACATGTTTAAAGATTCAGTGTTCTGAAGGTAGCCGATATTCGGTGGTATTTCATTTGAGCGAGTACATAACATTATAGTTAATTAATTATGCTTTTCAAGAAGTCAGCGAAATGGGTGCAAAAGCTTTTAACGGTCGAACATAAGCAAACTTGTATCACTCTTGATATCATGGCATTGACGACCTCTTTGGCAAGTATTTTTAGTCATCTACGAAGAGATTGTGGATCTATTTAATACTATTGATGCAATACGAGTGTTCCACGATACTACGAATTCTTAATAACAATCGATAAAATTAAAAATACAGATTTTCCAATTTGATACGCTAACATGTTTCACGTCAAGCGCTATACCTTATCGGTTAAAAAACTGAAAATTAAAATATTTTCTAGAAAAGAAGACACATTTAGACCTGAAAAAAGTTTTAATAGTGAGAGTTTTTTAATCTCTAAATTCAACATCTGAAGTATTTCATATGGAGGGTTTTGTACTACGAGTATTTCAAATGAGAGAGGGGCGATTTGCTGATAAAAGCAAAAGATTTTTTGGAAAGTTTCACAGTTCATTTAATTTCCGTAAAATAGAAATTCTGACGGAAATTACACACTTTTTTCCTACAAGTCGTACTTTTCAACAAGTTTTATAAAAAACTTTCAACATTGTTCTTTTTAATTATTCTGATTGATCGTCGTCGTCGACTCCCTCGCCATTCCAACGTCAATTCAGTAAAAAAGCGAAGCTGTGCGATGGAGTTTATTTTCTTCAAATAAATGAGCCGTTGCACACTAGCAAACTCACCAGACACACGGCTATACTGGATCCGATGGCACACCGAAGTAAGACGATCTGAGCACACCGTATTTTTTTCTTTTTTTGGAAGAATATATATGACCAAAGTCATAGGTATCCGTATACCCTCGAATACAAAGCGGAAAAAATACCTGTCATTTGAGGCGAGTAACACAGCGCGGGATTCGAACCGATGACCGTCCGCACGGAAGTCCAGTATGTTATCCCGCGGCTAAGCATCTCTTGATTAATAATAACTCAAAATACACCATTTTAACTACTTTTTTAAGGTACAAGTTAACAAATTTTTAACATTGTTTAAATAATACTTAGTCATACAAATGCAAATTTCAAATTCAAAAAAATCTATAAACGAGACGTACGAGTAGATGAGAATACGTAGGATAATGTTGTCTGATGAAGATATCTGGATGAGCCAAGAATACTGTGTGATATTTTACAAGTGAAACTGACGATCAAGATAATAATTATACAAAAATATCACTTGATAGCATATATCGACTGAATATCACTTGATAGCATGTATCGACTGAATATCACTTGATAGCATGTATCGACTGAATATCACTTGATAGCATGTATCGACTGAATATCACTTGATAGCATGTATCGACTGAATATCACTTGATAGCATATATCGACTGAATATCACTTGATAGCATGTATCGACTGAATATCACTTGATAGCATGTATCGACTGAATATCACTTGATAGCATGTATCGACTGAATATCACTTGATAGCATGTATCGACTGAATATCACTTGATATCATGTATCGACTGAATAAATAGTTTTGATCATCATCCAATCCAATAATATCAAAACTACTGATACAAATTTGTGTATTGAGTCCATTATTTTTTTAAATATTCCATATTGAATTGAAGAGTGGGAATTAAATTTTTTTTTCCAAGCATGAACTTAACTACCAGTTTTATTTATTTTAAAAAGTTTTTTTTTGAAAAATTGTAAAATTTTCCGAAACCTACTTCCGGTCTTCATCCTCATGTATAATAAAACCCACGATGGACCATCGCTTCCTGAATATGTAACTTTTGTCTTGATCCTTAACTAGCGATGTTTATTTTCTGAAATATGCCTTCATTGTTATTATCAGATTTAAGAATCTTATTCTTCATGTGCAATACCCAGTCCTGACGTTTGTGATCACCCTTGAGGAAGTATTTTTATCTCTGATGGCATAGAACAGCTCTTCAACTATATGTTCCTGTCAACTTCCAATTTTACCAATCAATTTTTTATTTTTCTTCTCTTAAAATGTTAAAAATTGTGTCACAATATATCATATACTACAATTGTACAGTTGTATGAACGAATCCACTGTCTGTTTCGCACAGATAAGTTGAGGACTTAACTATTATCGAAAGGAATTGATTCATTATTTCATATCATTGTCATCAATTTTTCCGAATTTGTGATTCACGCATACTGGAGGCGAACTCGGGAAACAACATTGTCTTCAGTCACATTAATTGGAACTTTAGGTTTAGAATTACTCAAATATTAACGTAATTTATGGTTCGTTATTCCGCGTGTTAGCAAAACTACCGCATATGAAGAAGTCACAACATATGGACACGTCTAACATCACTACCAAACTGAAACTCCTTTTTTCCGTTACCACCGGAAATCAAACTCAAAACCGTTAAGAGTTGGAAGTTAAGCGTCACACTAACTACTCCACGGAGGTTGTCTTAAGATATGTGTATTTTTTATTAAACATTGTGGCATATTTTTAATATATCTTTGATTCTAGTTTTCAATACCCATATATTTAAATTAGAAATCCAATTGATTAATTATTTTTCTTTATCCCGTGGCGTGATATTTGTGTGATATAAAAGTTGAAATTTCCCCTTTAGTATTTTAAATCATTATTTCTGAAAGACAAATTAGTAAAATGAAAACATAATTTCATAAACTTTATCTTTCGTGAACATCATAAATAAATCAAACATACTCGTATGTAAACCAAGAAAGTTCTACCAGAAAATGTGAGCAAAACTTTCCAAAAAACGTGACTTTTCTGTCTCATTATTCTTACATAAATATCTTCAATTCACTAAACTTGTTTTATATCTTGAAACTTACAGAGACAACAAAACAGTACAGACATGTTTTACTGTTTTTAATTTTTTTATTGATTTTCAATGTAAAAACTGAATAAACTTGATATGACTAGTTTAATGATGAATTTAAAGCAGTTCTTAAATAAAAAGCGCAGTTGTAATTTTTTATGTACTTGTGCCATCTTTTTTTTATTTGTTTTTTAGTTGAACGTTTTTCCAGTGTGATTGTGCGTGTAGATTTTAACTTTTTTATGTTGTTGTTTTTTATTTTGCATTGTGATATTTATTGAGAGTATGTTTGATTGCTATTTTCACTTGAATTTTGGTACTTTTTGTTAATTTTCATGATTAAGTATTTTTTTATTATTTTTATTTGTGAAGGTTCAAAAATAATAAATGAATAAACTTCCAATAAATCCCATAATTTTTAAAATGAATTAATGTTTTTTTTATGTATCAATCATATGTTGACCTTTAGATATTTTTTCTTTATTGCACATTTCAAAAATATCAAAATGAATTTTTGGAAATTTTCTTAGTTTGTTTTCCAAAATTCTTAAAATAACACCGTTTAAAATACACCCTTATTGTTGTTTCAATATGCTCAGTGAAGTAAAATTGAATAACTCTTTCATATGTCATATTTTTTTAAAGGCAATCCACTCACAGTATTACGATTGGTATCACCACACTTGAGCCAAAAATGTTATAAGAGTCAATATAACAAATAAAATTATAAAAACAAACTAATTTTAGACAATTAAAAACTTCAATTCATATTATATTTAATCAATACGTATTTCGCTTGCTGTTCATCGGATTTAAAATTTTCATAAATTTTTTTTTATATTCGTATCCGCATTTTTAAAACTAGACAATTGATTTTAATTTGACATAATTATATTCAATGGATTCATTAACTTTTCTTATTTCTGCTACTACGTAAACTCTTTCTATGTCGTAACGCATAAATATTTTCCATGGATTAAGAATATAATAATTATATCCATTATTTAAATTGATTTGAAATGCTTGATTTCCAGCTTGTGGGCGTAGGGTTCTACGAGTATTTCCGATGGAAATAAAAAAGTACAGGAAGTGATTAACATTATATTAAACTAAAATAACATCATTCACAGCTGTTAGGTGAACATAGATCATTGCAACCTACTTTAATTCATGGGACTGATATGAAGACTATGATTAATACTAAAGTTATCCGCTAATTTATGATGTACTATATATAGAAATTATATGAATGAAAATGTGAAAAAAATGACAACTTACGCCAGGCTACTCCACCGTTGAGTCACCCTCAATATGACTGTTTTGACGTCACACTTCGTTCAACGGGGTCGCAATATGTTTGCATCAGCACGAACGACTGAAAACAACAGATCAGCAGAGAAAGACTGAAAAAAATATGGTTGAATTAAGATGATCATATTTCGAGAGAAGGTTAATTTTGAAGCACGAAATCTTGTGCTTGATTCAATACTTGATTATATGTCCACCGGAAGGGATTTACTTGGAAAGAAGATAGTCGCGATGTATTTTCTATAAAAATACGTGGCATAATAATATGATTTTGAAGGTAAAAAAAATAAAAAACTCCACATAGTATTCGAAATAATCACGTTTTTCCAATGAACCGATATAAATATTTATCTTAAAAGCCGTATAACCATTTGAAGGACCTTATCGGATTTCAAATTTTCCGATACCTGACAGTTCTATTTTCGCATTGAATTATTTTTTGAACGATTTTCAATAAACTCGAAATAAAATCTGCGGACATTAAATTTTTTTATACACGCCAACATATTAACTACTCAACAAATAAAAAAAAATGTTTTATTCCGCGAATTTTATAAAAATATTTTATCCTCAGTAGCAAATTTTCTCTTATGGTCGATTAACTATAAATTTTCGTCCTTCAATGAACCTTCAATGAGGTCGTCCATATAATTTTGATTCGATTGCTTTTGTTAGTTGCATTCATCGTTTAAGACCTGCATCTCAATTCTCCAATGGCGCATATCACTGTGATGGTGTGTACTAGTTTGTGTACCATATGACAATAAGTCCGCCAGGTTATACTATATACAGCGAAAGAGTAATATAATAAATTGTAACATAATAATGAGTCCGTCTGGTTAAATTGTAAACAGTAAAAGTATAATAAAAAAGGTCAGATATGAAAACGATAAATACTAGTATATTACTTGAATAAACGAGAAACTCATCTTGATAATTCAAAAATGTCTCCGACAGATTAATCGGTTCCCAAAGACTCAACTGTAAATATCGATGTAAGCCAAGTTTTAAAATTAATGATACCAAAAATTAAATAAAATTTCTTACAAAACAAACTTGCACAACATAACAATTCTCCGATATCAAAGAATCACAGTATTTTATGTTCGTTGTATAAAAAGACCAAGGGCACCTGCTTTTTAGCCGCCAGGACCGGAGTAGAGTGTCTTTGACCTATTTCTACTCGTATGAAAATTATAAACTATCATTCTATCATTGAAATATAGTTCGAAGTTTCAAAACAAGTTTAAATAAATGTGATATTTATGAACAGTATTTACTTTCATTCATATAAACCGTGGAATATTATATTGATATCTTTATCAATAATAAAAAAAAATGAAATGAAAATTGTATGTGGTACTTATTTTCAAAAATTCGTGAAAATCTTTTTAAATCTTGTATCAAAGATGTAAAGAGAAAGATCGGAGAACGAAGGTTGCTAAATCCAAAATCATGTTTTTTTTATTTGTAAAGTGTGAATGAAAAAATAAAAGGACGTAAAACCAAATTTTGTCAATACGAGTATAACATATCTTAAAATATTGCTACCGATCATCATATTAGAAACAAACAGCATGTGAGTAAAACATTCGTGTATAAAAAAGTAATAGAAGGAAAGAAAGTGAATAGAAACTGTGCATGTAAATGTGTAGCCTAGGAGGAATGTATTTGATAGAACACAAAATGTATTTATGAAGAGCGAGTAAGAATTAAAGATTTACTTAGTGAGAATGTTGAAAAAGTGAGTTCTAATGTTGTTGTATTAGGTACATTAAACGAATTTGCGCCGAAACAGTCAGTTTCCAAATTGAAACGCTAATTTGAGTTAGAAGTGTGGTAGAGGAAGACAAAAAGAAGTGAAAAAAAGTGAATGAGATTTTTAAATAGGAAATATGAATTGAAAATGAGTTTTTGTGATATTTTTATAGTGGGTTCGAATCCAGATGTAGAGCGCTCTTGAGAAGAGTCCGCTTTGTAAACGGTACTTTATAAATTGTCTTTTTATGTTATTACTAGCTGTACCCAGCCACGCGTTGCTGTGGCTCAGTCTGGTTAAATGGAAAAGAAAGAAAAGAGAAAGCACACGTTTCTAATATGTTTCATTTCACAATGCTTGTGGGTATACAATATTTTTTATGTATTTCAGCCACTCTCAGTCTGTCGCGTTCATTCTCTTGAGAACGAAGCAGATCTGAAGCTGCAGAATGCGATCGCCGTGCTCGCAACTGTGCATCCTCAAGTCTGGCTGCACGTTGCTCTGCTGCTTCCTCGGCATTTTGATGAACTAAAGCAGATCGATTGCACTGAAAAAAAAGAAAGTTATAACAAAAACATTAAAATTGCGAAACATTAAAAAAGGAACTGAATAATATTGTTAAGTTCGTAGACGCCTTTGTTAATGAAAATATGAGCTCATTAGAAGTTAAATGAAAAGAATTCACATTGAAGAATCCTCTTAAATAAAAAAAAGAGTTCTGTAACCAAACAGCAATCGGTTTTCAAGCTTTTATGAGAGAAAAAAACCTAGCAAGTTCAGAATATTGGGATGAAACAATAATGGACAAAAGAAAATTGGTAAAAATGTGGAAGAAAAGCCCCAAAAAACCAGAGAATCAAAAATTTCAGACTATACAAAACAACTCCTGATAAAGAGAAGAGATTATAAAAAAATATAGCTTACACCAGTTAATTGAATATCATCATTGTCATTGCCGGGCCTCGTAGTCGAGAATCCCCTCGCCACTCCAACGTTAATCTTGAACCGTTCTTCTACGTCGATCATGTGCTCCTCTGTGAGAAAACAGTCCGATCCTATCCTAGATGCGCACTCCCTCCCGCAAATGTTACAGACATGTGGGCCCTGCTGAGCTGCCTGGCCATGCTGACGCATGTTCGCAGCGCGCTGACTTTCTCACACGTCTAGCCGCTGAGATGCCATAAGCCCGAGAACATACGGCTCTTCACCCCTCACTGTCCCGAGCTACCTGCTCCCAGTCCTCAGGCGCTCCGCACAAAGTAAGCGATTCTCGCAGACTGTCCTTATAGCGCTAAAAACAATAAGGAAAAAGTAAAAAAAGATGTAAGAAAATACAACTCGAACCTAATACAGAAGACCATAGATATAAAAAAGATACTTTTGATATTCCTAATGACCTATTTCAGCCACTATCAGCCTGTCGCGTACATTCTGTTGAGAACGAACCAGTTCTGAATCTGCAGAACGCGATCGCCGTGCTCGCAACCGTGCATCCTCAAGTCTGGCTACACGTCGTTCTGCTGCTTCCTCGAAATTGTGAAACATTAAGTTATGAGACAGTGAAATTCATCCTGGGGTCATATCAACCTGCACCTTTCCGTCCCCAATTTCCAGCAATTGATGTGAGAATATCTCAGCTGATCGATTGTTTTGCAGCTGGACACGCATTTGTCAAATATTTGTCCAATAGGAGTATTGTTAAGGAAATACAGAGATAATTGGAACGAATTAAATGTTAAGCAAAGAGAGAGATTATTGGAATTAATTAAATGTTAAGGAAAGACATTGCAAACTACGCACGAATTAAATTTGGATGTGACATGTTTGGACGCGTCATTAATGAACAATAAATATCTATTCTAATAAATAGCAAGTTATTTAGGTAAATACATTAAAAAAAACAACAATGATGACAAATTAATACATCTTGTTACAAATAAGCAAAAATTTGTCAGTTCGTTTAAAATAAATATGACGTTTGTCAAAAATGTACATACCAGCATCACGTTGTCTTTGTGAAGCAAATAATCGCGTCACTCCAAGAGATCAATTCACGATATGATTTGAATTTAAACGAAAATCAATCAACACAATTAAATTTTATCGCTAATTGAACAGAAAAATAAAAAAATAAGTTAAAAAAACTAAGTGAAAAAGATAATCTTAGAGGTAGGTATGTTAACAACGCACATTATGAAATGAAAATGGCGGATAAATTAGCGCAGATATTTATTATTGTTTATTATAAAAAATAAAAAAAAATAGTTTTTTCATCGAATTAAAAGAGACTTTCTTGAATTAAATTCCACAGAACCATTTCCTAATCCTAAAAAAAATCGTTAACAAATCGAAAAAAAGCAATGCATAAAATCAACTTTTCCTAGGAGCTAAGAAGTTTCACTTCTACCACGCGAGAGTATCACGCATCTGTTTTTTTATACATATAAGTTATATTTATTTTAGCGATCCTCGATCTTTTTATACATGTAAGTTATATTTATTTTAGATCTCTTTATACATATAAGCTATATTTGTTTTAGCGATTATATTTATTTTAACGATACTCAAAATATTTCAAAACAAATAAAATTTTAGTTGGATATTTTTTACAAATTTAGTATTAGTTCTGCCAAATATATTTCCTGCGCTTGCGCTATAAAGTCTAGACTCAGCCATATTAAGATTTTCTCAAGCTGCTATGACACAATGGAACTTATCCTTATTAACACAAATTTTATTTTGACGTATCTTGGATTCTAACCTAATTTATCGTAGAATTATTATTCAACAGGAAATATTTATTATCAAACATAAAATTATTTTATATTTTATGTATATAGACTAAATCATTGAATATCAAATATTAATTACTAAACCTCGAAAATGCAATATGCTCAACTGTCATAATATTTTGACAGTTGATATTCAATATTTGATATCTTTGTCCCCGACAGGTTCGCCTAGGTAATGTTGATTCTGATTTAAAAATTTTATTATATACACTGATATATATATATAAATAAAAATCAAAAAACATTTCCGTTGACGAATATTAACTTTACTCAAAATTTCAAAGCGATCGGTAGAGAACTTCCGGAGATTAGCTAGCAATAATTAACGAACATTTACATTTTTATTTATATAGATTAGCTATATGAGAACATTTATAAATGCTGATGAAGCTAGGCACGCATGTTGCAATAGCGAAGTATCTTCCTTCCCCGGCTGGGAAATGGTGTAATGAATGGCACGTATGTATAATATTTCAAAACGATGGAATAATTTAAATTATAAGCTAAACTTTTACTATAATCGTATGAATCATTGAAAAACAGTTTTGAATTGTATAAATCCATTGATATTTTTAAACACTTTTAGTTATTTCATTAAGTAAAGATGTTCATTTTTCCCCAAAAAATAGTCGTATAAAATCCCATTGAAATAATATTAAATTTTAAAAAAACTAAACATGTACTTAGGTGAATATAAACAATATTTATAAAATCAAAAAATTCCGGTACCGGGAATCGAACCCGAGCCTCCTGGGTGAGAGCCAGGTATCCTAGCCACTAGACCATACCGGATATTGAAGACCCTGCGTACTTTTGCATGTTAGATGTTTTTTCAGTTTTGTTTTTAGAAATAAAATATTTAATTTATTATATTATCATTTCAATATTTTTTGACAGATGGAGATTATTTGAAGCGACCGTTGATTACATGTAAAAATAATTTTTAACTTTTATTTTTTTTTAATAAAAAATGCTGATTTTTATGTTTGTTTTATTTATTTCGAGACTTGATGTTTTTATTTATTAAGAATCTTTATATATACTGCGAGTTTGTTGGCATGCGGAAATCCGTCCCAACCAACAAGACAGGCAGATTCGTGCTAATTTCTTAACGAAAGATCACTTTATTTGTAAAAAGAAAAAACCTGAGCATATTTAAAGCGTTAAAAAACCAATGAAAAAAAATAAACAAAATGTTTGCAAATGCTACTGAAGACTTTATTATATGTTTTCTGCGAAGTCCTTTCGTATTTCTCGGATAGATGTCGTTAGAATAACGTATACGTTTCTTACCTCGTACCAAACGTGCTGAATATATATTATTATGAACCTTAACCCAAATAGCATGAAAGTTTCTTTAGTGACATTTAGAAGATGGAACAAAAGAACTTGTTTTTTCGGTTCTGGATTTTTTTTCGCAAAAAAATTGAACATTTCCTCCCGCAAAGGAAAAAATATATATGCATTGTGTAAAGCGATCATGCAATATACTATCATGTGGGTCAAATGAGGTTTGAAAAAATCGCAATGGATATCAGACACTCGAAAATGGTGTCCACTTTGTACGTCCGATTACTAATACTGATGATGACCAAATCAAGGCATTAATCTAGAATAATCTGCATTCTTTGCCACGAGAGATTGGAAGATACTGAAAAACCCCCATTCACGAGCATTTAGTGCAATTATGCGTTTGAATTTGACTTAAAATTATGAAACTATTATGTTATATGTACTTTCCAGACATTCTTGCTGAATAATATTAAAAAATATGCTCACAATCGAAAGAAAAAATATAAGTTGTCATTCTTTCGTTATTTCTGTAGTAGAAAGTCAAGTCAATCATTTCCGTGGAGTAAATTAATTGGAGTAAATTTATCAGATACAATAAACAAGAATCATAATTTATTTTATTAACCACGTAAAATCACTGAAATTGTTATTTTTTAACAAATATGTTCTTTCCGTTTATATTTTTCTAAAACCGACCACTTTCATTCAAAATTATTTCCGTGGTTTAGTGGTGAAGCGTTTGTCTTACGTTCTGAGATTTCGAGTTTCATTTCCGAAGATGACCCAAACGAAAATATCCAAAAAAAAATTATACGTATGCTTTACAATAACTTTATGGTTATTAGAAATATCGATTCATCAATTTGTAGAACTCTATTTTTAGGAAAATCAGAGTTGAAATTTTGGATGGTTCTTCATTCTTTTTAATTTACTGAGTGACAGCTAGTTCGCCATGCATGATGCCATTGTCTAGCGAAACAGCTGTTACTGAGTAGATAAAATAGAATACATAACTAACTATCAAGAGTTCAATTTTCATTTTCTTAAACAAATATTTATGGTTGGTTGAAGAAATATTTAAATGGTAACAAGTACACAAGTAAAACAATTGTATTATTGACTAGTTGTTTTTGTTTGTTTTTAAACTCAAGTTGTCCAATACAACGCCAGATTCTCTTCGTTGATCTCGAACAATGTTATTTTAATTATGGCAAAGTTAATTTTTGAGAAAGGATAATTATTCCTTTATTTACAATAAAAATAGATAGATTAATTCTTCGTTTTTCCCTTACCGTTGTGTTATTTATTTTTATTTTTAATTTACATTCATATATGTTTAATTAAATATCTTTTGACTTCCTAATGACCGACTCAGTAAAATTTCCGTGCTATTCTTCTTTTGCAAATATGCCACAGCATTGTCGGGGAGCAAACAGGTCGATCTTCTAGGAATTTCCCGAGAATGAGTACGGATGGCATTTGTTTACCACGTCTTTTAATCCCTTTTTACACAGGCAAATATTTATGATGCTTGAATTTGGCCTGCTCGACTTTATTTTGTGAATTTGGTATTTATTTAGAGTGTCACATTAAATGGGCCACCTTGATTTGTACCACAGAAAATCTCAGCGAGTACTTATCATAAATATCAACGCATTGACTTATATCTTCTATTGTATTTGAATCGAACGGCTAACATAGCAATACGAAATAAATAATGATCTCTGAAGACTTAATATTTCCGACAGCCTAATTTCATGACTTTGATACCTAAAAAAATATTTGTTTACCCCATGTAGTTCTCCACGAGGCGACCTCCATATCTTAGTAAGTACAACTAAAACGCTTGTCTTAAACCCGCGGGCATTAGGTTATATTGCTATTCGAAGGACCTCACAGGCATTTTTGATAAGTTGTCAGTCTTTCAAACTGGAGGTTGTGAGTTCGATTACCATTGGTTTTAATTTTACTATATATATCTTCTATAATATCTTTCAGGTGTATGATACCTAAACATAATTTATTTTACCTACGTAGTTCTTTGTGAGACAACTCCGTTATTTTTTGTTATATTTAATAAGAACAAATTGACTATTGAAAAATAATAGACGGACAATTAGAACTTACAATGGGTGCAATGTGTCATATCGTATACTTTGAGGTGCATGGTCACGCGGTAATGACTTATGTACGGAAGGTCGTCGGTTTGAACCCCGCGCTGACTCTCCTCGAATGACGCAGGCTTTTTTTCTGCCTAGTATTCGGGGGTATAAGGATACCTATCATTTCAATCATATCTATTCTTTCAAAAAATAAAAAAATAAAAATTCGATGTGCTACCGTCTCACTTCAGTATGTCATCAGATCCAGTACAGCAGTGTGGCTGGTGAGTTGACTGGTGTGCATCGGCTCACTCACTTGAAAAAAAAAACTCCACGACACAGCTTTGCTTTCCAATTGAATTAACATTAGAATGGCTAGGGGATCCTCAACTACGAGGCCCAGCAACGATCAATTGATATTTTTATTCATTGCAAAGTGTTTTTTTTTCTTCATAATATTTATACCAACCAGTACGTACTGTATTCAAAAATGATTCAATGAATACTGATTTTAATACATTTTCTAGTGCAAATTGATTTGATGAAGTGTTTCTTTTCTTTCTTTCAAATTTAAAATGAAAATTTAAAAAAAGGCGTCGAGTTTTGATTATTATAATTAAAAATTATTCATAACATCCGTTTCCGGATTTGCGGAAAATTAAAAACAAAGATACCTAACCTCGAGAATTATAAAAATTTGAGGAAAAACTTGACGTTCTTTTTATGAACTGAAAGAATGTTATTTCAAATTTAAATAATGGTACAAAAGCTTGAATTTAATTTCGTCTGTGAGAAAAAATTCGCTGAAATAATATTTTTATCTTCTAAAGTTGTTTAGTTAAGTTAATAATGAAATCAAAATTTAAACTTCGCTGAGGTCTGGTTAATCAATGGATATTTAAATGAAACTCTGGTTATTCCATTTTTTTGTTAATTTGGTTCATATACAATGTTAAACTCTGCATCTCACTTTTGGTAACTTCCTTGACCTAGTTATATAGTAATAATAATTGTTCAGATCTATCCGGAACGCTCGGAAGTTCGTTCGAAAGTAAAAAAATGTTAAATGTTAAAACATATATCAACATATTGCATATAAAACATTAAATAGATTTGCAGGAACAGGTGTAGTATTATTTTCCCTTTTATAAATAAAATGAGGAGAGCGCTGTAATAATTCAATAGTAAAGTTTAAATTATTTATTTATATCCACGTCCTGATGTAGTGTTAAGTAAATAATATTATGGTAGCGTGTTAATTTTATACTGTTTTGATATTTAGATGTCATTTGAGGTGTCGGGTCGATATTGTTGTGTTGAATGCAACCTATTATGGGGAAAATTGATAAAAACTCTGTGTATAACAGTAGTTATTTGGTAAATATTTAATATATACGTGTATAAGTGTCATTTATAATAGTTTTATGATACTCGTAGTTCAGAAACATTTGAAAAAAACTCTTATCGTAGATGGTACGGGTTAAACGTCTAGTTGGTAAGAATAAGGTGACGCAATATAATCCTTTAACAATATTTATTTTTCTATGATTATATATAATATATAATAATTATCTAAAAAATGTTTGTACGTTTATTTGAGCAAAACTTATATTTTAATTTGATCCCTTAATGTACCTTTATTTAACATCGAATTTTCATTCTTTCGTATACCTGAAAAAAAATGATTAATGTTTATTGTATTCAAGTCTTCAAGTTTTAACGGTATTCAAATTTTGGTAATTTTTATTTATAGCTTTATTATGTCGAATGGGTGAACTCCGTTTACTCTTGATGGATGAACGACGTAAAAAAAACAAGAAAGACACTTGTCTTCCACTCGGCAGACTCGGATTCGATTTCCGATGCTATCGAAAAAATATCAATGAAAACATCGTCCCATCGTCACGATGACAAGTTATGTGCTAACTACAGCGGATTTTTCCAGAAGACTTAATTAATGAAGTCAAAGATCATTATGATAAGATATTCTTCGTGATCATCGTACAAACTATTGCACTTTAGCAAGCACACTGTCTTGACAGATCTAACCGAAAGTTCGATGTCCAGAAGATAAAATTTCTAAGACGACCGGCAGGTTTAATTTGCTGCGAACATTTGTTAGGCTGAGTTATAAAGCACTATTGTTATGATTTAAAGCACTGGAAGAATTTAAAGCATTCTAAAACCGTCTAAGAGTCAAACCAGACAGTCAGTGAATCCACCAGGAATTGAAACTATGGCGACCGCTTTCTAAGAGTGAATGCTAACCGTTACAAACGCCAATTAAATTATAGAAGACAACCTTGTCTCTTAGGTACTCTCTTCAACATGTTCTCGATCACGTACTAAATTATGTTTCATGGTGCCATTCGAATGGGCTTTGTTTATAAAACGCATTTTTTTAAACTTTCTTAGTACCCAAATTCATCAGAAAATCGACCCATAATCTCAATTAACAGAAGTAGGTGCCACGCCCTTATCAAGTTTAAAGAGAAAAAATACAGATAAATTTTATACTTTTTTGTTGGTAAATACATATTTTTCCTTTTTTTTATTTGTTTGACATACATTTTAACAAAAAAACATCGTCCATGTTTATCTGTATTGAATAAAATAATTATGTACACTAAAAAAAATACTGTACGCCATGTATGTTTTATTTTTACGTAATCTCAGTTACAAATTGTCAATTCTAACTAATTTGAATAAAAATATAACAATCAAGTTAACATGGAATCGCAATAGATTCATTTATTTTTTATATTTAATATGAATATGTGATTTGTTAAAAAAAAATAAAAAATTTTAAACATGTTATTTTCTTTATTTAATGATTACTAAAAAAAGATATAATATGACTTTATATAAATAGATTTAAAAATAAAAATACTTTCCGGTACTGGGAATCGAACCCGAGCCTCCTGGGTGAGAGCCAGGTATCCTAGCCACTAGACCATACCGGACGACATGAGAGCTGTGCTCTGTAGTCATCATTGAAGAGGGTTATGAAAATAATTTGCTCTAGATTAACACACCGAATCCTAATTGTGACGCTTATTTCCGGAAGCAAATAAAGAATAAAAAATACGATTACACATTAGTGTTTGATAAAAGTCACATGTCTGGTACATTTTTACGTAATAATATAAGTTTATCAAATATGTTAAGGGTGAGGACATTAGCACAAATTGACTGACAATTACGCCGTTTCTCTGTCGGGGTAGGCAGAGAGGACAGAGTACCATACGTTTTCGTCATGACATAAATTTCGCCTCTTCTATATCTACATATTTTCTTAGAAAACTCCTAAGATATCTATATTTTTTAATTTCTCCTGTTTTGAAAAAATATTCTTTCTATCCGATCATACTTTCCTTGGTCTTTTTTTATCATACTTTCCACTCAAATTTACACTGTATATTGTTTTTTTTTTAATACATTCGGTCTATGTGTCTAAATCAGATAATTTGTAAATTCCCCTTTCTATTACAATTTGTGAAAACTGTATACTTTTCGTGTCCTTATAGCTGAGAACCGTGATCAATAGTGACAATTACACCCTAAAGAAGCCTTTCCCAACATACTCGTATTTTAATCGTGGAACCTTTTTCACCTTGAAAAATCGGAATCTTGGAAATTTTACTGATTATAAATAAAAAAAAAACAATATAAATTTAAATAATTTTTTGAATATGCATATCGAGATCGATAATGACTTCTTAAAGCGACGTGATTTAAATAGACGACAATTCCGACTGAAATAGACGCTGACTCGAACCTATAGATACTTAGGCTTTAATATTTACAAACATCTGTAACGTAAAAGTATTTTTTTTGTTTTATTTGTAGATGTTTATTAAGAAAAATGACTAAATTTGTTACTTTCATATTTTTTTACAGCATATAAATATCAGTCTTATTAGTTTCTCTATAGCGGCGGGATGTGATCAATAGTGACTTAAAGTGACGTGATTTAGGTAGACGATAATTTCAACTTAAATGGACGCTGACTCCAACCTATAGAGACTGGCTTCAGCATTCCAACCTATAGAGACTGGATTTAGCGTAAAAGTAAAAATTAAGTTACATTTGGTAGACGTTCATTAAGAAGAATGGCTTAATTTGTTACTTTCACATTCTATTACAGTATATAAATACCGTAGAAACAAATACATATGTATATATTTAGTAAAAAAAAGTATAATTAAGGGAATATCGTAATACTTAAACACTTATTCCCCTTTATCGTAAATAACTTCATTAAGCACATCAACTATTAATCAATTTATCAATCAGGTTTATGAGAGAATTGAAAAAATAATTCATAACTCAGAACTCTCATCCTTATTTTCTCTTCTTTACACTGGTTTCTCTTCTTTACCCTAGAATGATTTTTTTTAGTCCTATCATTATTGTCTTGAGATTAGTATTTTCATTCAATTGTATTTTTTTTCTGTCAAAACTCTTTTGCTCGTAAAACGCTTGTTTTTCAACCCTGGTATTATACTAATCAATTACCGATGGTGCCCTAAAAAAATTACTCAATCTTGTTTTCTAACAAAGGACTTTTAACATAACTGCATCAAAGTTGGTTGATATAAAAACCTCATTGTTGTAAACCTGTTAGGTTAAACCGCATATCCCGAAAGTGTTATACAATATAATAAAATATTAGTGATACAAGAATATGAGGAAATAAGGAACGCGAGTTTGCCTAGTGGTCAAAACGTTTTTCAATTTAATTTCATAATTCTGATAGTTTATGTTTATCTTCAAAATTCTTTTTTATAGTTTTTGGAATATCTAAGTAACTTTATTTTTATAGCTGTGATAACTTTTTGAAGATTTCGGACATGATACCATGGTTACAAGCATTGTTCGAAGTGTCATAAATTTATATGTACAGGATATTGGAACATGTCAGTCTAGTTCTTGGGAGATTCCATACGTAATCAATGATTGATAAAATACTCCATATAGGAGTATCAATATACCACTGATGACTTACTCAAGGAAATAAAGTTGTTGCATATGATTTGGAAAAAAATAACTTAGAAAATAAAGCTCATCACCAGCATCGCATTTTCCAATTTCTTTGGTGTTTCCATAATGAGTCGTCTCTTTTCATCGTACTCTATCCAATAACTCTTGGTTGATGCTCTTTTTCATCGCTTATTCAGACGACCTTTTCCTCTATCTTTAAAAACTTCGATTTCCAGTGTTCGGTTTCCCACGTACTCAGCTGATTGCCTTTGTACATGTTCATACCGCTTAAACCTTAACCCTTCTCATTTCAGCGAGATTGGAGCAACTTTCAAAGTACTAGTACCTTAACATACTTATTTTGCCTTTCTTGCTCACTCCGAAATCCATCGGAGCATACATATTTCGGTAACATGACATCTCGATTCTAGAGATTTAGTTGTTGCCCAGTACTCAGCCCTAAATAATAATTCAGGTTTTACGACTATTTGATATATTTTCCTTTGAGATTCATGGACAATATTCGATTACGTGTTACTGCAATTATCTATCACCACAATTTTATCTTACTGGTCACATCATACTCATTTCCACCCTTACTTTCTATGTGCGACCTCAGATATTTAAAAGTTTTGCTATGGATAATGGCTGATCATCTTCAGATCAGAATCATTACAGATATTTGAAAAAAAGTTTTACTCAATTTTACATTTAATGTAGGTTTGACTCAATTTTACATTTGATATAGGTTTGACTCAATAACACTCAATAAGAAGAAAAATAAATCAAAGTCTAGATATAGTAAAATGACAATAGGATCGATGATACTTATGTTTTCCTGTGAGGTCACTCATTTTGGCCTAAAAAAATATTAAAAAGATCAATCATCTATTTATTCACTGAGATATGAAATATATCGCGAAAGTCATTATGTGTGCGAGCGGTGCTGTACTTAACATCTCAGTTCTTGTATACGGCACCAAAAATAATCTGAATTCATGATGGTGCTGATTGATAATCTTCACTGTAGCTGATACTTATTTTTTGCCAAAGAACTACAAGGTTAAACTTTCATCGAATGATTCTTAAAACTCGACACCATATTTTGAGCTTGTGTTATAATAACGAATGCTCCCCTTCAATATGTAAAAAATCTCTCAAATATAATCGACGAGAGAATTAAACGAAACCAGTTTCTTTCACATCAATCCTTTGTAATATATTCGCATATTGAACTTAGTTTATAAAGACGAAAGAGGGGATAAGTTTGACAGGTTTCATCCATAACAGTTTCAATCTCAACATTTATTTCAGAATTCTTTTCAACACTCATCCATCCAGTAACGTTTACAGAGTTCTGACACGTCATTATTTACTTTTTCAGTTTGGTACATATCCCATTACTTCTATTATCTTCCACGACACGAAACAATTCCCACGTCAACTTTATAGATACGAATATGCTATCATAAAGCAAAAAAAATATTTTTGAACACGTCTCACGAATATAATCTTATTAAAATATTAAATTTTCTTTACGTTATGTTTTTTTTTAAACATTTTTATCCATATCTTTCAAAATTCAAGGTAGTTTTTCTTCACTTTTAAGTACTTTAAAGTGAGAATATAAATAGATAAATCGTTGATAAGACGTTTCACTTTCAACTCGGGGGTTAAAGTTTTAGTCCCCGTTAGAACCTTCTTTATTTTTAAAACGCTTACAGCCTGGTTTTTACTCAAGACCTCTTAAACATATTTTTTATGATTTTTTTTTAGAAAATATTGCCACATAGCAATAAACCCGCCAGATTGAATTGTATACAGCGAAATTATAATATAATACAATTATAAAAAAATGTTATACATAAAACATATTTTTATATGTTTAAATAAGTAACGTTTAATTATTTTTAATGTCATATTATGAATTACTCTGAGGTGATACTCTGGTTGATAAAGTATAAAAATACTTTTGATATACACACCACATATTCGCAACTTGCTTTCATTTAGCAATTTCTAAGCTTAAGGCTTAAATTTGAAAAAAAAAACAGAATGTGTCCATTGTATGGTTACCAACGTAATATGAATTCGTACGCCAGGAAGCCTTATACTACGGATGTAATAAAAAGTAAATTTGAAAGTTTGTAGCTGAGTATTTTCAGTTTTCAAACAAAAATTCATTATCATGAAACTTCATATCTGAAAAACAATGCTTCTGGTGGGCAAATAATAAACTTCTGTAATTCAATTGTGTTCCATGAAAATGGGTTCCAAAAGCTTAACGCTGGAATAATCAACAATACAAATAACATTTCTGTTTTTCATATCTCATATGAACTTTTTCAACAACGAAAATGAATAAAACATAAACGGTTTCATGACAGTTTCAGGGATTGTTAACCGGCTCCACCCCCATTGAGCTCTAAAATAATTATCACTTTTTGCCTTTTGAATGGAAAATCTCTGGATGAAATAACATAGGACGATTCATCGTGTTAGTTTCTTCATGGGAAATTTCTTCCCAAGTGTTTCACAAAAAATCAATTGAAATTTCCATTAATATTTACAATTGTTAACTTTTCTATTATTATCCCATCACCACATATCACATCAATATTCAAGGGTATAAAATACTTATGACTTCGGTCATATCTGTTTTTTTTTTTTCTAAAAATTAAAAGGTAAAAACATTCCGGTGTGCTCCGATCGTCTCACTTCGATGTACCATCTTATTCAGTACTGCAGTGTGACCGATGAGTTTGCTGATACACAACGGCTCACTTAGAAAATAATAAGAAAGAAACAAAAACCTCCATGGTACAGCATCGCTTTCCAGCCGACGTTAGAACGACGAGGAAGTCCTCGACTTCAAGGTCCAGCAACGACTAGATCACACCTAGGACGCCTATGATATTATACTTTATAGCATTCCGTGTGAACTTAAGAATCCTTTCGAGTGATTTTATGCCATCATCTTTCCGTGACTCTTCTAACCTTAATTTCCTCATGTATATTGGGATTTTTTAATCATTATTATTCACAATACAAAATGTACCACTTCCTTAATTTGAATACAAAGATAAACTATGGAATGTAAGCACGTCATAACAATACAAAAAACCTTCATTAAGTGAAATATAAAGAACTACTTCCCTAGGCAAACCTTCATACAAAGTGTCTCTTAACATTTATCCTAATACTAAAAACCTTCATTAAGTGAAATATAAAGAACTACTTCCCTAGACAAAGCTTCATACAAAATGTCTCTTAACATTTATCCTAAATACTAAAAACCTTCATTAAGTGAAATATAAAGAGCTACTTCCCTAGGCAAAGCTTCGTACAAAGTGTCTCTTAACATTTATTCTAAATACTAAAAAATCCAGCTGAACCATTCTTACTCTGGTGTTAATAAAAAAATAACGAGATTTTTTTTATTTCGCGGACTGCTTGTTTTTGATTAAGCCTATATTTTCTTACGTTGGTGACACTGTTTGTGATGTACAATTCAATTTTCAGCTATATTGTGTGGACAGTTTGTATTTGACAGGTATTTACAACGCATTTTGGCATGTTTGCGATTTTTTTTTTAAATGACTGGAACAAGGATTTTGTTTTGAGGTTTTACGCCGTTTGTATGAGGCGATCCAAAGAACACGATTAGAATTGTGGACAAACTTTTGAATTTTGCACCACAATAATAAAGCAGCTCACACTTACTACTAATTTGTACATTTTTTGGCCAAAACCAACACCGTCGTGATGCCACAGTCACCATATTTATACCAGATATGACCCCTTCGACTTTTTCCTATTCCCGATGATGACGATTTGTAAGACGGGCATTGTAAGGTGAGCTAAAGGCTATTATCCCTACTATAAATATGCGTTCCACGTATGTTTTGCGGATTGGAAAAAACTTTGGAAAAAGTATATTTTATCCCTGGGGACTACTTTGAAGGGAATAATATTAATAATAGTGATTAAATAAATACTATTTGATGAAAATTCTCGTTATTTTTTATCAAACCTCGTGCTTAAATTTCAAGCTATTAAATACGTTATTTTAACCACATCATTATTTTAATAACCACTTCAAAATCATGTTCAACAATTCTTCATCACATGCGCTACATTCGTATAAATCATTCACTCACGTGTCTATGAGGATACCTTTAAATTCTTCTCATTTCCCGCTCTCCCCTTATTAAAGAGCCGCATTGTTACACTTTAAAGATTTTTAAATTAAGAAATTCATAAATAAATCCAATACAATAGATATATTGAGATCATAATAAAAAAATGTAAGTTACTTAAATCGCAAAAAAACAATATTTTGGAAAACACTTAAATATAATACATGACAAAACATCTTAGTGATATTTGATTTCAAGAATATTTTGTAAACAATATTACTAACAACATGCTGATTATAAAGAGAAAAACATCTGAGTAAGTCCTTGATCTTACGTTTATTGCGTGGGACTTATGTGTAGGAGTTTGCCTGTTCAAAAATTACACTGAGCCATACTCATGAAATAAAATGAGCATTTTTTGCCTATTTTTGGAGAAAAAATAATATTTATGGATTCTTCTATATTAATATTTTTTTATTTATAAGTAAATATCACACTAAGTGGAACGATATAAATAATATTCATTCATTACCCACGTTGTACAAACTTGTAGATATATTTTGGGTAAAAAAAGAGTATATTATAAATAAAATATTATTTTGGCTCATGAAATTAACCGAACCAGAAATTCTGGATAAAGCAGCCCATTCGCTGAAATTCTAATGAAAAAGTCATAAGTTTCAAATTTACGCTATTTTAGTGGTCCGCAGTTAGCACAGGCATTTTTAACATTTATTTTCAACTTATTATTAATAAAAGTATGGAGGGGTGGATGATGCAACAAAAACCATATACCTATAAATGTAAAAAGACCTATGAGTTGGGTCAACTTTTTAATCATAAAAATGATAATTTAGTTTTATTGTTGTATGTAAAGAAAATTGCGAAGAATCGTCCTAGTTTGATTTGAATTAGTAATCACGTTACTTGGTTGCTGAAATTGCTTTTTGTGGTTTTATCCATTCAGGGAATTTAGCTTGACACAGTTCACCCTGTTTCATGGTTAAGAGTAATTATTAATTATCAGTGGTCTGAACGTCATTAATTAGTGGATACTCATAATAATAGTTGAAGTAGGTCACAACTGAATTTAAAAGATAATATGGTATTTTTACCTATTATAATCTTACTAACAAATTATCCATTTTGTAAACATGTGTAATTTTTTTTGGATTAAATCTATTACAATATTTTTCTTTGATAAAATGCACTTAAATTTGTTTTTAAGTTACTTTGAGTCATTCATATACTTTTTAATCGCTTTATGTACGTATCAAATAATATAGACAATTTTATGTACGTATCAAACAACAACGCTTTATGTACGTATCAAATAATATAAACAAATAATATATACGAATCAAATAATATAGACCTAAAACTGAGAATACTCTTCATCAAGACCTATGTATGGAGTATCTTGATGTACGGCTGCGAGACATGGTGCCTATCCGAAAGAGATAGACGGAGACTAGAGGCTTTTGAGATGTGGTCCTATAGAAGACTATTAGGAATTTCCTGGAGAGACCACATCACGAATGAAGAGGTTCTCCAACGAATCGAAGGAGGAAGGCACCTGCTCAGGATCTTGTCCGAAAGGCGTGCAAGATGGATCGGTCATATAATACGACAAGAGGGCCTTTTGCATGCCATAATGGAGGGTATGACCGAGGGGACAAACTCTAGGGGACGCCCACGCCGAGAGTACCTGGAGGACCTGTTGGTGGACGTGCGCTGCTCAACATATACAAATTTAAAAAGAGCCGCACAGGACAGGGAGGAATGGAGGAGAAGAGTTGAAATTGCTGCAAACCAGTCTTAGGACTGCAACCACAGAGAGAGATGTACGTATGTTAAACCCCTAATTTTCTTCATTTCATGTGAAAATAAATAAGTAATTAAATATTGAATATTATTTTTGTTTATTTATTTACGGCTGCTTAATCCCGAAGAAAACTCTTGATGTTGAATGGCTAAAAATAAATAAATACAAAAAAATATGAATCGACCGTTCACAATAAAGCGATAACAAAATTGTCCAGCTGTGATTTTTTGTTCAAGAGTTTCTTTATAAAAATATTTTCCACAGTAAATAACTAACTTTGTTAAAAAAAATACGACAGTCACGATGTTGACAGGAAGATTTGTCATGTTATAATTTCGTTCTAGCAACCAAAAATATATGAATTACTTGTTGTAAAACAATTAGACCCATTTTATAAGTACCATAAACAAATTGATTCAAAACCTCCCGTACTGAAGATAAGCGATTCATTAACTCAGCAACGGACGTTGTCATTTAGGCAACAACATATTATATGTATTAATGCATATTTATCTCGGAAACTTCTTTAACTTTTTGTCTATTGAACTATAATAGTATTTAGTAATTTTAAAAGTATAGATAAAAAATGTTTTCTTCATTCAAATGTTTTCGAAAAGCTACTTATTACCTATACAAATAAATTCATATATATTGCAGTAATTGATTAGCGTTTGCACGTAAAAAAATTTTATTGATAAGGATTGCACAAATTAAACATTTTTCTGAATATTTTGACGGGCTGTTATGCCTTTGTTCACTATTTTATTGTAATTGGTCACGTATTCGTTTTTTTATAGCATAAAATGAGGTGCTAACTTTGAATAGGTCAAGTGTCTAAATATTTTTTGAAATTCACTCTTCAAACATACTAACATGGATTGCATTTGAAATATAAATAAAGTCACCCCACGTTAGTCTTTATAATTGAAAAACGTAATTTCAAAAGCAACCATGCAGAGAAAAAAAGAGTATTTCGTAAATTTTCAATTAACTACTTTCTACTTTATTTTCTAAGCGTTACAGAAAATCAAATGTCTAAAAACCGTGCACTAAAAGTTTAACGGCTGATAGTGATCAATAACAAAAAGAACGATTAAAAATGCAATTTGAGGATTTTATTTATATTTTTACACACTTTGAATCTACAAAATTCAATGAAGTGTATGGCGAAATATTCGTTTTCTAATTGAATATAAACTGTTATTGCATAGCACGGGCTAACTCGGAGAAGGTTCCCAAAATTAATGAGAGACAGCTATTACGGGATAGAAAACAATAAATTTATATGAAAAGCGCGTCAGTAAGGGAACCATAGGGAATCAACTTAAACCCGTTTGGGTTCTAAAAAAGCTGACTAACCGCTAAACAACACCATCATAATCCTTGGTAATTTTTTATTCGTTCACTGCAAAACATAAGCCCTTTCGCATTTTCATTCCGAATCGTTTTCCTTTCAATTTGATGCCAAGTTATTCCTACCATTTTGCGTACACCAGTTACATTCAGCGTGCCTCAGTTTGCTTCCTTGGCCTTTAAATTCCTATCGGGTACCTCATCATTCTGCATATTTGCCTTCCTATCCAACTCTGATTAACTAGTTTGCCCGTCCATTGTGTCATCAATTTTATTTTAGAGAGAATCTATTCATTTTGTTAGCGACCTCTTATCGTGTAAACCCCGACGCGTCTCCCAATGTTTTATTAAATTGTTTGAAGCTTTCATGTGACATTGGATGATAGTTTCTACATCTTGCACCCGCATGAGAGTACTGGAATCAAACCCTAATTAAATAATTTTAACTTCAGACAAACATATATATATATATATATATATATATATATATATATATATATATATATATATATATATATATATATATATATATATATATATATATATATATATATATATATATATATATATATATATATATATATATATATATATATATATATATATATATATATATATATATATATATATATATATATATATATATATATATATATATATATATATATATATATATATATATATATATATATATATATATATATATATATATATATATATATATATATATATATATATATATATATATATATATATATATATATATTATATATATATATATATATATATATATATATATATATATATATATATATGTATATATATATATATATATATATATATATATATATATATATATATATATATATATATATATATATATATATATATAATATATATATATATATATATATATATATATATATATATATATATATATATATATATATATATATATATATATATATATATATATATATATATATATATATATATATTATATATATATATATATATATATATATATATATATATATATATATATATATATATATATATATATATATATATATATATATATATATATATATATATATATATATATATATATATATATATATATATATATATATATATATATATATATATATATATATATATATATATATATATATATATATATATATATATATATATATATATATATATATATATATATATATATATATATATATATATATATATATATATATATATATATATATATATATATATATATATATATATATATATATATATATATATATATATATATATATATATATATATATATATATATATATATATATATATATATATATATATAATCTTGTCTTCTG